>QNGE01000319.1:147734-322988 GCA_008508345.1 Paragonimus westermani
TGTAGGCACCTTGATGTTGAATGTTTGAATATGGACGTAGTCATTTTCAGTAGTTAGGTCCCTTCCCGTCCCCTTCTTTTTCCTTCTCTCTTTCTATATAGGGTTTGCTGTTTCTTCATGGTTGTGTGGCAGTTAGGCATTAGTGTGAACCACTGATGTATTGCTGTCTATGATGATGATGATGATCAGGCGTCTCGTTGCTAAAGTCGATGGATGGTAAACAAAGAAGATGAACAACAGAATAGTGGACGAAGTGTTACAAGACATAAGTAGTAATAGTGGTTTAAAAATCGATACAGGCACACAGTTACCTCTGTCACTGTCATCATTACACGTGCGCGCCCAGTAAAAAATCTAAGACCGGGCAGTTGGGACAAGTCACTGACTCTTGCAACACGATATCCTAAGACCTCATCGCACGAGGATTGTTGAACAGTACATTTAAACATGAAATTCACGTTCTCCCCTGACGTCATGAAGAAAAACTGATATGAACGACAAACGAAGAAGGATCTTTAGGTGATATAGACAGTCTCAAACAAGTAATGAGACAATCTGGAAGAGTAAGTCTAACAAGTGTCAACACAACAACCGGACGTGTGTTACAACAAGTTAGAGAAGTTGGCAGAGCGCGCAGTGGTAACCGATTTACAGAAAACGGTGTGTTACAGTGTAGCCTCAAAGTATGCTCGTCCCAGACATTTGTTCTGGAAAATACGTTGGCTTCATTTGCAGCTTGACTGTAAAACAAATCAATGGTTCTTTTTTCCACAAAATGCATAGACTTTGAATAATCATGTCTCGGAGTGGATGGGACAATTTTCGGCTCGGCTTGACAAACTTGTGAATAAATTCGGTCCAACAGGAAAAAGAATTTTAGTGTGCGCAGTGGGGAACCCAACCTATAAACAGATATGACCGTCTAATGTTGAGAACTTGTTTTCAATCGTACTTCATAAACATAGTTTGTTTCAGGATGCCCGTGAGGATTTGATATTCATTCATTGAATGCTATAGGAATAATCAAACCGATGGAACTTGACAGTCCTAGTTACGGCGTACAGCATAACAGAAAATTGGTGGATTTTAGACCGTTCGAGAGTGAAGCATCCAGCCGAATACATCTGAGCGATGCCTGTGATGCACGCCTTTTGAAGGTCTACAGTCAAAAAACAGTCACACGAGGGTAATCACTTTGGCCGAAGATTACAAAGAAAGGCTTAGTATGAGCACTAAGGAACACAAGGAAGTAGCGGATTACGACGGGCACCGGACTGAGTCAGCAGGTGATTCTCGTACGCTTTTGATGAACAACCCGGTCCACTGACTCAGGCAACTAATATGGTATTTACAACACATGGCCGTCAGCACCCGAGTGACTCAACCTCATCACCAACGGGTTATTATAAGACACAAGTCACACAAAGTTGAGCAGACAGAAGTGCCTAGTTCTTTGGTAATAGGACACCCAAGGCGTCGGGTGTCAGGGGAACAACCGGAACTCAAAAGCCAAGCAACACCGAGAAGCAAACGATGGTTTCAAAGCACACAATGCAGCCGTCAGTACGGTGAGACCAACTGAGGTGCTGGCAAAAGAACACACGGAGACCGGTGGTCCAATCATACAAACGACCTGAGAACATATTGACATGCCTGCCTGCCAGCCAAATAACCATCCAGACAACAAAACACTTCCGTACGTACTGTATGACGCACTGTTGACACAACGAACATCGAAGGACCAATGACACTCAAGTGGACTTCGCTTCGATCTGAATAACCGCTCCGGTGTGACCGCACGCGCGTTAAATTGATGGAACGACGAGCGTAAGCGCGAAAAGGCGAAGGTGGACGGGTGGTAAAACATAGGTTGACACTAGGGTCTAACAGGTAAGGCCTGGCCACAAACCAGAAAGTGGCACACATGCGGTACACGTGTGTGAAGGTGACCACAAAGTCTGCGGTGTCATGAATGGCCGGGATGAATATAATGCAAATGGCAGCCTGACGTGAGTCACAGATTAAGGTTACTTTGTGTGTGGTGGAGTACATCCAAAATGTTGTCTGTGGTTGACATTGACATTGCAACTACATATATATGTACGTTAAATCAGCGTGGCACTGTAAAAGTTAGCATTGGTGAGGAGTAAGCTAAACCCAAAGAGGCTATATTCAAAACATTTCAGCTGCCAGTTTAGTATGCACTCTTTCCGGCGACTGAAGCACATAACCAGAGCGTGCGCGATTACAATCTGGATGTAGCAGCCAACGATGATCTACACTGGTGACGTGCCAGTGAATACAAGGGAAAGGAGGCCGGGGTAAGCATATCCTCTCGCGAAACACATGTATGCCGCCTCATGCAGTTAACAAACCCGTCACATAAACTGACCGAAGAAATTAATTTTCCCAATTACAAACTGATACTAGACATTAGACAAGAAGTCGGACAGAACGTTGTACATAATCACAATGAGGGGGATGAAACCGAGCCGCTAACAGGTGGGCAAAAAATGAAGAATCAATTAAGACTAGGTGCACCAAATATCCTCGCTTTTCGAGAATAAACCAGAAGAATGTAACTGCCAGTAAGCATTGACAGCAAACTGGCAGGTTGGAAACAATGAAAACGATGCATTCGTTGTGGAGTGGCAATCACAGTAATGCGTCAAATGTAGGCCTTGGGTTTTTAGTGAAACTTATGACATGGACTTTTGAGCATGCAGAATGATCGTAGTTGCCGTTAAAAACTAGGAGGATACGCAACCCAATAAGTAGTGAGACTGTGAACGGCAGCGGTAGGTCGAAATACATCGCTCAAAATGATACGAGTGATATTACAATATCCCACTACTTGCCCACCACAGCTAACCCTACAAGCGACGAGGTCGAATGACAGGAAGATAGTTAGGTGAGCCAGACGTTAGTGATGTCAATGTGAACGTCACAGTCGAGAGCAGTGTAACAATCGACCACTGTTGTGATCAAACTGTTAGGATGCAAACTCACCAAAACGATCTAGTCAGGACATCGGTGAGTGCTGATGAAATCAGTCATCATTTCAAACCATCTAGGGCCGCGGTGACGGCTGACGAAATCAGACAGCAACAAATCACTGGGGGGCACGTCGGACCGACAAGCAGGATACGTGCAAGTGAGTGGGGGTGTCACGCCAGCCCGAGAAACTAACGCCTATGGATTTGGCCTTACTTGGCCACTAGGAAACGAAGTGGCCTAAACAAACAGACAGTGACTCATCAAGTAAATGATCATATTTGGCCACTATTTCATGATATATATTTACAGGCATTCCATTCATTTGGTCGAACTGGTTTTGGCAATACAGCGTGTTTTCCGCAACCGTGTCTTTCTTGTCTCCGCGCAAGTAGACTAGGGGAAGCCTCATAGCTGGAACCCAGGTCTAGCAGTCACGCAGTATTAGAACGTTTGGCAAGGGAAAGGCGCGTTACATCACAAACATCAGGCGATATTGTGGTTACTCGCTGTAATCGATACAAGAGGTCAACAACTGAAGATACATCATAGTGGTCATAACAAATATAAAGGGCACTTTAGAAGCAGTGATTTAGCAGACACGCAAGCTACCATCAAAAAGACATTCTCTTGCCAATCGATTGGTGTAACTTAAGTTTCACGGACTGATGTTTGGTGGCTGGACGTGAAATGTGAAGGCAGTCTAACAACAATGATGTTTATATTGTTTACTTAAATTGGGAACTGGAACACGCTGCAAGTTAGCTGACTGCAATGCGGACTCCCTCCATTTGAAATCGCCAATCAACATTTGATTCTCCTGTCGGCTGAGACCAGTCGGCTACACGGAAACTTATGTATGCACTTGTTAGTTGGAGGAGGGGAGGATGAAACGCCGTGATCATTTCTCGAATAACGTGCGCATTCAAGAGAGTCAATATCGGATACCACTAAACTGGGACTCTCATGCAAACGACTGGGGGTGGTATTAAACCGATGAATCATCACTAACACGTCCAGCAGAGTTGGTAACCGTCATTCCAATCTAGCCCGCAGATGACAAAACAACAATCGTTTTGAACAGGTCAAGCAACTTGCAACAAGGACTACCATCTCAAGGTGAATACGGCGCGCAGCGACCGTCCTGTAGATCATCGGCTTATTTCAGTCAGTGGTCTACGTACTCATGGCAACTCATCACTTAAAAGACAGTGTACTAGACAGTCGGAACAGAAATACAACCACAAGCTATTAACAGATTGTGAAGCCCATAATTCGACTAACTACTTTGACAATCATGTTCCTGATCCGAAAGCTCCAGATCGCTGCTCTCCAAGACAACTAGAACCTGCTCTTCCCATTGAACCAGTTCACTCGGTCATTTGCTGTGACGATAAAACCCGGGTACTTGGTGACGGTCGCCGGTGAAAAATGTTGAGGTCCTGCAAACAACAAACCACCGAACACGGTTTGGTTTTGTGATTAACCAGTAGGCCAGTGGCAACGCAACAAATATGAAATCGGTTACCAGGATGAGTAGATCCGAAACTCACCGGATAATTATTGATGTGAGTAGTCTGGTGAACATGCACGGGAAACGCCTTGCTCGTCATTTTGTGTAAGCCTGGATGACAAACACAAAGTATTTACAAGTTTCTACTTCAACCTCACTGTTCGTTCTGCTCAATCGTTTTGTTGATTCATGATCTCTAGACGTCGATTGGTTTTGGGATGCAACTGAACCAAAAAACACACGCTTCTGCTGTCCTAAACCATAATAAATACACTCGAAAATCAAACTTTCTTACATCCCAGGTGTAACACAGCGCTCGTGCAAAACTCGGTTGTTTGGGCGTTACTCGACTGTATGTTGCACTATTGCGGGGTCATTATGAGGCCTTCTTCTTTGGAGTTCGTAATTATCTGCTGCCTTCGCACTGTTCACATTATGCGATTGACTACCCTTGCAGGACCGTTACGATCAGTTTTGGTTGATTTGAGAATACAAATGTCTATGGGCCCGAACGATGACTGAGCCGTTGCGTTTACACGACGAGAAATTATCCACATATTCAGTCATATATTTTACAAAGAAATTCTTCGAAACTGCTTACTTCTAGCAGTCTCCGTGGGCTCAAGTAGGCCGTGAAACATTAAGGAAAGTGCTCTATCGTATGAAAGAGCATTGTAACGCTGCGTTCGCCCACAGTTCTGCTAACTGGTTACGTAAGCTACAGTCATGGCTTCGTGGATAGTTGGATTTATACGTCCATATCCCCCGTTTTTCTGCATGATAGTTGTACAGCCTCCACAATCGGAATTAACTGCCACACAGCGCACACATTAAGTATACACATCACTTTCATGACAGTGCTTTACTTAGACAACCAGTCAAAAACAAAACTTCGACATATGATTAAAATATTCCGACTGCTTCAGGGATAGCGAACTGATTTCAGGCGGCTTTAGCGGGCTGCAGTTTGCCTGCGTTATGCGATTGTTTCTTGAACAAAAATACCTGATGGTTCTTGTATCAGGTACGTGCCCACAGTGGTATCATCTGTTGGGGGATACCACCTCAGTCATCTGGACATCGTTACATTGTGCACTGAATGGAACTGGTTCAAAATTCCGTTGTCAGTTGAGATTCAATTTGTGTGGGCGCATATCGATCGTAATACGAAATATGACGTTGACAACTAACACAGCTGTGATATGAATCTTGTCAGCCTGTTGTCAGCAGACCAAAACACGTAAGTGGACTAACAGGAATCCAAGATCCTCAAGCGCATGTGTCCTACAACATTCAGACTGAAAAAGTACACAACAGGTTGCACCGATGAAATCTAACATTTATTTGACGGGCTATCAGATAACTGCCCGTAAAGTACTAATATTGATAATAACAATAATAAGTCAAAAAACGAATAACACTTTCAGGTCTAGAGTTTGCCAAGAATGAAACAAAATGCGTTTCCAGACCTGGACCACTCTCGGCGTCGCACTTATCTGAAAGTTCTTTTTGTGTGCTGCTCATGGAACAAAACAAACTAGACAACACAATACACAGTTGGGAGTGCTGATGTCTTTTGCGCACACGCCCACATTGCGTGTCAAAGCAGGTGGCTTCTCATTAGGGTAGTTTACGGAAACCAACAGCCGGCTGGCCAAGAAAGGATAGAACAAGGCAAGTGCTATCATGATCGACAGCTGGTCATGGCATAACGAGGATTTGAGAATCGTAATTGGCTGTGCGTAGTGTTTTGGAGCGAGTGAACTTGCGGAAAGGTACCAATTACCACTGTTGCGTACATTGGGCAACGATGAGGAGGTGGATGGAGTGCGGGTGGGGGGGGGGGGGGTACCAAAGGTATGAGAAAAAGTTACTGAGTTGTTTAAGTCAACCCTCTAGGAACAACACCAAGTCAGGTTAGTGTGGGTCACCCTAACTCGAACAGCACCTCCTGTAGCCCGTCAAAAAACGGCAGTCGTCGCAGTAAAACGTTAACAGTTAAAGTGAGACCTACCAGCCATAGCGAAACAATAAAAGGGTGGTGATCAGCTGGACCAATCATTGTAATTGCGGTTGACTACGTGCGGTGCTGGCTTTGTGTAGTGAGTGGATCATGAGGACTGACTACTCGTGAACCTACGTCGAAGTCAGCATCTAGTGGATCATGATATTCTGCCACCCAAAAGTCTGGTACTACTAAATAAGCAGTTGATAGATTGAATGTAGATATGTAGTCTGATTCATCTCTTAAGATATCTACTGGCTTACTTATGCGATAACGAAACGGACTAACCACCGTCCCGTTGAAACAGATGTCCGTTAGTTACAGTTCATATTGATCAAACATTTAGCAAATGTTCCATTCGGGCCACCCAGTTGTACGGATGTCAACCAATCCAACTGACAAAGTATATTTTGTTGTTGTTTATGGTTAACCCATGCAAAGTTGTTGACTGACAGAGTACAAAGTTCTCTAAGATCAAACATAGCCTGTGCGCTCAGACGTGATCCTTTCAGCCAGGATGTTGATGGTTCATTCAAATCGTGTGTGTTGGTCTTTTGGGGTTTGTCGATTCACTAAACAAAATGGTCCAGAGGTGCATATTTCAAGTTCCATTCTTGAGGTCAATTACTAAATGATCAGGCAGCAACGATGAAGCACAATCCTATCTAGGCATTGCGGACAGAGGAAGTAAAGATCGTGTACAACCTTTCAGAATCAAGCCTCTCGTAAAAACAGAACTGTCAATTTGAAGAAGACTATTCGAGCTGACGGGACTGAATGATGAACACAGCGGTAGATAAAGCGCAGGAGGTCGCGGGGTTGAAGCCCCGAAGGAAAAAATGTTACGTACGTCGTGCTATTCAAAGTCGGATGAGAAAAACGAGCTACAGTGTTCAATGGAATCAAAAGGCACAAATCCATGGACTGAGTAAGCATTCAAAGTTCTACTCGTCACAATGTGGGAGCTGGTTAGAGTTCCGCTCACACCTCGCTTACGCAGACCATGGTAATTAATTTTGGAGTACGCACATGTTAATCTTTAACTCCAACAACGTAACAGTCCCGCTTTCAATAAAACTTGACTACTTGAAGCCGCAGGAGTTCAACTACCAATAACAGAAGTTGACTGACACCCGGTGTAGACGTTCGGATTCGAATGAACCGTGACAAGTCACGTAGTAGCCCGTACAGAACAGAGAGTACACTCCTTGTGTGTACCGGAATCCGGAATGCGTTATGACGGATATCTTATACAGAACCGCCGTGAAGGAAGCTTTGAGACTTGTGACTATACACTGGCAGTAGCGCATAGGAAATCAACATCTACAATCATTAGCAGGCCTAAAATAAAACATTAGGTCATAAACTTGATATACGTTGGGCCATTAATCCATCAGACGATAGTTGGAAAACTCAAACTATGAACAACTTAGTAACAACTGATTCGGGAGGAGTCGTAATCATTTGAATCCATCACCAAAAATGAAACACTCCGTTTACTTCAAAGCCCTTATTGTTGTTGTGTGCGGGTTACGCATTAGGCACAATTGAACTAAAGGTCACACTAGTCTTCTGAAGAGTTGATGCGATGACGCGTAACCAGGTGAGCGACATATGTGAGCTGTAGAGGCCTGACAAGTTATATCTGTCAAAACAAACAGTATGACGGTATGGTGTGCGTAAGCCACTCTGTCCAATTCAGTTTTCGAGTATGCACAGCCAAGAAAAGGTTTAGGTCATTTGCCGTAATGAGGGACTAAAGCTGCACGTTTGGCTAAACCGACTAGTAGGCTGAAGCTACGGAAACCGGAAGGCGGTTTTTTTTTAACGAAAAGCCCTGATTTGTTCTGCCGCATCACACCACAAAGGTGATAAGCTTAAATGTTTATCAGTCAGCTAGAAAACATCGTTGTGTTTTACCGTTCCTCAACACGTAACGACAAGGTAACATATCCATCCGTTATCGCATTAACGCCGCTGAACACTACGACAGAAACGCCTTCGCATTCATGACCACTTCAGTTTGACAACAATCCTAGTAGGTCAAGTTTGCGACATTCTCCGATATACTGAAAATAACCACTAAATAAACCGGTACACCGCCAGCACGTTCCTATACGGCGTGCAAATCAGTCAGGTGATTGAAGTTGAGTAAATCGAAAGGGAAATTTGGTTGACAGTACGTGTGCTTCGATAACTGACCATCAAGCGTGACAAAAGCTTAGTCAATTCTGACAAGCTATTGGAATGTACAGATTTGCTTGATCCAGATAGTTAACCACGAAGGCAATGAAAACAGACAAAACGGCTGTAGAAGCGTACAATAAACAGTTTGAAGAACAGAAGAGTTACACAAGGACTCTTGGGAATGGAAAAGTATAACTGGCAGAAGAAACTATCTGTTTCTAAGTGCTACGATAGCGTAACCTATCTCATTCGGAACGATTTTGTGAAAGCTATAGCAGTTTCCATCATCTGTACAGTGTGATGATAAAAGGGATTAATGCTTTTGAAGTGTACCGTCTTTGCCACCCCGATCTTCATAATCTGAACAGCCTCCCCATACCATGTCAGTTTAATCATGCCCGAGGATCAGTGACTGAAACCTACACATAACGCTACCCACAGAATTATCATACCAAGTCGGAGGCAAGGGTGGAAAATGCAAACGATCCATGGTCAAGATTGTTCTCAACGTCCAAGTTGAATGGTACAATCAGTGCATCAGGTATGCGTACGATAGCTAATACTACGCACTGTCGGGATCAGGGGCGCCCAGGCAATCCACGTTCAATGAGGTCACAACATGGCTGTACATCAGTGTTCTTTCAACTTGTGAAATGGTGACTGTCAGGAAATGCAATAAGGTTTGGTAAACCGTTGGCATGCCATGAACAGCAAAAAGACAATGTTAACCAGATCGCGCATCAGACCTTGACAAGAAAAATGTATCTTCGAGAAGAACAGCTCACGGGTGGCATGGCACTTCCAAACGTCAGAAGGGGTACACGTATGAGACACTTCTGGATCAACTCTTTGTGCTACCTAGGTGTTGTAGTGTGCGTAAAGATGATAAAGCTTTGTCAGGCTCACACACAGTATGACCGAAGCAAATATGCCCAATTCTTCAGTGACCAGGACACACCTGCCTTTTCTGCTGGTGGTCACTCTAGGTAGACCACCACTTTCACGGTGATGTTTTTGAGACCTGAAACGCGATCGCAGTTATCTTTTCACTCAACTGAGTCTCTATCCTGCACGCCACTTGCGAACCGTTTTTCAAAATGGATTTAGTTTTGTTAATATCACTACTGTACACATTTAAAAAAGCACCGGAAAGTAGATGGGTTATAACTTTGCTGAACACAGATTGCGTAGGAGGCATGTGCTACAGTCGCGAGTCATGTTATGTGTGGGGGATGAGTTGGTCATTTCAACCTACGCAAAGTAGGTGCCTTGATGAAGTGTTTCGTCCGTTGGTATACTTTCGTTATGTAAACAGTATTTGGCCTCACGTACGTTTTTTGTGCGCTTAGTACACCACACGTTTTCACGGTACGCCCAGTTAAAAAATCTCAACAATTTAGGTTTGACTTTCGTTGTTCCGCTCATTGCTTTCCCCACTTGCAAGCACATGTAGCCTCGCAATGCCCTCCACTTTCTGCAAGGTTGCCTCCCGTTTGGCTGATCAAATTATGCAATAACCAGTCACCAGGGTAACAAGTTTAGCTCTGATTGCGACCTGGCTGTACTAGCAACACCCATTTCATTGGTTGCTGTGCGAACACTCTTCAACAACAGGTGCAGCGAGCTTTTCGCGAGAGTCTAGCCATCCCGCTTTCTCTTTTCCGAATTTAATCTACGTAGCGGATTGCACAACCAGAATCTATGACCACAACCCTGGTTATCTCCAGCGTACAGTTGTTACGTCGTCTCAGTTAAGCTGTCAAACCTAGTGCATCCACTAACGTGACAACCCAACCAGGGACAATTACCAGCAGTTACCCTACTCGAGACTGACGTGAGTGGTTCCGGCTCTCCCGTGGCACACTTGCATCTAGAACTCACAATTGATCACTCAAATGACCTTTGCCGAGAGTCCAAAACTAGGAGGTTTTCAAGAGCTCGCATATCTCTCAATACTACACCTGGCCGGACACTACAGCCTAAACACCCCAGTGTTCGACTACAAAAATGAGTGATGCAATCAATCTGGCTGGCAAACAGCAGCATTTTTGTTCATCGGGTTGACCAACCTATGGTGAAGATCGGCTCTGCAGCTCCGTGTTACTAAGAGTCTTCCGGTCAAGATAAACTCATGGATGTTCTACAGGAATGAGGACGAGCGATACCATTGGCCAAGACAAGTAGTCGGTACTGGGGAACGATTTGAACGCCCGCGTGACTTTGCATTGGTGAGTGGATTGTAACACTCAGCCACCCCGACCGGAAAGTATTGAGAGTAAAGGTGACAGTTCGGATACTCGAGGGTGTACTCAAGAAGGACTAGCATACTGCTTTTGGTTGACCGGACGACAGACGGGCCGAATTGCTTGTGTTTGAACCAATCCACACACATTTCTGGCCGAATTTCCGAAACAAAACGGTAGCTTATGGGCCATAATAGCTGTTGAGATACGTGTAACACCAAATGTATTGTCGTCTCGGTTCACATTTCATGAGCCCCATGTGGCCGCGTACCACAGTTTTCAATCACTTGTAGTCTGCGGTGGCTTTACAATAATTCAGCTACCCCAGTGTTGATGTTCTGGATACATCCAAGGATGTTGCCATGCAAACTATAGACTTGCCTTTGAAACGAACTAGTAACTTTGCCAGTCTTTTCGGCCAAATTACTGAGGTCGATGAGAATACGTGGGATGGGACGTACCAGTGGGTAAGGAAGACGGATATTCAGGAAAAGGTTAGACGGTCGATCAGTTCATCACTGTGATTCACGCAGTTTGTTCATTCCAGTGTGTAGTACAGGTCAAACAGCTGGCAGTAAAAAGAGGTATTCTGGTCAATGGCGAAATCATCAGCAGCCTTCCGTGCATCCGACTGTTGCGCGTCAAGAAATGAGATCTCCTCGCATTGGAACTAACCTGACCCAACCCACCTTCCTGGACCGGACTAAGTGACGTCCTGGCTGTTAAATGGTACTGGCTATTCTGATTCTATAACTGCGCTCTCTCTAGGTTTGTAGGAAAAACAACTTGATACAATTTAATGTACACGTGACCTAAGTCATCTAAGGACAGATAACCTGTGTGCTATACCATGTTCTTTATTTGAAGTAGGGGGATTTTAAATCGTATTAACCTGTTCGTTTGCTAGCTGAAGCATACTCGGATCGGAAATAAGGTGTCTTTCGTCGAAATTGTGAAGACCTAGTATGGAAAGATGAACTGAGACAAAGTGACTCACGATACAGTCAGTGTACTGACTTTTTAAGTTTAATGTTGTGAAAATCCGACCCATCCCTATCCTCCCCAAGTGTTGACCCTTGTGTAATCTACCTCTTCTGTTTCTGACCGTTATTTCCACTTTGACCCAGCTGTTTTCGTTTTATTGCGTCAATCTAATAGTTGTGCGAATAGCCAGTTTCCAATCATTGTACTCTGTTTGATTGATCCGTGTATGACATTTTTTGACCTCGGCTCGTTCTCGTTTTTTTATCAACTTCGTGACTGCACAGAAGGAATCTGTTGGGTATGAATGTTATATTGAGTTATTGTAGTCCATCTTTAGTCGATTCGGCGACAAACTGTAATTCATTTCGCGGAAATGATCTGTCGATCGACACTGTTGAGGTTGTCTACTTATTCACTTCGATAATTTGTTCAACAGTACCGTGGCGTTGTGATCCGATCTCGTTCTGATTATGTGAGATCGTTGCCTTATTCCTACACGTTGCTCAAAGTCCTCTTGAAACATCGACCAGGGTACTGTTACCAAGATCATCATACAGAGTAGAAGTCGACCAATTGTCCGTCGTCTGAAATGATTAATCACGCATGGTTAGGGCTTACAACGAATGACTTAGTTCAGAAAATGATCCAAGGCGTGCTGCTCATAAGCTCAACGATAAGGGCTAATTCGGTGAAAAGAATGGAATCCAGTTGAACAACAAATTGGGCCGGTTGGGGCCCAGAACGACGAACGCTTAAGAGGTGGATATTTCGTTACACTACGGTTGCACATTACGCTGAAAAGGTGAAATGGTGGTATGACCGTGAACGCTTAAAAATGGAACGCTATGTGATGCGTTGATAGGTTAGTAACGTTAGCAACTCTGATACGAGCGGAAAGTTTACACATGTGCAGGTGGATTTCGTGGAAATCAGGATTTCCCAAACTCTGCCCAGTATACAGGTTAAATAAGCTTACTCGACAGGTTCAACTGAACCATACAAGCATTAGGCGTCTGAGGTCACGGTGACAACGACAGTTCAGTGCAACGTGTGTGTGTGTGTATGTGCATGTCAGAGAATCAAGAGATCGATGCAGAGATAAACAAACCGAGACGAATTTGATCAGGGTCTGAAATCTATCATCCAATATAAGTCGTGATACGGAGCCAAACATGGTTGTCAAAACCATAGGCCGGATGCTTCATCATGAATGAATGAAGACATGGGGTGTCAAGCCAAGTTTGGCAGTTTTCCAGACCTTTAACAGCACACCCTCAGTTTATCCATGTAGCGAGTCGTGTTTATGGACATCAGCAGAATGAGAGATGAAACAGCCAGCTTTATTTGTTTAGCAAACATTAGTAACACCGCTTGCCATCTCCGCAAAGAATACTGTGGTGTGTGTGTGCACTGTTAGTCAAGTCTCGATCGTCAGTCCAAAATAGAGTCCACACAACTAAATATCATACTGAAGTAGTGGTCATCACATCCTGCCCATAACCGGTTTCCTACGGCGAATTAGAGGAGACGGATAGGATAAGAGGGAGTGAGAGAGCGGATTGATCCGACAGCTTGACAGTCTGTCAAGAATGGAACCATGATTAAAACAGGTTTCGCTGGTTTGGGGGAAATCGTAGAGGTTCTACATCTAAATCGGTAAGGCGTTTGGCCTATGGAGCCATTTGATAGACCCAAATACGCCATAGTCCAGATTCGTACATAGATGGCAGCCGAACACTACCGTTGTGCACAACGCTACAAGTTATAACGCTCAAAAACATTCTGTCCCATCAAAGATGGACCCTCGCCTTAAAACCGTAATCGTAGTCGTTTGCATGGAAAAGGATCGATAACAGTAACGACCGAACTCAAGGTAACCTTGATATAATGCATTCATAGAACGTGGGAGACCACTGAAATAATCCCCCCACCATTTTCGTTAGACTAAAGCGAACACCAACTGCGTCCACTTTCTCGCGGTGGTTTGAAGCATTTCCGGGCATCATTGACACCCGTGTTTTGGTAAACCCTACCACACAAGTACAGCCATGAGTAACGTCGCATGAATAGGTTATTAAATGGTCGCTCTCAGTATTTGATACTGAGGTCTAAATCAATTAGGCGAGATTACACCTACTTTCCGCCTTGACAACAGACGCAACGCTGCGCGGATCTGAAGGAGGCCAAATTTTAACTTTGGAATCAAAATACGCTAGTCGTAGTTTCCTGATATATCCATCTTCTCTAGTGAATAACAATAAAATTGAACTATCACCGACAAATGGTTTGAGAATAACAACGTTACGGGCAAGCTGTAATACTCTACGCTTCAATCACCTCGCATGGCCTTCCTTATCGAGTATATCGACGCGAAAAGCTGACACCTAATATACCGTGATCTTTGACAGCAAAAAAGAACGTTTTTGTTTGGTGTTTGGGGAAAAATAATTCAAAGAATGTTGGGATAATGTAGTTGGTGTAAATATCGAATGGATGGAGTCAATTTCAGACAGTCGTAACCAATGCCGACGTAGCTGAGAGTGATTCTCGCATCCAGCGTTTGTAATATTTATCACCGAGTCCAAATTTAGTCTCGAAGGTCTTGATGCGTAGAGGTGGTGATGGAATTAACTTAAAAAGAACGTAACAGGCTTTAGTGTGAAACCCGATGAGAGATTATAAAGGATGGTCTAGGATGCATTTACAGATACCAGAGATGTTATATCGTCACTTATTACATCACATGCCAACGGGAACCAGTTTCCAACCGGATAACAATCCATACGTTTGTCTAACGGGGTAAAAATATCAATTCTGTCCTGTATGTTACAAGCCGAGCTATAGTTCCAATCTAAGTCGAACTTCAAGCCACTGGAGCACACTAGACCAAATAACTTGCAAAGATGTCAGCACATTTGGTTTTTTGACCGAGTCGATGACCACCGTAATTCTACTAAAGTTCGGTTCCCATGTGTGCTGAGATAAGAGGTGCAGGGGTTAGTCAAGAGGGAATTGAAGAATCACCGTTTCTGAATGGAAACCCTTAAAAGTAGACAAGTTTGCTAGATATTAGCACCTGGCTATAAATTTCAGTGTTAGTTTCAAAGTGAACAAATGTTGGTTAAACACAAAGTGGTTACACAATTTTCACGTGGTGTACATTAGATCACACGGAGACCATGGTATACCAGTTTCATGCCCAAAGTGCATGCTAGTTCGAATAGCGCAGTTTACCTTCAATCAACAATGCGAGTTATACCTAAGTAATCAAAAGTGGGTGTGGTGGCTCAACTTCCCAGATAGACCACGGCATGAAACATGAGTTCGATTGACCATATCCTATGTATGCCCACCGTAGCTGGTAAAACTGTCTTGTTTTTAACCGAACAGTAAAGTCACCTTACAATTACATCAACAGCGAGGCAGATATACGCACGCAAGATTAAGTTTTAAATAGGTAGGATGTACACTGTCAAATTGCGGTGAACCGCACACCCAAGCAAGATGCGTTTGATTTACGACTTTTTAAACACTCAACTGCGATTTAACACTAGAAACACAAACGGGGTGACTGCGAGGACCATGCGAAGCTTTCATTTCGGCGACTGTTGCTGCCATGCTGGTTGATCCAAACATCATGACGACCAACGGGGGAAGGCGTGGATCAAAAGTACAACACAGTTTCATGGCCAGGTCCAAGAGTTTGACGAGGTCAAGTTCGTATGATGTGAGTTTGTACGCACCAGGATACTAACATCCTAGAGTCTATCTGGGCGGCTGAGTGTGTATGTAGAACAAATTAGGACATACAAAATGGGGTTCAGTTTGGGTCCAAAATGAGGGGGTAAAACACCACATTTACTCATACTGGTCAGCTTCATGGGCTGTAAGTGGATTTATGGGTGTGTGTATTAAGAAAACTCACTTAGCCTTGTGTGCTTGAGACTCTGGTTGATTCTTGTACACCGAACTAGCTGAAAATCCGGACGGAGGTAGGGGAAGCGGGTGGTCAAGCATTCGTTTGATGCCGGGAGGATCTGTAAGGATGAACAGCAAAAAAGAAGGGTTGTAATGAAGCCGTATTCAACTCACACGACAACAAGGAGATAAATTGAAGACACCAAATTTTTGGCCTTCAGACAAAAGAACCCGGCTAAATTTCGAGTGAAAGTGAGCATTCACAAATAGGCATTTTCAGATTCTATAACAGCCGGGAAAATACTCCGGGTTATAAAAGTAAGAGGAACGGTGTTATTTAACAACTAAAATGTGTCAAAAATAAACACATTTCTCAACATACACGACAACGAATCGGTCATTGGAGTAATAATGAGGACTTCCCATTTCGGTGATGACAAACATATGCACCATTAACCTCATGCAGTTTATGAGGTAGTGAACGTTAAACTAAGATATTTTGTCCCATGGGAGACTGAGTACATATGTCGGCTACCATATATTTCCAACACAGCGATGTTCGTTGAACCGATGACCTAAATAATTTTAGATACGGATGAACATAAACAAAAGCGAACCCGAATTGAAAATGCTTTCTTTCAAAAGGGATAAGCTGAAAAACCTACCTGAATGTACAAGCTGAGAACAACTGTGAGTGGCATCCGAGATATGAGGAGGCTCAACCCAATCAAAAGCTGATTAGTGTCGTGGCCTGGGTAGCGTACACATAGGGGACATTGACGCAACGTTTCATTTTAGCAAGATCAAACAAACCCGAAGTGCTAGATAGTTTCGTAACACATTTGCATAGATATCTCTGTTGTTTCTGATGACTGCTTGTGTACTTCATCCAGTTACCTTAATAACATCCGCAAGGTGATGGGAACAGAAGTAAGGTCGGAGTTGCTTAAGGTGATCATTGTGTACCACAGGATGTCAAAACATCCAGATTACGTCCACAAAACTAAACACAGGAGAACAAAAACGCCATAAATACACACCTCAAAAACAATGCGCATTAAGCATTGTCTTTGCAACCCGTCTTCCTCATTTTCACACAAGACATTTAACAAAAGTGAAGAACAGGATGAAAACAGCCGTCAGATCTAACTGAACAGATATATTAGTATACCTTACACGTAATACCGTATAATTCACTGCAAGTAACGTAACCACCACATCAAACCCTCTTGGCTCCCTTCTGATCAAATAGCTAACAAAGAAGATCAGCATTTCGTTTCATGACCTTATGAATTTCTGGGTCAGATATGAGAAGCGGGTAGTAATATGAGTTGACTGATATGCTGACTTAAAATATCTCCCATGACGTTCAAGTATAGCGAGCTAGACAGGCAAAGAAGGATGTATATGCCAGCGGTCTACGCGAAGACACCAGACATTCTTGACCAAACTCCATAATATCACACTAGATCAACCTACCTTAATATACATCGTCCAATAAGAATGTACACACTCGTGGGCGTCGATCGATTTGTCAACAGTGTACAGGACGGTTGACCTCCAACAAATGGTGAAAGTGTAATGTCATTTCGCCAGTGACATGTAGGATTCGTAGATGAGATGCGATGTTAGAATGTATGTGTGAACGTGCGGGATACTGAGTAGTATCCTAGAGTTCCGTCTCACTAAACATCGGACGGAGAGCTTAAATTTACAGACTTCATGAGTTTATGATTCTCAAACAGAAATCACACATGGTAGAATAAGCACTAAGAAGTGTGCTATTTTATTGCATGCCAACCATAACACTGTATCATAATATCTATATTGTCTTACGCATGATCAACTGTTTCTCCTGATTTGTCCTCAACCTTATTAGTTGATTCAGGGGAGCATGGGCTGACTGGTGTGGTTCAACAACCTTGTTTGACAGTCTTGCTACATTCGGATTGTCAGTCGAATGAAGATTAAGAACTGCAACAACAGGAACCACGTGTGAGCGAGCTAGTTTTTTGTTCTCCACAGTCACTTTCTCAGGTGAATGTCCATCGTGATCAGCCATTTCCAGAGAGACATTCACAATCATCAAACATCTGGTAGCGTCAGATCCACATTCCATATCCGTTAGTCTTTCGTTGTGCGACCGGCCAAGGTTACGTCAATCTGCCCATCCACGATCTAAGAACATGTCAAAGTAGTTGGTACTTTGAATGGGATATTGGGTGGTCGCCGACACTACATGCGTTAGTAAAGAAAGCCTACACGAAGAGATTTCACTCAGGGTTTGGAGCAACGTACCATTTAGTTGCTAATACACTCAGTTTATAAAATCGGTGACTGCAATTTTAAACCAGAAGGAACGAATCGTAAGTCATAGAGATGGGCTAGCTTCGATTGAGAAGGGGGCTTTTGCAGTTCAAGGTATGTACAAAAGTAGTCATCAAATCGTTAGCTACGGAAACCAGATGCCTTTTACAGGCCGCCCAGGTTTCCGTTTACTTGAAGCTCATAAACATGTTGCTTCAGTTGATCCAGACGACTCCCACAAAAGGGCGAACCGTTTAGTACTTTGACCCAGAATTGTTTCAAATACGTAATTCCCCTTCACCTCGCTCCAGCACGGCTCACCCATGCGTGCGCGTTTAACCTAAAGTCATCTGCCTACTTCTGAGTAGAGCAAACTCAGTGTTTCACGGCTTATATCAATCGCTGCCATTTGTCACTCATGAAGGTTCCCTGTATGCATTACCCAATACACTGACTTTATTTTTTATCAGAACGCCAAGGTAAAACAATGAGTCAATTAAGGTTTATTGCAATGGAGTTTATCATAACAAAAACTGCATTTCTGACGTTTCTCCATCCACCTGCTCTCTTTTACGTTCTACCTCCCTTGCACCAAGATGCCGGGACATCCTTCACAATGCTGTGGTTCGTACAGAACCCAAGGGCATCCGCGGTTCAGCGTTATGAATCATTCGCTGGGGTGCCACACAACCAAGTTACCACTTTAGTTTCCCACTCAAAATCGTGTACAGCCCCAGCAAGCCATTGGGGCAATGTTCAAATCCGTTCAGCGTGCAATGCGCACCAGTTACATCTCATGATAAATTGTTGCGAATACAGACTGCCCTATTATGAACAATGTGGCCAACCGGCAAATAATTAATGCCTAAAAGCACAGCAAAACACTGGTCAAAATGATCAACTAGGCAGAACAGAATAAGAGACGCCACTAGCGACTGCTTGTTCATATGGGAAATCAGTTCGTAGCAGGCAGTATAGGTCTGCGATTACATGCGAAGCAGACATGCAGTTGTTCGTTTATCGGCATATAAGTTACAAAGAAAGGACGAAGAAGTGCACAATCCACACAGAGGTAAATAAATCACTGAGCACTAACAAAGTGCGTGCCAGACTAAACGTTGCAGTACCGTCCGTATATGGACTGTTAGTAGAATTATGAATGGAAAGATACTTCTGAGGCAGACGGAGATATACTGTTCATCGTGGAGTACCCTAATGAGGATGACATAGCAACAATATCATCGGGATGTAGTTGGACTTGACATTCACTTCGAAGACCACAAAATCGGCTGACCGACTTCTACATCAAGTGTGTGTGTGTGTGTGTACCTATGTGACCTAGTCAAGAAACGTGTACAGAACACCTTGCAGTTGCAGTCAGAGCAGTGGCATAAATCACTCTCTGGCATTTACAAACCGGAAACCATGTCTGCCGGTATAAACTACAAACATATCGGTTAATTTAGGAACAAGTGCAAAGCGGTAGGACAACCAGGGCAGAAATCAGCATGGATGCGACAAACAATGGGCCCAAAACACAATAAATTCTGTTAGGAGGAGCTGGGAAACGTTCAGAAATTGAACCTTCATCTCGGTTGTCACCCCATTGTTTTATAAACCAGGACGAGCAGACCAAAGACGAAATTCACAAAACAATCAATATCTTCAGACACTGATTGTATAGATTTGCACTTCGTCGATTTTATGTGTGCGTCCTATCTGATGCCTAAATCGGGAATAGGAAGGAAGGTTCGAAATGATACATATGCTTGCTAACTGATAAAAAGTTAGGTGAATTAAACCAAACAGAGGATAGGACAAAGAATTAGAAGCACGCGGAACACAGAACTCTGGCCTCACTGGGTTCAAAACAACCAGATAATTCGAAAGTGGACGTCAAAGAAAGTGATGGTAGATCCACACTACGATTTTGATAAACAAAGTGGACAGACGGGGTAGTTTACAGCAGTCAACCTGCATGGATCAGTGGTGCGAATACCGTGCAGTGTCCCCACGCAGACTGGTTGCAAATTTAAGTATGTGTATGGGTCGAACAACTCCGAAGACCACAAGGAAAGTTATTAGTATAGACTGAATATTACTTGCAAGTGATCGCAGTTTTCGCATTTCAGTAAACCCTATAGGCAGTTTCTTTCAGAAATAGATCATGGATTTTGCCCTCATTAGAGCTCATCAGCAATGTACACCCTTGCAACGGTTGGGATTTACACCCAAGCCTAGTTTTCACGAGGTAAACTCGATCAACTCCAAGCCACTGACTTCATACTAAGCCCGACTGAATTACTCTGCGCAAATGCTCAACCACATTCGTTTGCAGGTAATTCCCAAATTGACCGACTATCATGAGGAAAGCCATAGAGATCGTCTGGTTAAGTTCATTCGATATTCTCATGATCAGGGCTTATCTACACAGTGAAACAACTTAAATCGCTAAACTTCAGATCAAATTGTAAGCAGTTAGTAATTCAGTTTACTGGTAAGGTTTCATTCCTGACAGAGAAGTTTCTCTTGACCAGAGGGAATAGTTACAAATCTAATCATATTTAAGGCAGGCTAGCCGTACCGACTGCTCACAAATTGTTACGAAATTATGGATGCTCATGAAAATTCAAACAAAACAGTTTAACTTGCTCAGTGAAATTTGCCATTGTTATAATGAGCATCAACCAATCACCTATCTACCATTTCTCATTTAAATTCGAAAATGATCTTTGTTAATTCACCTGATTTAACAAAATATCGAGCACGGCAAGAGGACTAAAAAAGACGCAAAGTTGGCATTCGATTTCGATGAGAAAGATGGGCTGACAAGATGTTAGATGTGCCCGGAAACGTGGATGGAAAAATTTAAAATAAGCGACGTAATGTCCGTATACGTTTTCCAACATTACAAAGTGACACTCATTCATTATGCACATATGTTGTGGGATGGGTGGCTTAAAAAGTGAGCTGGACCTTCCTGGTAAATGGTATGGGCAAGAAACACATCGTTGTGTTTATCACCAGCATAACAAAAGACAGACCAGCACGGTAGTATTAAACACGAGAATGTGAAAACGGAGTGTTTCAGGTAAACGCATTCATACTGATTTGTCTAGTCGTGTACACTGTTGGAATAAGGTTTGCAGTCAGTCGTGCGAACTGGCGTGACAAACGAATGGTTGGTGAAACATCGACTTTCGGCAAAGGTCACCCCCGGGGGTTATCAACTGAAGCCTTTCACGTCTGGTTCACACCGACCTAACGATGTTGGCTGTGTACGTTTGATCCGTACAGACTAACTGCCGAAAACTATCCAAGGTCAAGAATGTACGCCCAGAAATGTCCGGCATCTAATCATGGGGTTAAGGAGTCACCATTCAAAAAACAAGCCAAATCTCCCGTCGCCACGTACACTATCACGATTATGAAAAATTCCACACGGAAGAACAGGATGTACATGTGTTTTGCATCCATGGAGCATACATTCAACAGCTTCTTCAAGCTGGTATCAATCAAGTTACAAATGCTACAACTGTTCACTTTAAATGACTGAGTAGGCCACGGTAGTTTTAGAGCTAGATGCACAAGTTAATTAGTAAGATATCAACGAGCTTTCTTAGAAAAACGGCCAGCGCATGTTCAATAAACCCTATCCTGTTCTTGTTGTCACACTAACGACCACTCATCGATACACGAAGTGAAATGAATATTATTCTAAACACTTTTGGTGAATTCCCTGAAGATGCAGAAGTCAGATGGGGTTCGTTCGTTTAAGTTGTGGTCGGAATAGCCCTAGATATTTCCGACAGGCCTTCCGTTGATCCAAGCATAGATTCTGACAACTGATCTGTTCGTTTGCAAAACAACGCCGATCAAAGCATGGTTAGCTTGCAAGGGATACAACGAATCGGTTTATCGATCACCTTAAATATCGAATAAAAAGTGGGACATCAGGGAGGACGTACGGCCTAGTTAGACGAATTTAGGTAGATAGTCGTTTTTGTTGGAAGGAATAAAATGGCTCCTGGTTTCATACACCTACGGAAGAGTTCGAATATGTCCTGAAGTACAATTGCTGTCACCAGTACAGAGGTAGGTGAAACCAGCAAGACGACTATATTCCTTGAAGGATTCTTGAGAAGAGGAATTTGGAACTAAAATTCTCTTTCCGAGCCACTGGCTTTTGGGTTACTTAACTATAATTAGCGACACACTGTTCACCTTGAACTGATGTTTCTAAGATATCTACATTGGACGTGAAGACGAAACACATACTAGCAAAAAGATGAATTACCTATTATGAAATCACAGTACAGCGAATTACGAACACGGCGACGATAGAGCTGCATAAAAGTCCCGACAATTAATAACCATGACAGACCACGACACCGATGGATTACAACCCCGTCGGATCAAAGTAATAGCGAACAGAACCCAAACAGTACTGTAGCGACGACAATGACTGTTTTGCGTTGACAGCTGGATCACGCATTTGCGTGTAACAGAGCGGGCAATGCTCGGCAGCCACGCCTATGTATTTCGTCTTGAGCTGACTCGTTGTTCGAACCAGAGCAGAGTAAGAATGTATTTCTGCACATGGTGATCAACAACATTCTATTATGTTGCATTGAGCCTATTCCCTAATGGTAGTAAATTATCATAGCCTACTACCGGCACACCCACCAGTAATACTAATCGATCTCCGATGAGGATAACATCCTGCTTCCTATTGACTGCCTTCTACTGCTAAAGTAATACCGAGAACATCTCTTGGTTTTTACTAATCTACAACCTGCGGCTGTGTGGTCCATGACTGCAGAATATGTCAACTTTAACTCATCAGTGTTTGCATACCAGCACGGGAGAACTGAAAGTCGTTCTAACTCGGGATCGCACTTAAGCAGACGCGATTCCCCCTTCATAGACTGTAAGAAGCTCACTGAAGATTTCAGCTCAAGCAGCGATTCCAGTGAAACAGGGAAAGGCAGCTGTTGCCAAAACACTAGAATGAAAAACCGATATGTTTTTGACGCGCATAACACGTGCTGTCATAGTGGACGAAAAAGGAGGAAAATATGTTCAAATGAATATTTTTTTGTCATAGCAGTTCGAAATGAACGAGGTTCACCACATGTGGGTGCGCGCTCGTATAGGATACAAGGATCGAAAATGCTGTGAACACATGTGTTCAGTCGATCTGGCCACACAATCTGCACACTTATACAACCAAACCTGGTCCAACTGCAGCTGGCCAACAATCTCTTCACCGGTTCCTAACACTAATTTTCACCTTTTATAAACGAATCATACAGGTTTTCTTAAACTGTTTCTTTGAGCTAGAATCGACTAACCGGAATGAGAATTGTACGCTCACCTACACGGTGTTGCTGAGCACAATCCTCGAAAAAAGACATTTTGGACAGTTACTGGAGAACAAGAACGAGGTCGTACGAGGTCATTTATAAGGACGAAAAGGTCAACGATAAAGTTCCGCATCCAATGAGTTATTAGTAGAGGACCGAAGTGGTACTAAAGTGGACTGCATTTTACAGGATATATGCATGTGGTGGTAACCAACCACCGTCGTTGCAACTACAATTATGCATCAATTATGTGGTTGGTGGCTACTGAAAGGTACAAATAACTGCTTGTCGAACATTTGGCTTTAGAGGTTTGGAATAGAAGTAAAACTCTATAAAGATAGTTCTAGGTCGGATATCGATTAACGGAACTATAGCATAAGTGGTTCCGTAGATGGTAATGGGTGTCCCGTATAGTTCGCTTCACGAATGACAAGCAACTTAATGCCAGCTATGTTTTGGAAATAACTGCAGTCAACAACATTGCTCTAAACACAATCTGTGCAGTAGAAATCACCAAGGTTGCCATTTGGTGATTTGACGTACAACCCACAGTAAATACTCTTGAATTTTGAGTCATAACAATGTGAAAATTCACGTCAGTGCAGAATGAGCTTGCTACAGCATGTATGTATAATGTCAAAAACGCCCCACAGAAAACCTAGCGAGTTGGCGATAAAGACACTCATCAGCCTTATTAAAAAAAGTACATAGCGCGCGTTGTCAACATATCTATTAACTGAATCGACACATCCTCTTGACATAGTTTCGTCACTTCGTTGGTACAAGTGACAACAATACTCATCCAAGTCACCATAAAGACCTTTTGGAGATCAGTCGAGTCAGACACAGTCTTGTTCTATTGCCTTGAGATTGACAGAGTTACAGATGGTTTCGATGGGATTTCGATGTGGCGAATACGCCAACCACAGAGTTCGCACTGCACTTTTGAAGGCTCGGCCGACCTAATGCGACAAATCTGTGAAGGCCAATGACCGGTTAAATGATCCAAGACAGTAAAAGTGGTCGCAAGATTATCAATTCACTTTTCCAATTCACCCCGATCGTTTTCCACAAACGAAAGGAACATACGTCGAACCAAACAGAAAGATGCACGAATTCGCAACGGAATGCTGCTTTCTTGCTCTTCAGATGCCAAATTTTCGGTGGGATGGCACGCTTCTTTAAGCGAAACAGCTGAGCTCAACATATCACTGCTTCACGTACAAAGCTCGCGATCTTTAAAAATTTCACAGTTAAAATGAGATGCTTTTTCAGCGTTTGGATCTGGTTGCATTTCTCAGGCGTAGGTACATAAGTTAAAAAGTGGCACACATTCCACATTGTCTGTTCGAAGACAAATGGATTCGTTTTAAATCTCATACGCAGCTGGCGCTCTCCACCAGTTGTCCACCATCAAGAATCCAGGTATTATGTTTCGGCTGCGATTGCATTTGAAGCACTGCCCAAGAGGAATTCCTCTGGAGAAACATTGGCTACTATCAGTTAAAAGTTTGTTTCAGACTGGGGAGTAGTGCCCTGTAAGAGCACTCAATAACAGCAAAGTTCTGAATGAAGTGAAATGTTTTGGAGACTCAGTAATCACAATTTCCTCTGGAGGAGATTGACGAACCAAATTAGACGCTTCTCGCCCTGAAACTGGGCGTAAACTCATATCACAGTGATTATGAATTCAAGGCTGATCATCATCCCCATCATTAGACAACAATACATCGGTGGAGTTCAATGTTCCTTAAATACCACATAACCATTAAGAAGCAAGCCCTGGTCATGGATGAAAGAGCAAACAGAAAGGGAGGGAGAGGATTTAACTACTAAAAATGAAGATACGTTCATATTCAAACGTTTAACATCAAAGCGCTTACATCTTGTAAACAAACAATCGGGCTAGAAGTGAAGGTAAGGAGTCACCAGCAAGACAATGAGAGAGAATAAACTAAGAAAAAGATGATAGAATAGCGTACTGGTATTCTCATTCTGATGTTATTATTGGTAAATACAAGAGAAGTTCGCTTGGCCAGTGTGACCGCATTTACTGTTTGCAAAGACTTAGGTGGTAATGCTGAGTTGCTATGTCATCGTACAGAAGCTGATGAACGGATGAGACACAGGAACCGTTGGGTTATCATACGAAGAAAAAAGTGACAAGAAACTTGAAGTGGTTGTGTGACTTGTGTCAAACACTACACTGATGGAGCTGCTCAGTGAAGTCGAATAAGACAAAATGAGCTATAACTGGAGTGGACTTGGACAGTTTATGACGGGTCTGAAGGTGAAAAAGAGGGGTTTTAAGATCAGCGTTCGTGGTACACAAATTCCAGTGATTTGTCCGATATTCCATTCATAAGGAACCTCTACAAGTCAGAATGCGACGTGAGCTAAGATATTCCCTTATTTGGTGAGAACACCACAAGTGGTTGAGAGTCTGGAGGTAGATAGTGTCAGGCAGAAAACGTTAGGATGATTTCTATAGGCTCACCAATGCCAGCACGGCCTGACCAGGTGGGATTTTACAAAGCACTGTATCGTAGAAAGCGCCCACTTTTTATATGTACATTGTTGATCGGAAATTAGTGGACACGATGGGAAGAGTAGTACAGATAGTGCATAATGTGCACGTACATAGCAGTAAGAAGACAGAAACTGACAAAGGCTAATACGTTGTGCGGATCTAACAAGATCAACCAGCAATGACTGTAAACCCAACGGAAGCAAAAAGGAATGAGAAAACGACAAACCAACCAAGAAGCGAAAATAATTGCTACGACCCACAGAAGTCAAAATTCTAGCTTGAATCAACCATTGGAAATTGTCTCGGCAAAACGTAGAGAATGCGGACTGAAATGACAGTATCGGCTGACGGTCTGGCCAAACATTGCTAGCATCCGTTTAAACCAATAGAAGCAAAAATGTCCCGCACCAAAAAACGATACGGAAACCTCACAGAATACTTATTAGAAATCCGTACCTATCTGCAAGTTCGACGATCGATTCTTCCAGAGAGCTTGAGACCTGCGTTCACGTGTTTCCGTTTTTTCGAATTTCAACAAACTGCCTCAGTGTGATTAATTATTCTTAGAGGTGATCCGGAGTTAGCGATAACAAACAGTAAGAAAACCTAACTACCCACTATAAGTTTGCTGGCGCCAACATCGGTTACCTCGCTTACACCCATTTCCAGTGAGAGCAATTCCTCAGAAATGTTTCGCACATGTGTGAAGGGACATGCGTTCTTTCGGTAGTTGCAGTCGATGTTACATCATCACAGACAGCAACACATCAGTGGCTCACACTGAAGGTACACAATCATGAAGAAAAAAAGCAGACCCTGTATAGGAAGAGAGAAGAAAGAAAGGGAGGGGAAGGGACCTAACTACTAACAAAAAGCATAGCTTCTTCCATGTTCAAAAATAAAACACTAAATTGCCTACAGCTTACAAATAAACAACTAAGCTTTGCGTGAAAGTAAGGCGTCATCAGCAAAGACAGCTTCCTCACGGCTCTCACTGCCTTCGCCGATAAGTGCACTCACTTGACAAACAACTCGGACAAATAACCACAACAACCACGCAACTGAGCTCGGTCAGTCGCCATCTCACCTAACGTCTTAAGCCACCGACTCCATGAGTCGCGCGCGTCCCAGCCCGAAAGACGAACCGATCTACAGTGATCAACCCCTTCGTGAACGATTTAATTTGCCTACGCCAGGTCATCATCTGCCCACTTCGCACCTCACGCCAGTCGGCAGGCGACTAGCTGGCATCCTTAATACATGACCTAACCATCTAAGTCCGTGCAAATGTAAGGATTGAACAGAAGAATTCGTCTGACAATCAGTGCTAAACACCCGCTACCGAAACTCTTCGTTACTTACTCAACGGTCCCACCCGATACGAGCGATTAAACGCAACCATCGGTGGCCGAATACCTGAAGACGGTTTACGTAGTCTATCTTGAGCGGACAGTTTTCATTGCCTTAAAGTAATACAGCCCTCACTGTTGTCTGATACATGAGACCCTTAAGCTTCAGAGAGATACCTCTCTGTCACCGTAGGTGCCTCAGATTAGCGAACACTGCCTAAGCCTTAGAAATACGCGCTAACATTCCACTCCCTACACATCCACCGCCGCCGCTGATGCAGCTCCTCTAGGTATACAAACCGCTCAACAACCTCCCTGACTTCATTATCTAACATTAAATCTACGTAATCACAACAATATTGCAGAACCACTTTGCAACTTGAGACTGCAAAGCACATTCCGAAATACTTAGCAGAACTCGAAACAGCGCTTTGCATTGTTTGTGCTGCTTGGAAGTTGTCAAACAGCAACACCTTGTCGTCAGCATAATCAAGATCAGTCAGCCTTTCACCAGGTAGGAGGACCACACCGGCATCTTGCAACTGCCGGAGACAATTCTCCATTATTTCGTCTGCGAAGAAATTGAATGAAAATGGTGAAAGTGGACAATCTTGACGTACGCCGCTTCTGGTTCTGAAAATGTCAGACAGTTCACCGTAAATCCTAACCTGAGCCAAGGTATGGAAATAAAGCGCCGACAGTATGTTCACATACTTGGTCGGTACACCTCTGCGTTCAAGCGACTCCAGAAGTGTAGATCGATCAACCGATTCGACCGCAACTCCATACTCGAGAAATACGACGATTGTCAGCCGGCGATACACATTATGCTGCTCCAGAATTTGACGAAGAGTAAAAATGTTATCTATACATCTCCGCCTAGGGCAAAACACTGCCTGTTTTACCCTAATAATTACCTCCCGAACTGCAGTGAGTCGATGAAGTTTAATGGATGCTAGAACCCCAGAAATGACGGGGGTCAAACTAATTCCCAAATGGTCTTCGCAAGAGCCCCTGATACCCTTTTTGAATATAGAGACTATTATCGCCTGACGCCAGCACGGACGGATGATCTCCGTCGTCCACACAAGTTGAAACAGCTGAGTCAATGTATCAACTAACACCCCCCCACCTTCTTTGAAAAGTGCCGTCACGAGATCGTCTGGACCAGCAGCCTCATTACGTTTGACAGCCGAAATGCATTTGCGGACCTCAGTCTTAGTGAGTGATTCCAACTCTGCCGACCAGGGTGATACACTACAAGCTTGTGACGGCAACACAGTAGAAGCAAGAGGCCAGTTAAATTGATCTTCAAAGTGTTCCGCCCACCGCTCTAACCTTCTGAATTTATTATGGATGAGTGTACCATTTGCATTGCTGATAGCCTCACTGACAGACGGTGGCCTAGGGCTAGTGGCGCAGATCAACTCAAAGAGTTTGCCGGTGTTCCCTGAAGCAAAGGCAGTTTCCATTTCCTTAGCGTTTTCTACTAACCATGCCTCACGGTCAGCTTTTAGACTACGTTTCAGTGTCCTACGGATATCTCTTCCAAAACTGCTATGTGAACTCTCAGGAGGAATGTTCCGTCTGGCCTCCAGGGATTCCTCGGAAATGCAACGTCTATTCAATCCATGTGCTCCCGTGCCGCGGGCTACAGGGTCTGTTTAACGAATGGCCTGTGAGATTTGAGTGCAGCAGCTAGTAGGATCTTCGGAGTGAGAACTACTAAGGCAACGCTCGAAGCTGGTTTGGTACTTATGCTTCACAATGGTAAAGCCAGGTTCTCAACAGCTAGTCGCCACTGTCAGTGGGGTCGTTGCTCAGAAGAAGTAAGAACAAAACGACAACGTACCATTACATGACCTGAATCGAAGTACATGCTCCAGTAAGGACGACAATTCTGGATGGAAACCCGCCACCCATAACTAACGATCATGTGGCCTATCTGAGACCAGGCCTGATTCGGAGAAAGTGGGCATCAAACAAAACAATCACGTGCACGATACCTAAAACCAGTGATAGCTAAAAATAGCTTGTCCTCAGCGCACTGCTGCAACAATCGCCCAGCATTATGTGAGCGATGTGATGCTATCCAAAACCTGTCAGCCAGACGAGATTCGACCTCACCAAGGTGGCCGATCAGGGCATTCATATCTCCGGCCAGAATGACTATATCAGGGCCACGTGTCGACGGAAGGCTTGAGAGCTAAATTTGCTAGAACAGTAGGGGAGGGGTCAACAGTAGCATGTTTTCGCCTACCCATCCTGCTTTATGCAGCAGATACGGCGATGCGGTTTACGCTGTGAGACGAGCGACGCAGTGTGGAAGTACTGAAGTTGTGATTATTCATGCTTGTATGTGGGTCGAGATACTGCTAGGATACCCAGACCTCGACAGAAGAACGATTAGGGTTGTGCACCAAAGCCTTCGACTTAACAGCTTATGGGGTAAGGCAGCACGTGGGTGACAGAGTACCAGAACTGGTACATTTTTCGGAAAAAGGTGCCAATCTTCTTCCAACCACAACCCGGGGGACCAGTAGACTGTGGTCTCTCAGAATTCTGCCTACTGGCCTGCCTGTTATGAGTAACTCTGTTGATATGATCATTACACCGTTCAATTTAGTCCAATAGGTTATTGAGATACGCCAATCCTCTTATCTGGAAAAAATCGACACGCACAGTAATATGGAATACCTGTACTCTATGATCAGTGTTCCATAGGAATAACATCAAAAGACCTATTTGTACGGTCCACAGGCATACGACGAACGGATGAAAATCCGCAGCTCTACCGCGAATTCGGCAGTCCAAGAACGGTACTATCCACCTCGTAGCAATGACATCCCAAAATAGTGAAAAACGTTTTGATTAAAACGAACATGGTAGACAGCATTTGGCAACACTCGGCAAAATAGCCAAATGACCATAAATGAAGTGCGGTCACAGTGGGAACTTGACTCTTTGTGTTGTATTTATATACATGAATCATTTCCGTGGGATGATTGCCTCAACGGAAAGCCAACCATACACATCTGTCAACCTATTTCATCTGGAGAGTGCACTTTACCAGTCGATAAGAGTTTGTTTACCGCTGGATCGACCGGTCATGGCGCCATCTGAGGTAAATCCCGCTGTTGCGTTGACATAATAGAACTTACTGAACGACGATCACATAGCACGGTAGCGACTGCGCTTCGCCGTGCAAGGCCATCATTCGAGAGTGGTTTCTTCGGTTTGGGTGGCTAACGCGATGTACGAGTTTAGCCATTTTAACAGCTCTTCATGATGCAAGGGGGAGAAAGTATCAGCGCTTCGCAGTGTCTAAGCAACACAGTGTCAATAGACCGTTTACCATATCAGGTTAGGATAGGTTAAGAAGGTGTGAGATTTCTTCTCATGTGAAAAGAAACAACAGCCGTTTTAGCGTGAGAGAAGAAGCATGAGTAGGACCTAACGATACATTTGCCCAAGAGCATTCGATTTATCGAATGGGCACGGTTAATCTCAAAAACAAAATGTCCACTCATAATCAACATTATAAACAAACAGTCTGTCCATACCGGCCGGGTCCACGTCACAACCGAGCAGATTGGAGAGTAGATGTCATGCAGAGGTTCCAATTTGAAGAAGAAAAGAACTAGTTGAATGTAAACCGAGTGACCGTTCAAGTAGATCACTCACTATGATTCTCGTTACCTGTCCACAGTGTCACCACTGAAGATACATACAGACAACCGCTGTTCACCAACGAGAGAATTTCATCACGTGCGGCCAGAATGTATATATATATATATATATATATATATATATATATATATATATATAACAAAAATAGCAGTGTAACATACAAACGAATAACAAGGTTGATAACNATATATATATATATATATATATATATATATATATATATACCTCAAAGAAATTCACTACACTGTGGGGATTATCAGTTTTAGCGCACACATGTGCATTATGTTTTAAAGGCCAACTATCTGAAGATCTATGCAATCAGCCAGCTAATTCATGTTATTCACGAGCGCCAATCGCGGATGCAGTATGGCGGGGAAATTCCTCGTCATTAAGCTAAAAGGAGAATGGTGGTTGACGGCACCCATGATCAGGAAGCTAAGTAACCTGACATATTTAACTAGGTAACAACCAAAGATACACAATCACAGTGAGTGCGTTGGTAGACACTAATTGAAAATGCATGTACAAACGTGAACCGACGCGCACGCGTTCGAAGCCGTTTCGACAGCTGGTCCAGTCGATCAAGGGGGATCAAGGGGGGTAGTGAAACCAAAAAAGCATCACAGACTTTACATAAAAACGCACCTATTATTATTAACGAGGAGCGGCGTGGGAGTGGGAGATAACAGAACTCGGTAAATGATAGTGTTGACAGACATTTTAAGTGGAAAGTGTTCACACTACAGGGTAGTGGTAGACACGCGCAATCAATAGAAAGAAGCAGGAGAGAGATGTGCGGGGACAAATAAATCCTCCATCGGAAAGTTAGTCACAGATGTGGATGGTGAGGTACAAATAACAACAATGTTGCTGATGAGAATGGACAACTGCCGTACTTAGAAATCCATACTCTGTACCTGCATATACATACTGACCGTATACAGTCGAGTGTAATCCGATCGTGCAATTCAAGCGGGAGTTGACAACAGATCGTAGCTGACAACAGGATAACGAAATAAGTCGGTGACAAAAACGTGGACTGAGAGCTCAAGTCCCAATTGTAACGAACTCTGTGGGACAAGTTTGTACGTGCATAGCTCTGTATGTCACATGACAGCTGATATCTTGAGGGATAAGGGCTTACACAGTGTAGAATGAAAATACGGCAAGCCAGAGAACAGGGATCGAATTCAATATTTCTTTTTGAAGGAGGTTGACTGGAAAAATCTAACTTAACGCGAAATCTACGAGCAGTTGTGAATGATGTTTAAGTTACATCGCTCAATCCTACCATTTTTATCTGTAAACAGAAGCTATCGATAAAATTTTGGTCAATTCTGGTGCAAAACATCTGACGTTAACAGAAATTCGTGGTAGGTAAACGAAAACGGACGAATCATTGACACGAGTACGAGCGTATATAATACTGACACGATAACGACGACCAGCGTGAGTTATTGGAGTTAGACAAAATTTTGGAAGCAAACGTCTGAGAAAAGCTATCAAGGCCAAACAAATTCGTTATGAATCTGGAGAAACCTTTGAAATCTGCCGTCAAAGAATCACGGCAAACTACTGGGCGTATACAATTACTCAGAAGAAGGAGGATATGAAAATGAAGAGGTGCAAAGCAGAAGATGAATCATATGACTTGGACAAAAACGTCGTTAACATGAAGGGGCTACACCAAATCGTGATTTATCAAAACACATGCACATTTCAAGGACCGCACCCAGGGATAGTTTTGTTTTCAACTAGTTGTTGGAGCCAGCCCTTGAAAGATACTGACAGTGAGGTTTTTTAAGGGTGGAAATTAAGACATCAATATATTAGGGCGTACTGAGAGATAAACAATGTGCGAGAAACCAGCTGATCAATTCAGAGAGACTATTCTACATTACGTGTCGTGAACACCTTCGAAAAATTGAAAAAGAATTGAACGACAAGCAAATACTTTGGAATAAGAATGGTGCTTACATAAAACGAAAACAAGAATAAAAAGATAACGTAACCCGGAGGATATTCGAGTTACTGAAGAATCAGGGAGATGTTTGACCGTTTAAACGTAGAAAGTGGGAACAAATCGAAAAGTAAGACGCTAAGGCCACAGAGGGTTAAATATCACCATACTGGGCAAGAAAACAATACCGGTCTATTGACGTAACTAGAAGCATCATTACAGTCAAATAAAAACGAATAGTCATGTGTCCGGTTCCTATAAACGATAAGTGTGGATGGATGACAACAGGCAATAACAAAAAAGACGAATATTTAACGACTAATACATAGAAGCCTTCGGAAGAAGAAGGAAATTGGCTACAGGAAGTTTAACTTAATTAGTTATGCGCTCAACATCACTCACAGTTGACGGTAACTTTTGTATTTAAACAGACCACTTACTCAATCTCTCTCACAAGGAAGCACTAGACTCTAGTTTCATCACTGTAGGAATCACCCAGAAGTCATGCTTCTGAGATCAAGGATTGGAGTAAACAGGACAGTTATGACATTCTCACAAAAAGTAACTGGATGACCTGAGCGTAACTCATAAATGAATAAGGCTGGCCACTTGTATGGGATAATTCGGCCATACCTAAATATGTAGCGCAGTGGTCGATACGGTCGCCCCATAAAAGCGTGACCGGAGCTCAAACCTTGGTCATCTCAACGGAGTGACAAGCTTTAGCAAAGACGAAAGTTGAGTGTGCATTGCTTAAACAATAAAAAAGAATTCACACTGTGTAGGGGGGTGATCATTGTGAGGCGAGAAAAATTGCCAACTTTGTTTCGTAGTTAAAAGAAGGGAGATCAATAGGTTGGATATGTGAAAAATTTGAGTTAGGGTAAGAGAAGAAGAAACAGATCAGATGAGAGAAAATAAGTGTCTGTATTTGGATCTACAAGTTTTGCTGTTATAAACCGCTTTGTGTGATCATTTCTACCATGTGCCCATACTTCATAATTCATTCCTCATAGTTCATCAGTTCCTCAACACGTTTAGCTAATACTAACCATCCGGTAGACAGTGTACATATTGTTTGCTCTGCGTCGTAATTTGGGTGGAACACAGTTGCAACCTTAGGGGATGTGAGCGGTTAACAATGTGTTCTCGTGCCTGACTATCCTGTCTGACCCAGCATAGTGATGGCGACAGCAAATTGGACACTGGATCAGCTACGATGAGATAGGCTGAAGGTCTAAGAACTAAGGTAACTAGACAGACGTTACCTGAGAATGATGGGTATTGACCACAAGTTAAATACCAGATGAGAAATAAAAACCATGGTCTTGGGGTAAAGGTGGTGATTGCGCAACAGAACAGTGATGACGAACAGAGCAGATTATATTAGGGTAGGGGAAGCCGTAGGTGGACATGTAGAGAAAAGACAATAATCATCACAGTTAGCTGTACCAGGTTGAGTGGTACAGATTTTGAAACACGACCGAATAGTAATACGGTTAACTAAAGTATGACAACTTAGATAAGAAGCACGGTTAAGTAAGCCGGAAAATATCGCTGTTTACCCTTAAAAGGGATTAAACAAATTTGAGAACTCGACCCAACATAAACAGAAGTGTGTTGTAGCAATCAGAAAATGTGTACTGCTATTTTACTGAAGGAGAAATACCAGTGAAGCTGACTTACATTGGCAAAATTAATATCAAACAGCCCAGGAAAAACACGCTTTAAAAAATGCGCGCCGATGAAGCAATGTTGAAAGCCATTCAAGAACATCTTTAGGCATCAGGTTTTATGGATTACATTATGCCATAAAAGGACATCTAAAATGTTTGGTTTGTGCAGCTTGTGGTGGAGTTCGGATGCATCAGGAGTTCCCTATGACCACGGACGTACCGTCGCAGTTTAGCATACATACTTGAAATCATTGTGCACATTGACGATAACGAAACTCCCCAGTTATGTACGTAGTGCAGGTGACGGAAGTAGTGAACGCTGTTCGCTTATTTCTCCGTCCTGCAGCTGATTACCAAGCGAATGACGTAAACTGACGTATATTCATATGCACACGGTTACATAGATACATATATACGGTGGGAACACTAGTAGGGACATGCATCAGAACTGAGACCAGCCAGGCGGAGGCCTTGGCTATTCACAGCCTCGCAAATTCACACACCAACCAGGAGCGACTGTGAATGTGTGTGCGTGTTCGTACACATTCGCACACCTTCACGCCTTGACAACGGTCGGAATGCTTTAATACTGTTTATCTCATCTAATCAAGCGAAGACTTAGTAATACTCTACGCAAAGCCAAACATCCGGATTCATTGACTCCAAATGTAAATCGATCAATAGTGCGATAAAGATAGAATCAAATAAGAACTCAGACCGTAAGGTGGGCTTTAAAAGTTACACCGGGCACTTTCAGTGTGTCAGTAGCATCAAGGCAAAATCCCATATTTAAGCCGGTGATAGAGCCATGGACGGATTTACGGTCAAACGGCCGAGAAGTGGTAATCACCCGGCCAGTGGAAAGAGTAGCCGCTTCGGAAATACTGATGCAAAGTAACGAACGGCCGTAGTTGAACAAGACTACCGGAAACTAACAACGCAAGCGAAAGTTTGCAAACGAGCGAACTTTGGGAATAAACCCTAACGTCTTGCACAAGAGACTAGGCAAAACAATGACAACTCATGCGGATCATTCAGCGAACGAAATTAGAGTTGAATGACGGTGGCCTACATTTTTATCAAAAATGTTCGGTGTTCAGCCTCTGTACCACGGGAAGGCAGCTATTATGCGGTATGAGTCTACATATGGGCTCGGTATCGTCAGATCATTCAAACCTAGACAAGATCGGTGTAGGTAACTGAGGCGCTAACTAGACACTATACGGTCCCTGGTCGATGTCATTCATTAGTATTGCGTCATCTCGTGCACTGTTCCGGAGTTAGTTAGTATCATTTGTTTGTCAGTGTAACGTAAGCTGAAGATCGGAAAGCGTAAGCGGCCATTAACACTGCGCACGCACGTGAAATCGTTTGCAAATAAACACACGCGAAAGACCACCATGGATATATCTATAAACAGAAAGGGAGGGTAAACAAATGTCTTCAATTAGCCCTACGAGTGACTCGTGAGGTAAAATTGGGTGTGAAACCATCGTCTCTAGCTTCGGACCATAAGACCGAAACTAAACAGTGTACAATGTAGTGAAATTATTCAAAAGCTTGCGCTACGCTAACTATATCAACTTTGATACGAACCAGAACAGAAGTCAACATACTGGATAGTTATCCGTGCGTGAAAAATTAGAATTAGAAAAAATACACATGAAAAATTTAACCCTATATTTTTCATAGTTATTTTTCCATAGTGGAGAATCTTTAGTTCGGTTGGTTGGACAATTTCTGAGGAAAAATATGTAGTACTGAAATAATTGCTACCTGTCACTGTCCACTCTCCAACAGCTGAATTGACCGCTTCATCCAACCCCTAGGCGATGGGTGACAAGCTCGAGTTTAACTTCAATTGGGGTCAAACGGTAGCGTACTGCTGTGCCCGAACCGGAATTCCAACACGCGACTATGCCCTTAAATCAACGGCGCATAATGTGAATAACTGTCCAGCCCTATGAACATGTTCTAGTATTTGGCAGCGCAACTGTGTTCTGTAAGGCTAAAGTCAATCTATAAATGCCCCTATCTGCGGTTAAAATCTTCCATTATGTTTTAGTACTGATCAGTTCGTGTTATCGACCCCAGGGTAGATCTGACAGAAACAACAAACATTCGGATGAACACCCTATAAATGTGTTCCAATTTATTGTCTGCTGCTGAACTGCGCAGGCCGAAAAATCAACCTAAAAGATTCCATCCCACGCGGACGTTCTATCAGTCTACTTATCTCATCTCTAGGCAATTTACAGTCAATATGATCGACAACCTCAAGCAGGTTTTGTTCTTGAACATGATAAAACCTGTTCAACACGTGGACTACAAACAAGGTCAGAACAAAAGCGCGCAATGAATACTAATCAGTCCAACTGAAAATTGTAGGTCACGCTAGCTGCCGGTGATCTAGACGAACATCGATCACAACAGCGCACAAGAACAGTCGTTCATGGGTCGCTCAACTAGAAAACTAAGTAAAATAACACCATCAGGTCTAATGAGACAAGTGAATTCAACCTGTCTTGGAAGTCCTAATCGTGGGGTTATCGACTGCAGTTAACAGGACAGTTACTGTGTCGCCTCTCGAGACTATCGGGCAACCTGATCATTGCTCACAAGCGAGAGTGGTTAAGCGTTCAGATTTGATAATTCGGTCGTGCCTAGTGTGAGATGAATGGTGCGGTGGTCAACACGGTTGCCTCATGATTGGAATGGCCGGAGTTCAAATCCGGCCGTGGCAAAGATATGTACTACTGACGAGCTGTAATGAGAACAAAACACGAGTCTAGTGTTTCTTTTCGAAAGAGGCTGGTTGGAAAGTCTATCCGAATGCGAAGGCTACGCTCAAATGTGAGTGATGTTCAGCTTGAAAATAAACCAAATCCCCTGCTACTTATCAGTAAGTAAGAATAGTCAACATGGAGTGCAGATGAGAAAAAATCGCTGGTTCTAAACTGAAGATCACACATCCTATCGTAACCTTCACAGTCTGATAGAGCATTATAGATGGACCCTTTTGAAAAAACCTTAAACTCAGGTTTCAATCTTGTCAGAGCTCATCTACAGTATATACGTGCATATCATTGCCATGACCAGGAACACTAATTTAAATTAATAACACCTTGCCACCTTCTGAAGCGATCGGGTAATCTAAATATTAACCACAACTGAATGTCGCTCGTACTTACTGTGCGGTCATCATAATCAATGAAATCACCTGCTGGCGGATTTTGACGAGAGGGAACTTCCAATATGGTCTCGCATTTCGAAATGGGCTATCTGAAAGTTCTAGCTGAATGCGAAAGTTGGAAGTAAACAAGTGACGCTCAACTTGTATCATCCTAAAGCCCGTAAGATATGGATATTTGCTAGAAAAACGATGTTAACTGAGCCACGCCGGAAAATTGGGAGAATGCTGATGAATCGTAAATGAAGGGGGGTGGGGTGACTTGATCTGCGTGGCTAGCAAAAACACTCGACGTATGAACTACGTGGTCCATAGTGGAACGACTTAATCAGGCTGTTTAGAAGGTAGGCTGCCCAGACGCAAGGGCACAAACAAGCAACATACAACTCTGTTAAATCACTTTTTTTGTGACTTTAATTGCTAAACATGACATCAAATGAAAACAGGTGTTGTTTACGCTTCAGCAATGACTGTTTTCTTTTAGGAACGGTTCACCGTGCACGTGGGTTACAAACAAAACGAGAAATTACATGCAATCGGACAAGATGTTGTGTGTGCAAAAACAAACAGGCTTTTGTTTACTCAGGCCATTGCACTGGTTGACATTGTTAAAGCAATTTAGTCCAGCACTCTAACTGAAAAGAACGACAGGAGAAAGAATGATCGAAAACGACTGATTGTGTATTTGAAAATGTCCAAAACGTCAAAGTTGGCGGACGTCACAACCCTACCACATCGACATATTGGCGTTGCGCTGAACACCATGTACATGTGAACGAGGTCGTTCCAAAGCAACCAGTTCGTCCTGAATTGGACCACGATGACAATGACAGGTCAGAGTGGTTAAAAACCAGCTGGTGTTGTGAGGTAGCAGATGATAAGGGCAGATTACGAACACCATCAGTTCATTTGAGTAGTGCCGCCCGCATCTCCACAGGCATCATTATAATCGTCGAAGGCAACATATCACTATGTGAAACTGGCACTTGGTTTATACACAATCATAACCAACAACACAAACCCAGGATGGTAGAAATACAGTGGGAAAAAAAGAATTCCAAGGGGAAAACTGCATCTCAATGCAAGCAATCGAAAACCCCTCGCAAATAAACAACCAAGTAGTAGATGACATGGAGACAGCATTCGCAAAGAAGTTTCCCTTGGGTTTTCGCTGTCCTGCTTCGAGCACAACTCAACCAAACAAAGACAACATTCAGTTTAGTAAACTAGATTAGTGGTCACCTGCCTTGATTTTACTGAACACCGACTGGGTGAGTAGTGGGGGGTCCTGAGGCGGGAGACAATGCTACTTACGGTGACTAATCTACTTCACTTTTCTAGTCTACCTGAAACACTAAGCCAATGGGTGAGGCATTCACAAACAGTGTTCGGTTTGACAGACGATTAGTTGGCATTCTTAATATAGCTCATCCACAATCTCTATGATCCCTAGAAGAACGAGCTCGCTTGGTTCAATTACCAACTATCCGCCTCCAAACTTCGTTATTATTTATCCGTTGGTGTTATCCGATTAGGGTGCTCAAACATAGGCCACCTGCGTCCAGCACTAAGACGGATCGCTATTCGTAGGCTCAGAATAGAAATGTTTGCATGGTCCCTTTATACATGACCCTTAAGCTTTACAAAAGATGTTTCCGTGTCACCAAACACGATTTAGATGGATGAAAACCGCCCGAGTCTTTGAGATATGAAGCTCTCCTTCATTTTCAATACTCAGCTAGTCAACACGGGTTTGGAAATGCATAAACCAGTCAACACCCATGCTCAATTTCGGGTAGGGGGAATACATTAAATTATGACTTAGTTGTGATGGAACTTATGTGAAGCACTACGTACGCAGAGGCTTCTGCAGTATCTTTCTCATGAGATCAGGATGTCGCCGATCGTTGTATACTGCATTTCAGCAGCAACTCGGAATACTGATTCTGATAGCTGGGTGGAGCACTTTGATGTTAGGTAATACTACAGACAATGGACATATGCATAAGACCTTTTGAAATTGAGCGAATTAATCCTGGGGCGTGATATGTATGCGTGTGGCACCCGACATTAGGTTTAACAAAAAAGTGCACATTGAATTCGGTATTTTGAGGAAATACCGATTTACCGAAACTCGTTAAATTCTTCTAACTTAAGCAACAAACGAAACGAAGGCCATAAGTCGTTTTAAATTTCGGCTAATTTCTAAAAGCTTTAGCTCACAAAATTGGCAGATGGGAGTGGCAATCGTGTTTACTGAGAAAAACTACGCTGGTATTGTGCTAACAGAAGAGCAGATTGGTAATTTGAAATAAAAAGCACACACTCAAATTCAGACTGAGACCGCCTGTCGAACTAGTCACATGACTGACTACAGTATGTCATAATGCAGAAGATCGGCGTATGCGTTCGTTAGAGAGTCGATGCAACCAACGTTGTTTGCTTAACTCGAGCTGTCCAGCTCAGACAGAGTGAAGCTCACTGTCATTGAGGTCAACACAGCGTGCCACGTGTCACAGACGACCTCAAACACAGCTTCTGGCCGAGTCAAACCATCTGTGAAAGCTTGATTGGGTGGAGAATGTGAAGTGCTATTGCATATGCGCACGCGAAAAACGAGGACGAGAATACACAACATGACCTGATCGAACTGCTGCTGAACAGAATCGATGATGTATACATACATGCTCAGCCCGGATGTGGTGTTAGAGAGCAAGTTACACAGCATGTTAGCAGACGAACAAAACTTTGTACTGAGTGAACTGTGACAAATCTTGGTCCAGGATTTCAGACACAGTCGAAGTTGAAAAAGAACCTACTGATGGATAAACTTTTGAGATAGAGCACGGAAGGTTGGTAATGTGTTGGAACCGTAAACGTTCTGCGGCAGAAACTTGATTGGATCGAACAGGTGGGACAAGCAAATACAAACTCACCTTAAAACGGGGAGTGAACGAGAGGTTATTTTTCCGAATTCTTCAAACAATAATGGAAATATTTTACGGGAAACTGCATCACAACGTGAAATATATATATATATATATATATATATATATATATATCTTAAGTCGAACGATCTGCTGCTACCCGCTCGACATGCTTAGTAGTCACATATTCAACAAAAAATTCCATTTCCCGTTCAATGTGAGAACAACACAGTTCTTCAGCGGGTGCTACGACTCCTCATAGCTCCAATAAATTAATCGATGCATGGACCCCGGCGACGGTTCCGAAAAACAAAAAGCACTCCAGAAGTTCCGTGGAATAAGAGTGTAGTCTGTGTGTGCGCAACAGAAGTCTCAGAATATGCTGACACAGTAATCATCGATCAACTTCGTTGCTTCTAGGAGTTACGCAAAGGAGTTCGTCTAATCAGTGCAATTACTCGAAAGCTCCTGCTCAAAGTGCACTAAAATTAACCGCGCCACTGTCGAATTTGTCACACTTTGTTCCACACACCAACTGCAAACGAATCACCAGAAGGAACAAAGAATATAGAATACAGGAAGCCTGTTTGAAGATTGTTATGAGCCGGCAGTGTACCGTGGACTCAATTCGAGAATGTGGCACTTCTTCAAAATACTTCGCCTAGCAGAATCTGGGGCAGAAGAAAAAAGGTTGTGTCGCGGAAAACGACATTATGGGTGTCACGGCAAACAGGCCGCTCTGAAGGCTAACCTAATCCTTCGGCTACATAAGACGGTAAGTGGATTTGTTCGAGAATGATGACAATCGAGAAAGCTCCTGATCATTCAGACGACGGGGCGTTCAGCCGACCAGTTATGCCTTTCAAGGCAAGCGAAATCAACTTAGTTCGATGGGGGTGGGGTGGGGTAACCATGTATCGTCAGAGCCCAGGTGGCAGGGCTTGAAATTACGCGAGTCTGCCAGGCTCTCATTAGGTAAGCCAGTTTAAATAACAGTTTACCTGTCCACGAACTGTGTTGTCGGATATGCCAGTTGCAAACAGATCTGGAAGCCTTAGGCCAGCCGTCTCGATCCGAAATGAAGTGCAACGGCAGCATCATTTACTTACACAAAAATCGATCACACAGTGTACGGTGTAGTTCAACCTGCTTATTTATCACAAGTTAATACGATATGACGAATTCAAATTCCAGTAAACTTACAAAACTTGAGAACGCTTCTGTTCAGTCAACAACTCCGAATAAAAGCCAAAGAATGAATCAAACGAACATTGTCTTGCTGAATTGGCTAAATCCGACCTGAACAGAGCACTAAGCTAGCTAGCCCACGGTAAGATTCTATCGAAACTCTCAAACTAAGCTTTATTCAGTTACAGGCGAACAAAGGGAAATATCACGTCAATGTAGCCACAGAACACTATCATTGATTTCAAAACAACAATCTGAATCTAGTCACCATGTCAACATGAACCTATGCTTTAATTACGCACATATCACGTCTTTTTTGAAATTTTACCCCGAAGCGACATGCTGTTCGAGCAGACAAAAAGCAAACGTTTACAGACGCCCGAATTCAAGGCCTGATGATTCACTAGGGGAAAATTAGACGTAGCCTGTGGTGGACGCTCTTAATGGCGTGCGTACACACATACGAAACTAAATGACTCATTCGGAGGACCAGAGTAACGCACACAGTTCGTGCAATCAATTGGGGAACCGACCAACACGTGTCACATGATTGCAAAACAGTCGCAGGCATTGTGGTCTGCAGCGGGTATTGTGGAAGTTAGTGCATCTGCTGAGTAGAGCTGATGACCACCGACAGTTAGAAGTCAGTGATTGCACGAGTAACAGACGAGGACGGCGAAGGGGGGGGGGTGAAATATATGAGGAGAATCGCCGAGTGCCAGGGTTAGTTGGGTTAAACATGGTGTTCATTGCAGAGAAAACTAAATCCTCAGGCATATACATGCACATGTGTGAGACGAGATGATGGCGTCAGGTGTTCAGGGGGTATATAGGCAGCCAATACGTCGGGCGACTGCTCAAGACACTCAAAAAAGCTTTTTGTACTGGTCACTGTAACCAAAACCAACATGATTCATTTAACAAACAAATGATGCGTCTTTAGATCTATTTTTCCGTGGGGTGCCATTTGCAGCGTGAGCATAGATACAAGGCGCTGCTGTAAAAGGGTAACATCCAAACTAGAATGACCTTCGGCTGAAGTGTTTAGACCTTCACTGAAAATCCTACTTTCCGATCACCTTCAAACACCAACAGGGGGTGGATCAAAAAAGTCATCCTGTCAGGTTGATTCAGCCCTCACAGCCACTCTCAATGCACACCAGGTGGCCTCCACGAAATAGAACACCGTTCAAAGAGGTGTGAAACACTTATTTCGTTACACCGCTACCACCCACACGCATCACGAATGGATGAACTAGCTAACTGTCTCGTGCGAACGAACATCTGTGTGGATACGAGAAGGAGTGAAGCCTTTTTTCATCACAGACCAATGGTTTAAGCTGTGATGGTATATGATAAGTGTTCAACACACGGTGCTGGTTCCACATTCGAATATCATTTAGTCAGAGTAAAGTATGGATCCCCAAAACCACAAACACCAAAGGGAGTTAACCGGACTCGATCAAACGTGAAGCACCGTCAAGAAATACGGGAAACAGATCGCTTCTGTGCTCACAATTGAGCGACTCCTGAACATTGTGATCGTCATAAAGCGTTTGCGTGGAAGATTTGTTAGATTGTGAGTCCTGAAGTTGGAATACAATAAAACAGTATAGATAAAGGAAGAAAAACCTGTCTACCACTGACATTTGTCGAGTGCTGGCATCCGCTTATAACACACTGGAATGTTGACACTATGCTCAGGATGAGTGATTCTCAATTTCAGTATTACGGGAGAGAACAAACATTATTTACTGAAATTTTATGATAACGACTGAGATCATTTACTTCGTTGCATTCTGGATTTTCGCAGGAATGCCAACAGTGGGGTAACAGCATTGTAGAGGCGGAACATAACATTGACATCTCTTCAGCGAGAAGGGCCACTGGCGGTTACCTTCTGCTGTTTGTGTGAGTGCCCTTCCTGCACGCATGTAATTCTAAGTGTTGTGGGTCGCCTAAAACATCGACGGTGACGAGGAACGTACGGGAGATTGAAAAAGGAGGATATCAGGACTAAGGCAGAAAGACCAACCATCATCCGAATGCATCGCACCACCGTCAACCACACTACAACCCGTAGTGCTTTCAACCAGAGATGTAGAGAGTAACGGTCATCACAGTTCCTTCCGACGTCTACCAACTTTACTCAGCAAAGCGGTCAGGGTCATTATGACCAGTGGTTGCCTTGTAATCGTCTGACCACCTTGCAGCCAATAGAGTAAGTGATCAACTGGTGATTGAAGATTTTACTTCATCAGTTGGCGCCATATTCTTGAGGCGACTTGCCCACACGATGCATGTCAGCTGGCTAACCCAACGGTTATTGAATCGAAGAGGTCACATTGCACTGAGAACGTTGATTGCAAAGCGCGAGTCAAAAGCGAGGTTACTTTCCTCGTTCTCATGACACATCAATAACACAATTGCAAATTTAGAGGATGGTGTTTTCAGGAAGGTGTAGAGTGTCAACCGGATTGATTGGAAAAGTGCAGGAAACAGTGTGTTTAGCAAACAGATTTTTGTCATTTGTAGAAGCACTGCTAATAGTGACAGTACTAACAGTGATCTGCACGTTAACTGCGTAGTCCATGACGATCAGACCACAGGCAGGGAGATATGAGCGATATGCCCGTACACTTTAGAGATAGCGTACACAGACGGATTGCATTGTAGGAGGGGATGGACGATTTGACAGAACACTCATCAATGTCTATGGTAGTAATCTGGTTGGGAAGATAGGGTGCGGTTTACACTTTCTAGGGCTTACTTTCCGAAGAAAGTAACTAGTGTGTCGTCGGCAACCTGACTGAAGACGTCCCCGGATCTGAGAAACAGTATACCAGCCGAAATGAAAGTCGACTTTCTAAGTTTCATTGTAAAACGAAAGTGCGATCAAAGGAATTGACAACTTAAAGTCAAACAGGTCATTTGCAGATTTCAATATCTGCATGAGTTTCACTGACTGACGTAATACCCGACTAATAAATAACCACAAAAAGAGCCAAAGTTTTCTAGTAGTTTGATGCCATCTGAAATACGGCTACTAGCGAGGGACAAATCAATAACTTCAAGCAAATGCTATTTGAATCAAGTGATCAAGTTAACATAAACTGGAGGGGTTGAAATGCAACTTCATCGAGAAAAACGGTCCAAAATGAACTAATTTAAAGCCCTGTTACGTGGCCGAAACGATACTTCTGGATTCATACAAGACAGGCTCAAAACTCAAAGTGCACCAAAGGTTTTCAGAGAAGTTCGCATTAAGAATTAGGGAGCAAGAAGAATGTTGTTGAAGGCATCGCAAAAACTGCACTTAATTCCAGTTCGGTAGTAGCGGAAATTGAGAGGAAGCCACTGCTCGTCTCTAAAGAAAGTGAAACGCCGGAACCCGGTGAATTTGAGTGGATGGAACAGACGGAGCAACAGTGGAATGAAACGTCCTTAATGCGTAGGAAACTTCATATTCACGCCGATGTGTGTATCACCCGTTTCAATTAGACATTCATGAAAGGTTCAACCTCAAGGCAAACGGAACTCTTCGCAAAAGAATCCCAAATGTTGTTATATGCACAAGAAATATATTCCGGGGTGAACAGAAAAACCTAAATTTATCTTTCCTAAGCAATATATGCAAAATATGGGCGTAGCCCAAAGGGTTGATAATTTGAAAGTGATTGATCAGACGAACTGGTTGTTTGCTGCTCCCGTTCAATCACACAGGGTGACTAAGCTGCTTATTCCTTGCGAAAGAAATGTCTATTAGAGTGCAGGATAAGAGGCCTAATCACGTGATGCCATCAACCGGAATTTTACGCACAATATTTAGTCCGATACAGCAAAACGAACAAAAAAATAAACAACCTTGTTAAGATAAACAAACGTTTGACTTGGAAAAGGAAGTAAGTACTATCTACACACTGAAAAAGAACGAGTGATTGGCATGTCAGATAAGAATCGACTGTGCCTGCAGTGGTTGTGGCACCGGACAGATATGATAGAAAGCCAGTAGGAAATGCGTTGTGCCACACCCACGACAAAGGTCAGTAAGAAGACGGGGAAGCTTAGATCACTTAGACGAGTGTACACTTATCAAAATACTAATTAACCGAATCGGTACTGTTAGACCGGCTTCTTCATGGAAGGCATTATCCTACTATCCCCACACCTTTGAGATTGGAGTCGCATGATGAAAGGAGTGTGAGCAGCGTGTACTGACAAGAGATATCATGTAACCAGTCACTTAGGCTTGAAACACAGCCTCTAGTCCGATATGGATGTCAGTACCTTATCAGGTAATCATCTAGGGGGAGCAATAGAAATCTTAAGAGATCAAAGCAGAGAAGTATTTGCGCCTACGTTATGCACGGATGGATGAAAGCACAAACATTCCAGTGGGGTGGGAAGAAGGGTAGCCCTAAGGGAGGTGCCATAAATGTTTGTTTGTCTGATGTATGTACTTGTCTAGTTGTGAATTTGTTTTACTGAAACCATCATCAAAGGAAAAAGTGTAGATTATACCTCAGCAAGAGCTGTTTCCTGATAGAATCGGCTGGTTGGGTACGTGTTACAAACAAAACCGGGTAGACCGTATGTGAAATTACATATAGTCGGATAAGGCGTGGTTAAGACAGAAAGAATATAGGCTTTTGTTTCCAAGCGTGCACCTCTCGATAATGCTAAAACATCCTTGCCACGACCGGGATTTGAACTCCGGACATTCCAATCATGAGGCAACCGTGTTAACCACTGCGCCACTGACCTCACATTAGGTACGACCGAATTACCAAATCTGAACGCTCAACCACTCTCGCTTGTGAGCAATGATCAGGTTGCCCGATCTTCTCGAGAGGAGACACAGTTACTGCCTGTTAACTCCAATCGATAACCCCGCGATTAGGACTTCCGAGACAGGTCGAGATCACAGAACTCATTAAACCTNATTTGGTAATTCGGTCGTGCCTAATGTGAGGTCAATGGCGCAGTGGTTAACACGGTTGCCTCATGATTGGAATGGCCGGAGTTCAAATCCCGGTCGTGGCAAGGATGTGCACTACTGACGAGCTCTAATAAGAGCGAAACTCGAGTCTAGTGCTTCTTTTCGAAAGAGGCTGGCTGGAAAGTCTATCTGAATGCGAACGCTGCGATCAAATGTGAGTGATGGTCAGCTTGAAAATGAACCAAATCCCCGACTACTCATCAGTAATGCTAAAACAATTTATTCCACAACAAAAGGAAGAAACAACCTATTTAACAGCGAGAAAGAGAACTGTTGAGAAGGGCTTATGGTGCATCCGAACAAGTCCGTAAACAGAGGGGTTGACGCACAAATTTATCTTGTTAGTGACACTAAAATACTGTGGTTGGCGTGGTATAAATGAAACAACACCGTCTGAAAACGATCAAAGACAACTAGCTTTTATGTTGACAACGATGAGAGCAACGGGTGTCGCAAAGTGTGTTGAAATGCTTAAAAAGAACCAGCCGCGGTGACACACAAAGTCGTCCGCTGCATTAAAAATACGAGAAGGAAATGACTCTCAACTTTAACAATATAGCAAGTAATAGTTTCAGCAACCGGTGCCACTATCATGCACTCAGATCACCTCACCAACAGGTCGTGTCCTACTTTAATCCCCATAGTGGAAAGCACAACCGAATGATATTTCAAATGTACAAAGATCCTACGGAGGGAATAAGCGATGTGTAATCCTGGACACAAAAAATTATTCTAGATGTCTGCCTTAGGTGGTTTAACTGTTTTCGCAACCCAAATAAACACTGAGTTCCTGACTTAGAAGTCAGGCAACCGACATTACGCTCAGTCGCAATATGTCTGAGATATGAACCACCTTCAGCCTTGACCATATAATCGGAAATCAGCACGTAAGTGGGCAGCTCGGCTATCGGTCTATATGCTTCAAGGTTTAATTGACGCCAATGGCTGAACCGAGTTCGCTCAGGTAGATTTATGGAAAAAATTCAGCTGAAAAATCCCAAATCTACTGCAAGTGTACGGAGAAGCTCTATAAGTACGGATCAAACGGACTGATAATCAGGTAATTGAAAATGGGCGCCCGACAAAGCATCTGCCAGTGGACCGATAATTTACGAGCTATGCTAGTGATTAAGCTAATGTGTGCACACCGTGAAGGCGTTTCCTTAAAAGAAACGTAAGAAACAGCCATCTGGAAAGCACACCGTCTTCAAATGTACTCCACAGAACAAAGTTGGATGATGAGGTACGGCAAGTGGCATAATCGCGTATGGCATCAAGGTGTTTGAAGTGAAATTTGCTCTGCAATGCCAAGGTGAAAGGCTCGGAAAATGTTGAACGAGGAACCGATCATTCCTGAAGGAGCTCATCCACCTCAAGCATGTATGGAGAACAAGGAGTTGTGGGTGAAACAAACTCACAAGATGAGACACATGCTATCGGAAAGAAGCACTGAAATGCTCGGGAATTCCATGTGTTGTTTCGATTCACTGGTTCTTGCAGGACAGCATCACCAAGTTTCGCTGAGACAAGGTGGTCGGACAATTAATCGTGCAGTACAAATTTTACTCCTTTCGTTGACCAGCTTGGTCGTCAGATTTAAACCCTGTCTAGAACGTTCGAAAGCACTCTGGTAGCAAGAAAAAGTTTGTCTGGTCTCGACAAAGCCAAAGAAGCATGCATTTAATCCGGCCAGGGACAATGTTCCAAATATTTATATCCATGAAGTGATTGAAGTTAGGAAAAGTCACTTGTGAATAGTTGGGAATTTTGGTTTACTTAAATCGAATTTCACTCACGTTAGTCACAAACGAATGTGCCCGAACGTTTGCGTATGATAATCCACTCGTGCTTACTGTGAGGTCAACGGAGTAGTGATCGAGACAGTTGCCGTATGAATGCGTGGCTAAGGTTCAAAACCCGGTTAAGACAAGGACATACAATACTGAAGAGTCCTAACAAAAGCGAAACTCGAGCATAGCAGGTATTTTCAAAAGGAGCAGACTAAAATGTCTCTGCCAACGGAACAGCTATGATCAATGGTGTGCGATGTTGTTTATACAAAGGAAGAGTTGGTAAGTTAGTCGAGATTGATAGGTATGCTCATTATTAATAAATCCGTTTATGGAAGAGACTGCCACGGTTCTATGTATCCAATAGATGGAAAAGCGGTATCGTTCACTTGTGGGAAAACATGGCTAACGGAGTTTGCATGAAACAATGCACCAATGGGATTCACAGTTTACCTGTCTTACACGTTGTACGGGTGGCACCGAACTAATGAACACGTTAAGGATGACAGAATCTGACAGACGGTCCAAAAACCTAATTACGAAAGGTGAAGTGATTCCTCAATCACATACTGATTCAGAGGCGAACGGTATAGAGTACCAAACCGGTTAGGTGGGAAGCATCAGTTTAATTAATAAGCTCGGATAGATTGAACGCCAACGACCCAAAAAACAAATGGGGTTGGGAGAAGGATGACAAAAAGAGAAATCAAAGAAAACAATTTTGTTAGCCTAGTTTGCTGCATTCTGACAACACGGATAGGTACAGGGGTAATTGACCGGTTACCAAGATGCCATTTCATAGCCTCCACTCCTTACTTTAAAACACTTGAACTTACCAGATGCCAATGACAACCGAATGCAGAACAGACAGCATAAAAGTTTCCATGGAAAGAGTGCAGAGATACGATCGAACATTATCGCTGATGATGAAAAATCATTCTATTTTCCGTCGTTTTCAAGTGCACGTGGGCATGCTGTGAACTTAGTCACACAAGTAGAAACCCGAATAGAATCCGCAAGTGAGGTATCATGACTGGACTAACGTATACAGTTCCGGAGAGCACGATGGGTGAATACGATCATGTTGCGCGCTGAAAAGAGGAGATGAAGGATAGTGAAGTAAAATGCAAAAACAGGACACCCACAGAGTCCACAAACGATACTACCCAGTACTTATATTGAGTTGGGGATAACCAGAAAAGTGGGACAGAGGAATGGCACGTTTTAAATAAGTGGGCTACAAAGATTTGGCCGGAACGATGCATGAATGCGTCGAATAAAGTAAACAACGGACGATAAACATTGTTCACGCCGAAAAACCGAGGCAAGTCACTGGTGGTATTATGAATAAACGCTCTGCTATCAAGAATAATAAACAACTTATCGTAATGTCTTGTCATCCGTAGTCTTTCAACGATAATATGCGAAAACACTTGCTGAAATTATTTTTTTTCGCTTGCAGGTTCGTCAAACGTGCAGCGAGGGTGCCGTTCTAACGAAGTCAGTGTTCATTCAATTATAACCAGTAACTAGCAGGAATAAATAGACGGTTAACTCATTTCGCCACACCTATCCTATAATTTTGTACAGATCTGGCTTACACGCTTATTTTTCCTTTCGACCTCAAAACTACGAACAAGATTACAAGTATACGCTTAAAAATGTGCAACAAAGCGACAGATGTTTTCAGCCATGATCGGTGCGACAGAGAAGTGTATTTCTGATCGAGCAAACTTCATACAAAGGCCGCCATACAGTCTAACGGAGGCAAAGTCAGAGGGAAAAAAGGCGCGTTCACACCAAAACTGCAGATCACACGCACAACTTTTTCTTTTACTCCCTCACTCGTGTGGTTTTGATAACGCGGCAGACTTTGTGGACGCACAGAAATGAACTGGACCCAACATGCGTGATAGAATCCATATCCGTGAGTATGTTTCATGAACCTGCACACATTGCCACACCTATTTGGTAGCAAAATGGTGGTTAGGTTAGCGTTCAACAAAGGAACACAGAAGTCGATTCACTATTATAGACATCTTGGGATGAGAGTTTCTTCGTTGAGGAAATCCTATTATGAGGGTGCTGGTTATAGTGGCGTACTGATTTCGACAATGAAAGCTAGTAATTCACAACACACTCGGACGGAAAAGAATGTCTTCGAACGAAGTTTTACTCTAACTGGTTGATAAATCGCACTATACTGACCTGAAGGTGTCCTCCTCAGTGAAACATAACAAGCCGATATCAACAGTAGTGCCCATCTCCTTCTTTCTACACGGCCTTCTGAAATGCAGTTGTGTCCATGAAGGTGTAGTTTGTTATATCTGTCGCAATATAGGATCACGCTATTGTGTTGCTCAACACAACGTAAATATGAAAAAATTCATTATGTAAGGGTCACGCGGTGTCGCGAGGTCACCCACAGTCGCGGGCTGGACGAGCCAGTGTCTTAGTTCTTGGTTAGGTGCAAATCACCACTCAGGGAAGTCCATTGTAGGCCGCTTATACATTCCAACTAGAGTGATGAATACCACTCTTATGATAATTCAGCAGTTCAAAGCATAAGACGAAATGACTCGCGAAGTCATTATTGAATGTAACAATCCATATCGTAGCTGGTTAGATCAATTCATGATCTGAACCGCAATGTGTAACACGAAAGACTTTCTGAAAGAAGTGCACTGTAGTTGTCAGGAGGAAAACCCTGTTTTAATTATGGTTGGATAGACCATTTAAGTGTTTTCATTAAGCCAATTTGTCCATTTTGCCTATACGTTTGTAAATGTCACAATAACGCAGTTTTCAGTACACATCTGAAATAAGATAAATTTCGATGTTTGCCAGCTACTGGAACCAAAGTGTCTAAAACAACACGAGGTGGCCGATCTATACAAGTCCCTCTGGCCTTACTGAAGGTATCGTTGCAGAAGATGCATGGCGAGACAGCCGACCTGACACGATCGGCAAGAATCTTCATGAATAGTGCACGTAACATGTATGAAGGGTGTGTCTGATTCCGATCGTACTAAAAAGACTGACCACAGTGATCCTACGTGTGCTGACTCCAAAAGGTGAAGAACAAATTCGGGAACAGCAAACCGGTTTACGCCACAGACACAGTTTGCACTGATCAGACTTCTACACTGCGTTGGTCCCACGAACCCAACCATATCCACAGACGGCTGTTGATTTTGCTGACATAGAAGAGCTTCAGGAATACCTTGTGTGGAAAAGAGCGAGTGAGAAGCAGGCTTAAAGTACCTTACCATCAGACCTCATGTACAGGAAGTATACAGTGAATTGTCCTTTGGCATCGTAAGTCTTCTCAATAAGGTCGCCCGATCTCCCTTTTTCGTTCAATTTTGTAATGGACAAAATTTGGAAGAACGTTTCTGTCGACTGCCAACAAAGAACCAACGAACTGCGTTCTGGCGGCCGACTTGGAGACGGAGATTGACGACGACATAACTCTAGTCTCCATTGCTACACAGACAGTGCGGGACGTCTTTGAAGAGCTAGTTATATTAGCTTACTGTTTCAGTATGCACTGTGGTTTGGCCAACTGTAAGCATTTAGTCCAGATGTAACCACACCCAGTAGCCACGTTCACCACTGATGACAATAAGTTAGAGACGATCGGAAGATATACCCAGTTGCGTAGTTGTATCAACTCCGATGGATTGTTTGGTGAAATGAGCAGCCGAATAGTAAAAGTCCGGTTTGCCATCGTGAACCTTTCTCACCTATTGGATCGGCGTGTTATCACCTGTTCAGCGAAGGGTGTAAGGTACAAAGTCACAGTAAGCGCAGTCTATATGCAAAGAACTGGAAATTGGCATGCTAGACCTTCCATTTTCCAGCCCTGATGCACTTTGGAATTGCATGTGATGGGAGCGCCGCCTGAGCAACCATGTATCCTGTCGGCACGACTTGAACACCAATGGTTGTGGTGACCTCGATACACAGTCTTCGATGGTACCGTGTACTTTCCTCACGATCTAGTGTAATATGGCGGTGGCAGCCAAGTGGTCAGTGTGTGATGTGACTTCGTGGAATAGAGGCATTACCATCATGGCCAAGTTCCGTAGTTTGCTACCCGCTTGCTGGGTGGGGTCTCAGTAACGCTATTCACCTGTGGTTAGCTTTTGCTAGAAAGGACAGGGAATCGAAGCCGAAGGCAGCCTTCTGATGGGGAACCGCTATTCTTAATTACCTCCACTTTCGGTCGCTCTTCTGTTATACTTTTGTTAGGTCTACCGCACTATAACAGGTTCGACAGAAATACAAAAAGCGCATTTAGTAATATGAGAAGCACGTATGATAAGGTGCCACACCTCAGAGCACTTAAAATGCACCCGAACAGTTGGGTGGTCTACAGTTCAGTAAGCATGCTACTACTTGGCTACCCTCCGATTGCTGTCGACCAGGACTAGTTGCCGAAGAGCTCAAATCGAAATAAGGTTCCGTTACATGACTACTGCGTCAAAGGATGGATCATGATGTATATTATTAGCGCAGTGGCGAGAAGTGTAAGAAACGTTCATGGTTTGAAACATCATCATCATTTTTGTTAGATTAACAGTGCACAGGAACTCTCAAAATACAAACAATGAGCAAGAACTAATTTTGATGACAGGCGATCACAACAAAAATACGGTTACAATACTGTCAATTATACTGGAATGGAGACAGTGTAGCTGAAGCTAAAACAAAGCGCGCATAAAGAGACAAATTACGTCTACGGTGCTATACAATAGGTTAATACAGACGTAATCCACATTCATGATGAACGGTGATATAAAATCACAAAGGCCAGAATCCAAGCAAGATAGCAATTTGGAACGTCCGGAATTAATAGCAGTTTTCCAACTTCCAAAGACCTAATGGTAGCAAAACTCATCAATTACTACGGAAACAATCCAGTGGCTTATGTGATGTTTATTTTGTAAGCTTAGTGCGTTCGAGAGTTTGGGTTACGGTTTTAATTTCCACCGACTAATTTTGGTAAAGTTATTCTTCCGAATTCAACTTAAACCAGGTAGTCAGTTTTTGCGCAAATGCAGCTTTCAGCGCAATAGTCCATGAAAAAGCTACGGCAATATTTCGCGGCCTTGATCGTATCTGAGTGGTGGATGTGGACCTATAACACAGTCGCGTTTATTCGCGCCGGCAGACGCTATTTAGGCCCATATGAGAAGAATGCTTTTAGCCAGGAGTAATTAAAAGCTCCAACTGCCACTGACAGAAGTCAGCCGACAGATACCACCAGAAAGTGGACGCAAATTGGTTATATGCACGCCTGGAGAAGCTTTGGAATATAGTCTCACACTTGGAATTAACGTTAGCGACAAGCCAAAATGTGTGTACAGCATAACGCACTAAGATTCCATCAAACATCAGTTTGACGGTACTTGCCCGATAGCTTAGTTTATGCTTAAGTGTGGTTCGTTAAAATATGATCCTATCATCAGTTTTTGTTGGCGTCTTCCGTAGCTCCAAGTGGCACAACGATCGTAAGCAGTGTGTGAACCGAGGAGCTGTTACAAACACGGTATGTTGAAGACCCACCTGACTTGCGAAAGAGACAACCGTTAATGACGTAGACGAACGGCTCAGTTTGTTACAACTAAGCAAGTATCCGAACAAAGGTCATAATTCAAAATAAAGACGGCATTTGTAAACCACCGTGCCAACAGCGATGTTTACACCTTGCACTTTATAACTTAAAAGATCACATATCGATCGAACGCACTGATTACGTTTGAATTTGTGGAGTCACAACACATGTCACATACGCATGAACAGTAGTTAAGGACCCTGCTGTCCACAAACTGCACAAAAATACTTTCTAAGTGTTTAACCCTAAAATGGTCAGTATTTTGTAATCAATGTCTACCCAGCTAGAAAAGTATGCTTTGCAAAAACTAGGTTGTTTACACCTGAATAGAGTCCAAATCGTGAAAGGAGTGAGTGGTTCAAACAAAAGACGAATGTATACCATATCGTAGCTAACTGGAATGTTAGTTCGACGTAAAACAAAATACGGTAGGTAGTTGCCTTTCACAACAGTATACAATCTGGAAATTTAGGGTCAACAATAAATGACGTGAAACGATCGAAGATTCAACTCTGTTTCCAATAATGGTCCTCAAATGATCTTAACCAGTCAACTGTACGCATTGCTACAATCAACAGGGATTATTCCACAGTATATGTACCATCTGTAGGCAGCAAAAAATCTACTCCCGGTGCATGAACGGATGTTGTGATAATCATGGGACTGTAAGAGCGTTGTTACTTGATCAAACGAATCAATGGTGGACCTATGAGAAAGACAGTTTGGTTGTGGCTAAAGGTAAAGGCTACTCGGTTGGTCAAAAGATACAGAATCATATGAGTAAGAACAGCTAGTTGCTACACAACTCATCTCATATCCAGCACAACGAAATAACCATCTTCAATGATTTTTAGAAAGATGTGAAAGTAGTACGTTTATGCAGGGAAATTTCTAAAATCAAAGGTAAATCAAAGTCGCTGGTCATGGATAAAAACCAAGCTGTGAAGAGTGGTTTGAGAATTGACGCACCTGCTATTGAGTGTGCCCACAGAGAAAAATTCAAGTCGGGTTTTCCTTCAGTAACGTTGCAACAAGACCCAGCCCGCAGTGTTTTCAGGTTTGAAAATCAAAGACTGGCAAACTGCAGTTGAGCCATCCTAGTGATCTACCTGATTTTATGGGGATTTCGATCACACTGAGCGTCTTAGCAGCGAAGTTTGACTACTGATTACGACTGCGTATTTTGGTCCGATAACCGCGTCTGAATTTGAACGGTCTGAAAGTAACCAGTTCGTCCGGAGCGGTGTACGCCAAAGGGCAGCAAAAGTATAAAGAGGGAAAGGCTAGAAATTCATTTATTTCTTGCTCAGACAAAATCCATTGTTCTCAACCGCTCGTTCCGTACATGTAGAACTAGGCGTGAGCGTCGGAAAAGCGGAAAGAATTCAATAAAGTTCTCTTTGGTTGTACAAGTAAGCGTTTGGTGGATACTAGCACTTTGAAAACGAACCGACTGAGTTCAAAATTCAGAATTACGCCTCCGTATTCTCTAGTAATGTTTGAAAAGCACGGTGGCTCAACACTCGTCAAACTGGTTCTGTTTCAAGCGCCGTTAAACGGACGTTAATATGATACTAGATTTTATTTTCCACCCCGGGCCAAACTGCAGTTAGATGTTTGTATCAAACAGTAACACGCTGTTTTAATTCGAAGTCTGTACGAAACACAATACAATAAATCTCCGAAAGCAAGATATAACTCAGTAAACATGAACTATGTGCCCTCCTGTAACTTACACAAGCATCAAGTCAACTCTAGTTTGAAGATACCCTGAAAAGTTAGCGTTATTTCTACTGCACGTCACAGCACTTGAGCATTGTCATTTCAAACAACATAAGTCAGCTTGTCATGTACTAGTACACGTAAAAATAACAAGAATCGCATTTCCTCTGATGTGCGTTCCAGGAAAACAAGTCCATGCGTTTATGATGACATGACCTGTCTTTCTTTAGTCCTGGGGTTGGGACTTGGGGCTGTTGCTCACGTGAACACCACACAGTCTTAGAGGAGATCTAGCGACAAGCGACTAGTGTGGTTCGGGTTTTGAAGTACCTAGAGTAGGATGTCACTTAGGAAACGATCAGATCAAAGTATCTGTAGTCACCCACGAGTTGGCCGACCTACAGATAAACCACATTATTTTGCAGAGAGTAGGATAAATTGTGAAGGCAACCGTACCCAATGAATGAACTGCGGTAGTGTTTTAAGGAACGTTCGTTCTCCTAGTAAGGTAATAAAATAACGAACTCCCGTGAAACTTGTGACCATCGAAACGGCAGATACTTCTAAGTCAAGGTGGGATAACATGGCTGTTCACCCAACCTAAGCTGCAAATTCCAGGTAGACTTTCAATCAAACTTGCATTGGTCTCTGTAGCTAGATTTTAGTTATTTTATTCTGATATTAGGCACTGTTGCTATTAATTAATCTTTTTTGGCTTTGGGGTGTTTGTTCCCCAGTACGTGAACATACTGTCGGCACTCAGGTTAGGGTTTACGGTGAACTGTCTGACAAATTCAGCACCATGAGCGGCGTACGTCAAGGCAGTCCGCTGTCACAATTTTTGTTTAACATCGTCATAGACGAAATAATGGAGGATTGTCTGCGGCACTCACAAGATGCCGGCGTGGACCTCTTACCTAGTGAAAGACTGACTACTCTTCATTATGCTGACGACAAGGTTTTACTGTTTGACAACTTTCAATCAGCACAAGCTATGCTAGACGCTATTTCGCGTTCTGCTACATACTTCGGAATGCGCTTTGCAGCCTCAAAATGCAAAGTGCTTCTGCAGGATTGCTGTGACCACGTGGATTTGATGTTAGATAATGTAGTCATAGAGGTTGTTGACCGGTTTGTATACCTGAGAATCTGCATCAGCGTCGGCGGTGGAGGTGTATGGAAGGGAATAGAAGCGCGTATCTCTGAGGCTAGGGCGGTATTCGCTAACTTGAGGCATCTAGCGACAGAGAGGCATTTCTCTAAAGCTTAAAGGTCGTGTATATAAGACAACGGTGAGGGCCGTACTACTTTACGGCAGCGAAACCTGGCCGCTCAGGGTAGAAGACGTGAACCGTCTTCAAGTAGTTGACCACCAATGTTTGCGTTAAATCGGTCGTATCGGGTGGCACCAGCGCGTAAGTAACGAAGAGATTAGAAAGCGGGTGTTTGGTAGTGATTGCCAAACGAGTTCTTTTGTCCAGTCTCTACGTTTGCACAGGCTTAGATGGTTNTCCCGTCCCCTTCTTTTTCCTTCTCTCTTTCTATATAGGGTTTGCTGTTTCTTCATGGTTGTGTGGCAGTTAAGCATTAGTGTGAACCACTGATGTATTGCTGTCTATGATGATGATGATATGATGTTTACACCCACCAGTATCAGTACAGCCTGAGGTAGACAGTTAATAAATTAGCCCAGCTTAGGTGATCATCAACTGTATTGCTCCATTAAGCATTTTTTAGCTTTTGCCCTCATGAGTGTAACCAGGGTAGTTTGCAATTGTTTGGGAGGAAACAAACATCGATGTTGGATGGTGCCACAAGGTTGTTCATATCAGCATGCTGTGATGGTCATCACAGGAATCGTATAACGAAGAATAAGTATTACCTATCAACCGCAATACTGGACTACCAAAGTAAGGTCACAACGAGAGACTTTAGCGACAAAGGCGCACTTACGTTCCAGGATCTGAATCCGAAAAGTATCTGAAGTATATATTTCATTCACATCAAGCTACAGGTCACTAGAATTAAGTATCGTAAGATGCTCGTAGCCCCAGCTGTTGTTTTAAAATTAGTAGTAACCTTGGCTTCCTGGGGCGGTATTACATCAGTGGCTATCAAACCCAACGACAGCGACCATTTCACTTATAAAAACGGCTAGATGGAATCCAGATACAATTATCCAAATTCTCTTCTAGACGGGTAAATCCCAAAAGCGTGTGAACAGTTACAATGATATAAAGTATAAAGGAAGAAAATGATTGATTTTCAAAAACGCCAGGTATTTTCGTGTGGTTCACGCTAACAACGCTGCTTGGCTGCGCAGTAAACAGTGGCGTTTGTCTGCATATGATGAAAAAGGTTGACTTTAAACTGGAAGTTATATCCTTAAGGATCGATATATTACAACAGTAACTGTAACTTACAGTGAGACCTTAGGACCGTGATAACAGTCACATGTCGGCCATTTACAGTCAACGGTAGTGCTATGCGGTGGGTTCACTAGAAGGTTGACTACACTCACTTAGCTACAGTGTGTCGGTATTGTGAAATGCATAGGGAGAATGGGGTCACTTACAAACCTTTTGGCATGAAGTAAGTGTGTACTCTAGAGGGCTGCGAAATAGTCCCGTGCGGGACGAAGCAACTTTTCAAAGCACAGCAAAGAATATTCAGTTGGCTTTCACGTCAACTCATTTTCTTCATCATAACAATAACCCCTTTTGTCAGTTAACATATCAAACAATCCACTGACTCAACTGTTAAATACAGCTAGGCCAGGAATGAGACAGAGGCTACTAACTGACACGATATATCTTGAACGAAACAACAGCTAAAAAACTATCTACTTGTGTATTATTTTCATTGAAGTGACAGTGCCCTGAATGTGGAATTCCCCATGGCCCGCACGGATCCATATTGGCCGGCAGGGTGTGTTGTTGGTCGCAACCACATGGTCAGAGTTTGTGGATGCATCGTTGTTCCATTTGCCGCACACACATTACACGTCACTTAGCTGTTACTTAGGGTTCGTTGTACAGGTGGTGGTAGTATATTTGACCAATGCGCCTGGTCTTTGTGATGGCGCATAGAACGACGAGTGAACCGAACAATGGATCCTGTGATTCAAGACTACACCGAAGAAAGTAATGGCAGAATGCAATTGTGGTATCCATGATGACAGACCAACAAGTCATTTCGTCGTTTGGAGTATACATTACATTCAACTACGACACAAGTATGCGAGGACACATTTCTTCAGGAACCACGATTTGCCTTTTTAATAATCATAAATGCATATATGCATATGTTAAGTTCTTCCTAAGGTTGTAATACAGAGGTCAATGTGTGTAGCAATCCACTTTCAACCGTACGACCAACAGTCCGCAATAAAAAGGCATTGAACGGCCAAAGTACCATGAGCCAAACTGTTGGCTTTAGCGTAGGCTTAAATTATGCGGTGGGGTGCAAGGTTGATTGCACGTTGAGTACGCTTACTCATGAGCCACAGGTGGTGCTTCGGAAGGCTAAGGGTTAATTATTTCGGGGTTTCTTTCAAAATAATCCCGGAGAGTTATCTCAATAACGTAAAAAGAATGCAATGTAGCCCGAAAACACAATGTAGTCGTGAAAACGTTTCCCCCAGGACTGATCTATATCTGGGTACAACGGACTACAAGGCATAACGTAAACAAGGCAGGGGGGGTTAGTAAACTGTAGTGGACTACGTGCATTTTTCCTGAACCACAAATACTGTGAGAAGAACCCTCAAGCGCTTGGAGCAACCAACTACTGTCACAGATAACCACTGTGTGAAACAGTCAGCGTCGTTTGCTGAGATTGCGTTTACCGACATATATAAGACATGACCAAAGGTACATAGCACAAACAACAATTGGATGAATGAAACCACAGAATTCGACGTTTTCGCCAGACGAAGCATATTGGCGCGCGAATACTAACTTACCGTCTTTGAATGACGCAGAATCAGCTATCTACAATCAACTTTGTTTCCCCACAAATGCCCAGGACCCTGTAAAGTAGCCCGTTTAAACAAACAGTCAAACTAGACCACAGTAACATCGGGGTTGCAGCATCAGAATTAGTCCCAGGTAATTGTGTCGAAATAGCAATTAGAAACGCTTCCAGATGACTGTATTCATTTTTACTCCCTCAGAAAATCTGGTTATCGAAGAAACTACTTACGGTTGTTTGAACGAGCACTGGTCCTATCGTGAATGCGGGAAGCACGCCAGGAAACACACACTGGTTTTACAGTAAGTATCTTCAATGATTTATTCTGCTGTACTTGCGTTTCACTCTCAGCAGACCTATATTGTTGTCACAAGCGGAGGGGAGAACCCGCTCATTCTGAAGGTTTGCCCGGTGCGGGACAGATTGAGACGTTCACAAGAAGCACTGTCCGAGAGATGTAAATGCTGAATTAGTTGGGGTTCGTCTTTTAGGCTCATCGTCTCCATCGATTATGGGGCGGAGTGCCAAATTCGCTCAGGTGTATTTGCTGCGTTTGAGAAAACAGATTCCAAATTTTACTTTTTCAGTCTCTGCTGTTTGCGGTAAACGATGATGATCATTTTTTCAATACTTTAACTGCAGGGTGTTTACATTCTTCCATTCACAACTATCATTTTTATCCATCACAACTCTTCTTCTTGATACTGTTTGGCACGCACCCACCTTTCTCTGCACCCGACTGCTTTTATGAGCACATTCCCGGATTAATTGTGACCACTGGTAGACTCGTGTTCGGTTACACAATTTTGAACGCCCTTTTTTGGATAACTTGCTCATACGAATAATCCACATCCATCGTGGGATGGCACGTTTATTGTAATTTTATCAAACAGTACGGTGTAAATTCTAAACTTTTCGATCGCCTCTTTTGACGTCTTCTGGACTTAGAAGATGGTCCGTTAACCCGACTGTCTGAATCAGGTTATTAGAGTAGTCGAGTATGCGTTGCTGAATGAATTACCGTAAGTCGCCAGGAGCGATTTATCATTGAATATGAGTTTCATTCTTCATGCATGCTGTACAGTAGTGTAGGATATTTCCGTAGTGATAAAACCAGGTGCAGAAAGTTCCAATGTCTGTGAAAATATGAGGCCAACATTTAAGAATATTACGTCTGATGCCATGTCGCGGAAACGCCGTAAAAGAAACAAACTCAGTGTAAGATAGTAGCCAGCCGCCAAAAAAAAGAGGTGCTGAATTCGAGAAGGCAGCCGGATCATGTAGCACTGCCGATTTTTGACTCAAGTCTTGCTTCTAAGGCAGCCAACTCTGTTGACATAGCGGCGATTGGAATGGCATCGACGACATTGGGACACATATCATCGCCCTGTAAGAACTGTATTGTTATGGTTAACATTTCCAAATGATTCGAATTTATATCAAAGATCGGGCCGGCACGCAGGGAGCCATGTGGTTCGCCTAAGTCCGTCGGAGGGTAATCTGTGAGTCCGGGAAATTGACTACGACAATACTACATCGCACACACCGTTTATACGTTTTTCGTGACCTATCCAGAGTGCCTAGAAAATCTCGTGAGTTACTCAAGGGAATTATATAACCTTAGAACTAATGATGAGCAAGATGCGTTGGTTCAGGATCTCAGTGGATTACCGAAGGCCACCCTCACTTGGGCGTTGCCACTTTTTCCATGGGAAACTGGTCTCAGGACAGTCTGAATTACTTGTTGATTTTGGCAGCACAACCTTGGGAAGATTGCTTTGGCTACTGAAGTACACCAGCATTTGAAGCTCGCCGACTATACATAAAATCCTGGACACATTTCGTTTGATTAACATCAGCCGGCGCTGATTTTACCTGCAGAACAGTGGCTGAGGGCCTTAGTCTTGAGCACAAAGTGGGCATGCCTGAACAGCTTTGCCGTTCTGACAGTTTGTATATGCATGGTGGAGATGGGGTGCTCATATGCACTCATGAGGATATTCCGAACACAATCGCCAGGGCGGCTGTGAATCTTGACGGTTGTTGCGAAGATTTGTGGCGTATGAGAAGAAATCTATCAGATATCATGAGACAGTTGTTGACATCAACGGTTCTCATCGCTGGAGAGGACTTACTGTTACCCAGTTGATGACCGCTGCCTCACAATGGATGGCTTCAAACTGACTAAGAACTCCGGCATTGTGTGAAACCCACGGATGTCCACAAGATGGTATTGTTAACTGCATTACCATGCGGGTGTTTTTAGCAACATGCCAACAGATCGAGGGATCAGTTTTCTGATAATGAAAGTAAAACCAGCGGCTTTTGGAACTTCCCTATTTCGATGCGTAGACTTACAGAGCCAGAGGCAGTGACGATATATTTCAAGGAACATTTGCAACATTACAGCTAGCTTCAGTGCGTAATGCTGAATTGTCTGAAACCATCTGCTCAGCAACAGCATCCTTGGATTTAGAGAAAAGTTATGAAAAATAGCTGTGCTTGCAATCTAGTCGGCTCTTCCGACCATCATGGTTAAGAGGACGGTCCTTTAAACTGTTACACTTGTATTCTCCAGTACTGGTTTGTACGGGTAGCCGGACATCTTGCTGAGCAAAGAGGTAAGGCTCAGGTCACATATGAGCAGGGGCAAATTTAAAAAGTGGCTATTCATGTCCGAATAATGTGATGAGAGTGTCTGGTCGTTGGCACATTAACGGCCGTTACATATTCTTGGAAAGCAGTTTATACCTTGGGAGGTCAGGATGCATATTTGTCACCCAGTCATGTCCCAGTACAGCTAATGCAGGGAAACTAAAAATAGTAGAGATTAGGCTGATGAAGAAGCATTTCAGGTAACACCAAAACGCTTTTGGTCTCTCACTTTTGCTTCCACGTTCAGTTGGTCCAGTATAGAAGTCTCCAAGTCACTATTTTGAGAATCGATTGGAGACGGAAGGTACTCAAATGGTAGGCAACCCTCCATAAATGTCACGTATGTTTAGCCTTACATTTTTTGGAGTTGGATTCAAGCGCACTCTTTTGAAACCAGTCAAATAAGGTATTCAGGTTATTTTGTTGAATAGAACGGACAATGAAAATGTCCAGTGACTATGTAACTTTTACGCCATAACCAAAAGTTGGCAGCGGAAACGAAATCAGGAAGGAAATGTCTGATAAAAATGGAACACCAAAGTAAACCAAAGATAAAGACATTAGACACATCAAGGAACTTGTTTTAGCAGCTGGCGATCGAACAGTTAACACGCATGCGACAGCGACGATTGGTAAAATACCACATGAACCAATTAGTGGTGAAGCTTGCCAGCGAGACTCGAGTGGTCCGCCCGCCTTGGCAACGACAAGATAAACGGTGTCAGCGATAATATCCCAATTAACCAGCTGCGATCATTGGTCACTAGCCATAAGCGGATTCACTATCCAAAAGCAGCCCCTTCTAAAGACATATTGCACGTCGATGAAGAAGTTACAGAATGAGTCATTTTTAGTAGAGTTATGTGGAACTGCATATAAACGATTGACGCCTAACAAAAATGAACACATGTGTGAGGGAGGGTACAAGTAATTGGGCCAGATATAATTGCAGAATAGTAAGAAAAATGCAAAAACATACGGTGTCTACTAACACTAAAAATTATACACATTAATGGAAGTGTCGACAGTATTCACATGCAAGTGGTGGAATATGTCACGAATGTTGAAGGGACAGGAATGTTGTGATGCGGTGTGGAGCCGCAAGTTCGTGATGTTGATCGCGCCTTAGCGTTTGTTGACTGAACGTTCCACTAAAGCACACATTTGTTAAGGCGCGGCCTTCAAAGTCACGTTGTTTCAGTTTTCGAAGTGTGATCCTTGTACATATCTGGGTGTTGGGAGCATGCTGAGTGCGTGGGGGAGAAGTAAGGTTTAGGGATCGCTGACAGCTGTGTGTTGAACAGTTAACTGTGACTGAGCCATTACGTTGGGGACTTTGATCTTTTCTGCTACCGTAGTGTAATAGTCAGGCTTGTGAGTTGCTTTGATCTAGCGGCCTGTGCTGACTGAAACATCCATCCTTTTATACTCAACTATGTTAGACTGGCTAGAGGGAAGTGGCCAAATATAAGGCAGACGCGCTTATTGCTGATGGTGCCAATGTGCTGCATTTTGGTTCAGCTGAACGTCCGTTTTGCTGGGTATGGTACCGTGTGTGGTTCGTTTTCTTTTGCAATAGTACCGGTCTTATTTGACTGTGTTGGCTCTATATGTATGTGGACCCCAAGCTTTTGCTAATGGTTGTTGTTGTGTTTGCGTGCGTACATGCGTTTGCCGCATGTTGCCTTGCGTTACAGGCTTTTGGGCCAAAGGTTTCGGCTGAGCGCCATGATCGCGCTCCTTCGTAGTTCTCAGCGACCTGGCAGCAACCCAACATTATATAACTCATATAAACACCACCACAACCAGATAACACCCCAGCAGAGGTCGCGCAGGATAAAAGGGCCCGCCCTTTCCGAGTTTTCCAGTAGGGTGTACAGGCGGAAACATACTACCAGCGAACCCTCACGCTGCCCTAATTGCTCCCACATCATAAATTGAACGGCAGGCGTTAATGATGGTTGAGAACAGTGATCGCGTTGTTCGTACCGCGGGTTGATAGTTTTGGTATTGATATGTTCGCCAAGCTTGACGTATAGGTTGCAAACGTTTCATCACCGAGCGAGGTGCGTAAGAGTTTCAGCGAATAGCTTTAAATGTGACGATTGGTAAAGTCGGATCGTGCTTGCTCTTATATAGCAAAGTGGGTTGACCTACTGGTCTGAATTCTGGTTGGTCGCTTTCTGTCGTGTTTGGCCTGACCCACCATTGGCTGATTTCGTCGCAATTGAGCTTTGACCTGATGTCCGATTGGTTGGTCCCTGGAGTCCTTGGGCTGGAGTCTGATTGGCTGCTCTCTGGCGTTTGGGCTTACCAGTATTTGGACCTGATGACGTTTATGTCTCCTCAATTCCTTGATTCGCACTGGTTCATAGATTTTGTATAGTTCGATGTGTTTGGTTATTGAACCGGTTGATGAGTACCAAGCTTCGAGAAATTCTCTTGCATGTTTGGCATTTGCCTGAGTAAGGATTTCTGTGGTGTTCAAGTTGAAGGCGTGTCCGGTCTCGTCCTCGTGGGCGAAGATCGGGGATAATTGATCGTGCATCTTGATGGCCAGTTCATGTTCATGTATTCGTGTTGATAATTTCCATACATCATTGAAACCGGGGAGCATATGCAACCTCATAGAGCTATGTTTGTCGACGTACTTCAAATTCAATGGCCAAATCTGCGAACAACTTAAAGGAACTCCAATGTGTTCGCCCATATCCAGATTTATCGCAGAGGCGGTCATGTAGAGATTAGAGGATATCGCGCTACCAACGATCAAACGGAAACTCTGGGTACGATATGTTGACGATACATTCGTAATCCCTAAACGCTCAATGATTGAATACACATACAGACTGCTAAACAACAATTTCAACGATATTAAATTTACGTTGGAGATGGAAATCGACAAACAACTACCGTTCCTAGATGTACTAATCAACGGCAAACATAATGAAGCACTGGAGACCTCAGTTTATCGGAAAGAAATACACACGGACCAATCAGTTATTTTTCTCACAACAACCAACCAGTCTGCCATAAAAGGAGCAGCCCTCGAACTCTGTTCAAACGGGCTGAAACACAGCGCAGCACGGCAGAGCTCCGGAAGAAGGAAGAAAACTACCTATACCGAGCATTCCTTCGTAAAGGACACCCACAAAATTTCATCATACGGAGTCTATTACAAAATTAACGTATTCCAACACAGCTGAGCCACCAACAAAACGAATTGCACTACCATAAATCAAAATCGTATCAGAAATGACCACAAGACTACTGAGAACACACGGCATCACGCTAGCGTACAAGCCAACAGCAACATTACGAATGATACTATCAAAACCAAAAGAACAATCCAAATTCGCCAACAACACTACGTCGGCCAAACCGGATGGAAATTATCAACATGAATACATGAACATGAACTGGCCATCAAGATGCACGATCAATTATCCCCGATCTTCGCCCACGAGGACGAGACCGGACACGCCTTCAACTTGAACACCACAGAAATCCTTACTCAGGCAAATGCCAAACATGCAAGAGAATTTCTCGAAGCTTGGTACTCATCAACCGGTTCAATAACCAAACACATCGAACTATACAAAATCTATGAACCAGTGCGAATCAAGGAATTGAGGAGACATAAACGTCATCAGGTCCAAATACTGGTAAGCCCAAACGCCAGAGAGCAGCCAATCAGACTCCAGCCCAAGGACTCCAGGGACCAACCAATCGGACATCAGGTCAAAGCTCAATTGCGACGAAATCAGCCAATGGTGGGTCAGGCCAAACACGACAGAAAGCGACCAACCAGAATTCAGACCAGTAGGTCAACCCACTTTGCTATATAAGAGCAAGCACGATCCGACTTTACCAATCGTCACATTTAAAGCTATTCGCTGAAACTCTTACGCACCTCGCTCGGTGATGAAACGTTTGCAACCTATACGTCAAGCTTGGCGAACATATCAATCCCAGGGCAGTCGTTGTTCACGCAATTCCCACTAACACGCGTTTCAATTCGAGACAACTTCGGGGAGACTATGCGCTCTCTGTTGAGACGTGGAATTTGCCCACCGTGCAGAATGGATACAGCCCTTCGTGAGTGCCAGAACGGTGTGCCTCACTCGTCACCAAAGAATCAACCTTCTCTGACGCCAATCCCGCACCCTTGGGTGAGTTAGGGCCTGTAGACTTATGTATGCCACGGGAAGTAGGTGCTAGTTATAATTCTTATTAAACAGGTTTCCCGGTAGACGGTGTTTAAGAGCATGGTATTTGCCTCGCAGTCGCCCGGCGCGTCGCTTCTTCGGGGATAGGTAAACCAGGTGACGTCATTCCACGAATCTTCTCCGCGCACCTGTGACTTATTCGAGGTAAGTAGGACGCATCTGTTGGTGTTTATTGTCCGACAACTTGTCAAACTGTTAATACAAAAGACCACTTCTATGATCATCTGCCCGCCACATTCCAGTCGGCACCAGCGAGTGACCAACTGTTTTTTGGGTGGCTCAAAGGCCCAAGTTAGGCGTCAATCGGTGGCCTGGCTTGCGGTCCTCGAATCATGTGGCGCTGGTTCACTTGGCCAGAACAGTGATCGTCTGCCTTATCTGCTTGTAACGCACAAGCTGGCTGCCACAAACACCCGATCCCAGGTGAATGCGAACGACATTACGAGGTGAACTCACCAAGGAGGCGGCCACCACCCTTTGCCTGATTACGTGGTTGCGCTTCAGCGCTACATTCGAGTACAAGTGGTGCGTGTGAATGTATGTGGCACAGATCGTGGGCGCGTCATGGCCAAATTGTTTATTCATGTGTGCGATCCAATTCATTGTGGACCATTTGGTCAACAGCAGAAACTAGGCGCCAAATGACTAGAGCATTACTTTTCAGCGTGCAGCTGCCGCTCACCTGAAATACATTCCTGTATCAAGCACCTCCGAGGGTATGTAGCAGCAGCTGTAGGACCAGATTGAGGTAACAGCCGCCTAGACATTCGAGCACTAGAACCGAACCGGAATGGTTCGGCGACGACAGTGTAGTTACATACAAACTGATAAGGGAGAAAAATGCAGCGTCTGCTGTGCTCACAATGCACCCAGATAGTGAAGCCAAAAGGGCGACATTCTGAAGTAATCGCTGGCAGCTGGTCAAACATATTCAGGGAATAGAGGAAGACCAGTGGATGGATCAAGATGGACGGATTCAGGGCTACACCGATCTTCGACTACACAAGAAGCTCAACCGTTAGCCCGAGGCAATTTTTGGTCCGCACATCCAGTCTATCAAAGCACTGACCAGGGCGAACATCGGCTGTTCATGTACTTAGTCAGGGAGTATCACGAAAGTCTGGCACAAACATTTCGATGGCTTACTAAACCGCTGCACACTCATTGATCGGGCGACTGTAGGCGGCCTACTATAGCAGACTACCGAATCCTCACTTGCTCTCGCCACGGATTTGCCAGAGGTGCAGAGAGCTATTGGACAACTTAAGTGAGTGAAAGGATGGATTGCCAAGTGAAGTTCTGAGGAGTGGCGGGTCTGCGTTAGAAAGAGCTTTACATTAGCTGGTTCACTTTGTCTGATAGTAGAGAATAATACAGAAAAACTTCAAGGATGATCTAGTAGTACCGTTTCTGAAAGTGAAGTTAACGAGCACGTGCACATCCATCAAAGAGCTCCACGGCTGGACTGCATAAGCCAGGTGCTTTCAATTGTCTTTCTTAACTGACTGAATGCGGACGTTTTGAAGACCAGTTTTCCTGAAGAACAGTATGGATTCTGAGTGGGTCACAAAGTGATCTACCTGGTATTTGCTGTCAGACAGCTTTGAAAGGAGTGCCGGGAGCGCAACCAACAGCGGTATTCCCTATCCTTGGACTCCACCAAGGCCCTTGATTCTTCGAGCCATGAAGTGCTGTGGACTGTTCTTGGTAAGCATGTTCATCCAAGCACGTTCGTCAGCTCGATTACAGTGGTACATGTGAGCGTGAAGATGAAAATACAGTCGTGTGGATCGATCTCTAACGACTTTGACATCATCAATGACTTGAAGGGAGTTGTGTCTTAGCGGTAGTACTATTTAATTTATATTTCACCGCCATGCTGACAGGCGCTCTTCACAACCCGCTTGGGAGCGGCGTTGAGGTTGAATACTGGGCGGATGGTCGCTTACTACGATGACCACGCAAGTTTTACGCAAAACTAATTTGGGCATTTTATTATATTACGGGTTATCACAACAAAAATCTGAAACAACACGTTCACATAATGGAGTGTCGCAGTACCCTCGCATCCGATTCTATCATTCAGAAGTATCAGTAGGTTATATTTTCAACTTTACAGTCAAGAAAAGAGAAGCTAATTCAAGGCTCAGTTGCTACAGCTGCCCTGGCCCTTGGAAAGCAGCAGAGACCATGAAGTTCAGCGAGTGTACTGACTAGGTTGTTTGCATTGGTGAAGTTATTTTTAACACAGGTGACAAAAGTTGAGTGTGCACGAAGCCGGCAATGTGGGAGAAGCCAGTCACTCAAAATGTGGTCAACAAATTTCTCTTCCACATTTATAATTCGAACCGCGAAGATGGGACGGTTCATCGTCAGGTGTGGTTAGACGTTCATGGCATTAACGCCTCAAGATGTGTACTATCACTTCCTAGGAAATGACGCTAGATTCACCAAGTCACCAGCGACATTTCTGGGGCGTAAAGCTTGGACCGTAGTTACGCTGAGTGTGCTGAAATTTCACACTCGCCACTCCAAAGGTAATAACCGGCAACTTCCACTGTTTTCTACCATGCTCAGGTTTGTCCATGCTGGAACCTGAAATTCACCTACTGATGCTGTTTCGGAACCGACAATAGTTCGAGCGTTCCTTTTTATGCACCTCACACCTCAAGGTATTTTCCAAAACACCGTGCTGAGTTTGTCACAGCGTCCGTATGTGTGATAGAAAGTTGATGACTGTGTTAACTGCAGTTATTTATTCTTCTTTTGCTGACCATTTTTGTTCTGGCACTCGAACTGCGTGTGTCGAATTTTCCTTCTGAGGAGCGTAAGTTTCCACACATTACTGAGGCCTAATATAGGTTATTCGTCGAACGTCAGCTTCGCGCAGTCAGTCCGCCCTTCAGTTCCACCGCTGAATCCTTGTTTATCTGTATCCGTGGGCTCACGCGTCATCATGAGGCCATTGAATATGCAGTAGGTTTAAACATTATAGACCTGAAGGATGAACAAGTAGATCCTTGTGCATGTTTGACTAAGCGGAATGGTCAGTGATTAGCTCGACAGTACAGCGGACACTAGAATAAGAGACGAAATGAAGACGGCTGGAGATATCCCGCCGGTAGTTGGAGGGGACAAAAGGTTGAGGTTTACCGGCCTCCGTATCAAAACGTATTTGAGTGTCGCAGTGCAGGAGTAATAGGTGAACGAATTTCAAGGGCAGTTGGCGGCTTGGTCGATTAAGTTCCGCATCAATTTGTCGGACTGTGGCCGAGGTCCCTAAATCGACGTGATATGCAGATAAGAGATGGATATACACGTGGGACAAAGCGTCTGCGACTAGTTTGTTTGGACCACCGATGTAGCAGGTGCCCACCGCGAACTGGGAAATAAGGTGTACGCGGCGGTTTTCTGTCGAGTAATATCTGTCCGTCGAAGCGCTGAAAGCGTGCGCTAATGGCTTGTGGTCAGTAAGGATGGTAAAGTAACCTCCTTTCAACATATGATGGGAATGCCTGACGGCAAGGTGGATAACCAGCATTTCTCTGAAGAAGGTACTGTTCCTTGCTTGGAAAGGTTGCAACTCTCGTGAAAAAAGACAATGGTCGGATTTGAATGCCGATGAATTGCTGTAAAACTGGACCGACGGTAGTCTGAGATGCGTAAGTCTTCAAAACCAATCGTGCGGTGATGAATTCTGGGTGTGAAGGAGAACCTTTTGAAGTTCTTTTGCAGCGAATCGTCTAGTGGTTCCAGCATATCAAAGCAACCGACAATCTCTAAAAATCGATAAGGATTTAGATAGACCGACACAGTGGGAAATCCGAAGTCGCGCTTTGTCCCCTTCACTAATGGCTTGATGCCGACTTTGTTGATGTAATGACCCAGAGGGGCGATAGAGGAGGCGCTGGCCACACATTTGGCTGTGTTCGTGGTGACGCTGTAGCGGTGCGAACGTTCAAAGATAGAATTTAAATAAGAGAGACGCTCCTGCGCATTGCCGCTGGCGAAGAGTTTGTCATCAGTGTAGACGGACACGAATCGTAGTCCGCGTAGAATCCGTTCCATGAAGCGTTGGACGTTTCGTGAGGCACTTCTGAGGCCGAGAGGTATACAGAGAGACTCGAATAAGCTGAATGGGGTTGTGATCGCTGTTGTGGTAGTGCATCGTGAGTCACAGTCATTTGGTGCTATGCATTTACCAGATCTACTTCGGAAAAATCTCTTTATAAAGATCAAGGGGTGAGTCACGAATGTGCGGGAGGGGGCAACCATCCACCATAGCAGCATTGTTCAACCCTCGGCAGTCACTGCATGGCCTTCAACCCCGCGGTCTTCCTGGGGTGATTTGCAAAAGCGATGACTATGGGCTGTTTTGGGGGCGAATTGTTCCTGGACGGAGCGTTTTCAAAACTTCCGCCTCGGCGAATTTCAGCTTCTCTAGCCGCAGTCGGCGTCGGTTTGCGCGTTTGTGTGGTCCCTGGTGAGGACGTGATGAACAGCGTCATTATTTGGAGCCATGGTGTTGGATGTAGGTTGGTGGACTCCCGGAACCTAGATGCACCCGTTCCCAGCAGCACCGGCTAACGGTAGAACCGTTCGAAATCCGACCGAATTGTAGGTAATGGCTTCATCTTGAAAGCATAATGTGGTCGTGCTCACTGCAAGTTTCCGTTGACCGACCTCAGAAGCCTCACTGTATTTCCCTGGAGAATGGATGCCAATGATTAGGTGTTGGACATCGATAATGATAATAAGCCAAGGTAAGCTCCGGCATCGTTCAAGATCCACCGTCAAGAAAGGTTGGCTGTAGGTCACGTTATCCGAATTGTTGGCCACCCATAGGGTGTAATTCGCGGTCTTGAGGTCGAGTTTGATTTTACCCGTGTAACGCGCAACCGAAACCAGCGAACGCGCACGAATCGAATTTGAGTTGTGCACCGAAGCGTGCTGCCGTGTTGTCGGTGCCATTTTGATTTGTGTTTGTGTAAGTAGTGTACATGGCTTGCTGGGTCTTCGGCTCATGCTTGTTCGTATTGTTTCTCCTCTGACAACTGCTGTTGGAAGAACGTTTTCCCCTGGTGCGCCCACGTTGACCGAAGGTTGGTCCGCGAAGACACGATCATTCAAATTAGAGTCAGCTGGCCTGCATGTTACACTCGGAGTCGAAACGCTGACCTTCGCAGCCGTCCCCATTAATGGTTGGCCAGTCGTTTTCCTATTTTGCGTCGCTCTCAGAAAGCGGACTGAGGTTTGCGTTGTGTGTACTTGCAAACGACGTCATTTAAACGCTGGCGATAGAAGACCTCAGAGGTTTGGAATTCAGATTTGGAAGTTTTCGAGCGAGAACGCGGTCGAGTGTGCGAAAGTTTACAGCCTTTCATAGGGTGCCCAGCTGAGTTATTCACAGGAGGTTCTAGATAGGACACCTGAAATTGTGGTCCATCAAGCGCTTCATGTTGCAGATCGGCATGAGCGTAAGGGTCACGCACTTGGTCAACGTGAGGCATGAAGAAACTCCCGTGGATATTTTTACGCGTTTTTACCAACTTTTTAATGGGCTATCGGGACACTGTTGACAGAATCACTAAGGTGTTAAACGGGAAGCATTTGGTTCATAGTTTCTTTGGATGGGATCACCTGTGCTGTTAAAACCGACCGAGGATCTCATGTGGTCAAACAACCGACGGGAGTGCGGTCATCCAACTTGACGCTGGGAAGTGATTACCGGAGTTTAACCCCATCGGATGATGTAGTACGCTTCAAAACTGGCGCTTCTAGTTTATCGTACAGAAGCTCGTTGGGCATGGGATCGAACATATCAATTACTTCAGAGTAACTGCGTGGTCGAATAAGAAAACAAGATGGCCTGCGAAGTAGTCTTACGGAATCCGAAGAATGCTTGCGCCAGGGTGAACCAACACTAGAGTTTGAAACACCGAATACAGGTAGTTTGAGATCAACGGCGTTCTCGGAAACCGAACTAGCGTCAAAAGTTTGGGATCTCTGGGCATATCAGCAAAAAATACAGAGAAAAATCTAAAGGGACGACGGTGAAATGCAAAAATTCTGGCCCATCAATTTATGTAGTGGACCTAAGCACTATATAAAGCTCAGGTATGACTATGAGGCGAAAGTATGATGAAAATAACAGGGACTAACTCGAAACGGTTAGCGAAGATGCGTTGGTTTGAGGTACCACTACACGGAATGAAGGTGTTCGTTGGGTACGATCCGTCGCGCTGTTCCGAAAAAATTGGAGTCCACAGCGGAGATATTTTTGACAGCAGGTGAGCTCTGAGACGTGATGAGACGGACGGCTTATTTCCTTAACATCTAACTTTCCAGAGACCACCACATAGGAGACAGAGCACGGAAATTACACAGGCTCTTGATCTTAAATAAAAATTTCATATTGTTAACTAATTCGATTCAGTTGATTCAAAACTCAGTTGTACCTATGGAGTTTGAGAAGGCAAAATGTGTGAAGAACAATGAAAACTAAGAAGTACGAAATGGTGTACGAAAGCTGCGTTTGACTCGTTGTGTTTGACCGTGTTCACGGAAATAGTAGATCTTCGATTTTGCGAGTGTGGAGTACCCACTATCGACTTTTGACCTTTTCTTCTTCACGCCAGAATATCTTTGCACTCTGGCAGATTATTGATAAGGAATCCCCATTTCACAACTGCCCTTTTTGAGTCGGAAATAACTGCTCAGCGGACTTGAAAGTTAATGGTCCTTGCCTCAATTACGGACTCAAATATTTGAGAATCAGCCTACCAACAGACGTTGCCAGTAGACAAAGCGTAGCTCGACGATCTTCTGGGGGTCACTGATTATATATCAACACTGTGTTTGTAGGAATTTGGAGGCCTTTCTGCAATGACGCTAACATTCACTAGAACAGTCCGCTGTATTTGCGATCTCCAGAGTGAACGGACACAAATACTTTTGTTGAACGCGTAGTCAAAGATGGACAGAACTGTGTGATTCCTGGTTTCGTACAGCAAAAACTCCCGAGCTGACGATCATAGATGGCGCGGAGCTTTGAACACCTAACTGTACACTCGGGGAGATTCTGTATAATCAGAATTGCGGAGCAACCGGATTCAACTTCTTTGATATGCTGGAGCAATAGCAGTTACTTCCGACCAACAAGTACACCGCCCGCTTAATGCTTGGCACTGATTTTTGGACGAAGGGCAGCTAGTCCCTACCACGACGCAGACTTCGTATGCATAGACCTAGCAAAAACATTCGTCGGGAAATATGCCATTATTATTATTATTATTATTATTATTATTATTATTATTATTATTCGACATGGTCGATCCTCAAGCCTTTTCATCTAAAGCTGAAACGGTAAACTTACTGAAGTCTGCTAAGCTGGCTGGGGGTATATTTATTCTATAAATCATACGATGTCAGATTTCACGATGGATACTCCGGCATTCACCCAGTACCCAGAAGCGGGCCACCGGCTCAATTCTACCTCTTTTATTCTTCCTTATGTCCATCAATACTATCAGTCAATGAATAGTGCAAGTGCCTAATGTTCACAACTTATATAAAGATCTGATCTATTGAACTCGACCAACCAGGTGGAAATTCATTCCCACTCGGCTTCGACAAAATTTATGGAAGTTAGGCAGAAAACCGGCTGTCCTCTAGCCGGGGTAAGTACACGGTTCTTCACGCTCGCCTAGCCACCGTAAGAAAGCACTTCATAGCCGCTGCCCCACTTTCACCTGAATCGCAGCAACGCAACCTCGGAACAGTAATACAAAAAGTCCTGGGGGTTTCCCTGTACTTATCTACAAAGGGACATGGTGTGACTTGAGAGGAATTTGAACTATCCACATTAGATCTACTTCCACAGGCTGCTTGTAGTCTAACGAGGCCTCAACAGGAGTTAAACAACCAAGAAGGTTCATTTTATCCACTCCAGGACATCAGACCATTTGAGCATGTTCAACGATGGTAAAACCAGACAGGTTAGTGGTGTGTAAACTGTCATGTACCATAGACTAAGGCGGCTAAACGTGTTCACCTCTGGGTGCCGTCATATTTCCAGTATGATGCTAATAGCTCTCAAGAATTTGCTTAGCTTTGCTTATCCATACACTTGTCTGCTACAACATAGTCATGAGCCCGGACTTAGGGAAGTCTATCTAAAACTCAATAGACAACGCGGCAAACTCTGTTACGAGAACAACGCTTTTTTGTGGACTTATTCGAACAATGCCGACTGACTCCGAAAAACCATTCAAACGTTAATCGAACAGACAGCACACCGGGGTGCGAATCCTATTCGGTCATCACTCACGTAGGCTGTAGAATGTCATGAAACGCGTGACTGCTGATTAATTAACAAGCGAAGAACACAAAACCTGACGATACACACACGCACCTTCCACCAGAAAACGCGTTGTCTTTTTTGTTTTCCCCACCTGCACCTCTTTAGTTTTTCAGCGAACTGCATATTATTTAAATTGTGCGCTGTTTAGGTGTTCGCCGTAGCTGTTCTTTTGGAGTGTTGGGACTCTGACTGCTGTGGACCAAGTTAGTTGTATCACCTTCCCCTTACGTCAACCCACGAATTCACCCTCCTTATTAAGAAGCTGATCGATATTTCATCAGTCATGTCCCGTGGATTTCTGCCCTGCCTGAAGATGGTGCGTCTAATCGGCAGACCGTAAATTTCTTTTTAATCTGTGAGGTAATAGAAGTTTTTGAGATATTGAAGTTGTCATAATTTTGTGACATATTTCACTTTCTGGAGTTGTGGAATTCTGCTTGTGGAGATGTCTTTTGTTTTAATCTTCCAAAGGTATAAGCAAAGGATGTGCGCTCGACCAATGGTATATGGAACAGCGAAAAAAAGACGAAAAGTTGCATTTCACGATATTTTGGAGAATTAGTGGTCAAGTATTATAGCGACTGATATCCTCGACGTAAAAAGACGTGCTTTTCTCGAATTTTGTAAGAAATTAAGCAGTGAAACGTGGCTATAGTTTCGGCGGTTGAACCGTCGTTGGATCATGAAGATTCAGTTTTTTTATAGACCTGCAAACGTAAGATACACCCGTACAGATATTGCAACGTGGAGATGTGCGCAAAATCTTGACGAATCAGCATATCTTTTCCAGTTAAAGCCGGCATGCCCATAGGCATGTTAAAGGCATTCACTACCACCACGGTTGCAAGCGCTTCTTGGGAGCAATACGTATACTGAAATGGGGAGAAGGTGACCTGCTGAACAAGCGACACCGACAAGCTCTTCTCACTTTAAATCGGACAGAAATTCCGCGCAACTCTCCTAGCTTGAGAGTGACGGCAAGCAGCACCTCATTCCGGAACACTTTTAAACACAGGTGAGTGCTGAAAGTCGTTGAGAACGAACACGTAAGGCAATAGACATGAGTGGTCTGTTCAAAGTCTGTGGAGACGGCACACACTACCACGGCCTTCCTTCAGCACAGAATGTAGCCGTTGGTTTGCATACGTTCTAGGTGTCTTTTCAGATGATTGGAGCCGTGTACTAGATAAAGCCCCGTCACCCCATCCAACAAATCTGATATCTGTAAGATAACTGTGTACGTATATGTGTAGGAACTCACTTTCTCCAATTATACCACGATCATCAAACATCGCCTCCTAAGCTTTCCCTGGAAACGAAAAAATACTGTTAGTGATTTGAAAAGTAATGTCTGCATTATCGTATGCCTAGATATACATTATTCCTGCATCCGCTTACTAACAAGTAAGCAATAACAGCAGAAGCTCCACCGAATTTCAAAAATAACACACGATAGTGTCGTCTTCACCTATCGGCCAGTTAAAACAAACGACTATGTTACCGTGACACAGATTTCGACGATTTTCACTTCTGCATCGTGTACCAAGGTGATAGGGTAAAATGTGGCGTGATATAATTTCTCCCCCCAATATAACGGGAGGAATCACGGTCTACGACCAACACTCCAACTTAAAGATCTGACAGTGCGACTGGGACCGTCGTCCGCTAGATACTGATGTGGCTTTTAAGTGGGTCTTTGTTAACGGCCACAAATATTCATCATTCTGCCTATAAGTCAACCTACTTTGCGCGTTGACAAATTTAATGGAGTAGTTCTCATTCCAGTGATTTCAGTGGACTATATGTTTGGGTGCTCTGCAAATTTTTCATTCATCCATCGCTATTATTGCGTCAGGCTGGAATCGAGGTACATGAATATTGGAACCTGTCCAGAAAGATGCCTTTGGATTGCGGGTAATCACGTCTCTGTATCTTGTAAGTTCCCTGCATCTACTGTAGATAAAATTGACATCATTATTGGTGTAGCGCCGGATCAGATAATTAGCACTCTGAGCTTTAGGCATAGATGAACCAAACAATTTATCTTTCAGCAGAAGTGCAGTCGTTTGGCCCTCAGACAACACCAACACCAAATCACAGCCACGGCCTACATTCCAAAGCCTCGGAGCTTTTGGGTTGGTACTGCAGGATTTAAAGTCTGACCGTTGGCAAGTGGACAAACAAAAACATACTGGTAACTGTCAGTGAATACGAAGGTTGTGAAAACTTTGACAAACCATCATCGGCATTGCGATCAACAAAGACTATTGGAATTCTGTGACTGAAATGGCACAAATGAACCTCACTACGTTCGTTGCAGAACTGATAAAACTAAGAGTGCGTTAAAAACTGACGCTAAGGTCGGCGGTCAGTTACATATGAATAGTGGCTGACTTTCAAAAATAGTCGTTGAAGATAGGTATGAGGCATCCGTGATGTGGGTGCACACACGGAGAAATGTGGGAAAATTGAATTTAAGGCCTTCAAGGTATATGAACTCCATCATCTTCAATACGCATGAATGGCATATTAATCGGAGTATCTCGGGTGGTGGCCAGTGGTGAGTTGGCGAGTGGGTAAAGATAAAGCCTGCACAAAACTCGCGTCAGGCTATTTCAAAGAACTCCCCAATGCTTCTCTCGTTGATGTTAAGGGTCTTGCTCTCAGGTACATTGGCCAGTTTCCTTTCACTGGGTGATACTATTACAGGTAAAATCTCACGGCACAGAGTGGATAGACACTCTCGGTCGAGGGAGTCATGAAGGGGACTATCATTTCTTTCTCAACTTTGCTCCGGAGAAAGATTCGGAATTACGTTCGTCAGCAGGGAATGAATAACTGAGGTGGCAGGAAACAGAGGGCTCACCCGTCGACAGGAGGAGCAGGTTCACAGGGAAAGAAAGTGAAAAACACAAAGGAAAAATGATCACCTCACGCACCGTCAGCTCAGCCACACGACGGCCAAGTCGTACGTGCTCTGGGGAGACCGACGAACAAATATTGTACGTTCTTCCGACGAACGTTGAGTGACGCGCGTATGAACAACGATGCCAAATATCGAAAATAAATCAAGTCACTGGAAACATGGTAATATTGACATAAATAATATAGTCAATTTCAAGAACAAACCTCATTTCTTTTGCGTTAGTGGGATAAAACACAGTGGGCCGTCAATGGTACAAAGGGCACGTCAAGTACGCGCACGAACGACCAACAGACAATGACGAGCCGACCGAATGCGATCAGGTCGGTCTGATGTGTGTCTAAATACCCGGGCTTCGGGCAGACCGATGGGCTGGTGACAGTTTAATAGCGGACAGTATTCACAGGGGTTAGGGAGGGTGAGACTGACAGATAACAATAGGTGCGGTGCAGGTGGCTGGGATTCAATGACTGGGGCGGCGGGCTGGAGGAATTAGTACTTTTAGACATGTGTTGTAAGAATAATTGTATCAGGTGTGTGGTCAGGAGGAGTCACGAAGGAGGGCGCGGCAGGGTTAGTCGAGGGAAATTTTGACCTCCAATAATGTCCTACACATATATTATCTTCTTCTTTTCTTCTTCTTTTCGAAAGAGGCTGGCTGGAAAGTCTATCTGAATGCGAACGCTGCGATCAAATGTGAGTGATGGTCAACTTGAAAATAAACCAAATCCCCGACTACTCATCAGTCATACATATATTATCGCTGTTTACTCGCTCAGCAGGTGGCTTCCTAAGTTGTGAGCGTCAGTCTACTTAACCTCAAGAAGGTCGAACTACTAGCCATAGAGCCCAAAGTATGTTAGCCCGTTTTTTGCTCAAACGATTTCTCCCTTGGAACGTCACCCACATCTCATGGAAGAACGTTCTAGTGAGAACACACCTCTATATAAAAATGTTAGGCTGACCTATCGGCCGGCCTCGTTTTTGAGCTAAATTTGACGAGTGTGCGGTCTCCCAGAGTAGGGTTAGGTATTCTGTCCGCATCGAGATACTCATCAGTGGAAAATCGGAGCAACCCCCGCCCGATGTCTCCAGCGCTGAAGGCCGTCATGGTTTCAAGGATTTTGGCGTGGCCGCGGTTTAAAATGGGGATCCATTAAAAGCGGTCCTCCCAACGTAGTACCTGTCCAACATATTTGCAGCCTCCAAGTTAATAACAGATGTATGAGTCTTGTGCATCAGATACGAGATGCCCTTCCTTAAAAGCGTGTGCGGCGAATCAAAACTGTAGGGATGCAAGGATTCTCACATCTGACCAATAGCTGGACCCGAAAGAATGCTTTGTCCACCTTAACAATTTTGTGCTGCGTGTTCTCAAGGTGAAACATGTTTCAAAAAATGCTCATCGGCAAGATTATCTTAGACTTTCGAAAGTGATCCTTCGGATATCCTAGATTTATCCGAAACACTCTAGAGCTGCTTTCCTTGGTGATATGCCATAGGATATACCTGGGTGCCAAGTTTGTTGTCCAGGGGGTCTTGCTTGCATCCGTACTCTTTCGATGTTCCATAAGCTTTCTTAATAATACGATTAGGTTCGCTGTTTCACTCACTTTCACTTGTGAATTTCGTGTTCTTTTCCGTGATATCGGTGAAACCTGGCTGCGGAACCCCTGGTCTTTGGCTGAATTTCACATATTTGGGTCTCAGCAAATACTGAAATCCGCAACAATGCTTACAGACAGCGCTACCGGCGATGTATAACTAGTCATTCTACAATCCGCTGGGCTGCAAGTTTAGTCTGTCGGTGTCGAAAATTCCGATCGACAGTATAGAAAATACTGCATCCTTGTTAGGAAAAATTGCACGATTTTAACATACCTACAGCGGCGGGATCGTTCAGCTGCATCATCGGTTTTGCCACTGAAACATCTCGACCTACGATGGCTGGCTTAGGACAAATGGAGCGCAGCCGGGATGGATTTCAAAGGAGAGAGGCAGGGTTGTCCTGCAGACGTGGTAGAAAACCCGTGGGCACACACAGCTGCTGCTATGACGCCGATCCAGATGCAGCATATTTCCGGTCAGATCCACGCTGTACTCTACCTGACTATAATAACCGAGTCACTTTACAGGCAGACTGGGCATCAAGCCGCCGTCTGGACACGGTAGTAGCTGACTATGGGCTTTCTACCTCGTTTGCTGCTGGTTGCATTAACCTGCAAAACATTTTGAAATCGGAAACTTCAGTCAGGCCGGCTTCGGCGGGCGGAGAAGCTATCCCGGTTCAACCTTCCTTCATTAAGGTTTTGCAGATCTGAATTGTCGCACTTCTGAGGACGCAATTCAAGGGGAGGATGATTTATTCTTTCTTAGCAAATTGCGTACTGCCTGTTCTTACTCATCCTCCCTGTAGAATACGTCATTTCTCTTGACGATCGTTTCCATTTGTTGGTGGAACACAGACTTATAAGCAACCTGAAGGGCTTGGACACATGTTGCCTTGTTTGATATAGCTGTAAGCCACAAGACCTCAAGAACAGTGAGTCTTCTTGAGAATAGGCCCTTCTGAGGGCTCGTACGAGAAATTATCTCATTTAAGCGTGTCGGCTGGGGAAAAATAAGCATTCGACTCGTTCCCTGCGACTGCTCTAATGGGAAACTATTTCCGAGCAGCAAGCGAATGCTAAAGTAATCAGAGAACAGTATTCGTTGGTGTACGGCGTTACCTTACCAAACTGACTTGCCTCTTCGAAACTTTCGGCAGCCATTTATCAGTTAGCTTTTCCATATTAGGAGTTGAAAATCGCAAGGTACCGTGGCTTCGGATGAGATCCACCATAAGATCTTCAAGGGTACGGCTGTTTGCCTAGCGGAACCCCCACGCAAACTCGTCACAGGAGCACACCATGATGAAGATAAATTTTAGGGTGGCAAACCGACATTCTATTGTTAGCCATTGCCTGATTAGCCATGCTAAGATCTCACGCAAGATAATGGATCACATGCTAGAACACGCATTCCTTAAACGACTCCTAGCAAATGCTTCTTAACTTTCTGTGCAGCACGGCTTCTTTCCAAATCGGTTAAACATAAGGTGTGTTCCGATTTTTTAGGCCAGCCTAAAGGAAGCGAAAACTAAATGGGCTAGGGCGTTCGGCTGTGTTCCACTTAAGCCTTCAAAGCGTATACTGGTAGCTTACGCCATTCAGAAACAGTTTCTTTGCCGGACCATCGTCTTTCTTGATAACAGAACCTTCAATCACAATTGGGTCAGAACTTTTACTTCCCTTACTGCCTTTCGCGGTGTTTCGTAAGGGTTATTGCTTGGCCCTAATTTTTCCTGATGTGCATCAATGATCTTCCAGACAATATTTCCAGCAACGCTGTGCTGTACGCTGATGACCCAAAACTTTGAAGTACTGGTGATCCCAGTGCACCATATACAGATCTCAACGTGATTGAGCGCCGGCCAGACAATTGGAGTCGTCCCTAAGTGACGGCAACTGTGCACACGTGTCGCTCGGTGGAAATTCAGGCACTAATCCAATAATTTATGGAGGATTTATCAAAGGAAAGCCACCGAAATTGATCTTCAAATGGTTCTGGGCACCTCGATGACGTCAAACCCGGCCCGCGCGCATTATCGCGATTATGATGCAGAAAGGTGTTTACCACTCTTTTGGTGGTAAAACGGAATCCTTCCCGAATGGACAAGAAGGCATTCCAAGCGCTACACGGGAATTATGTGAGACCTCTGTTTGGGTAAGATTGTCATGTGTACACCGGCTTAAAGAAGGAGATATTTATAACCGAACGTATACAGCGCGATAACAAGCTGACCGCTGATCTGCAGTATGTGATTTATGGGTCGCGACTGGAAATATCTGAAATGCACCCACCCCAACTCCGAAAATCTCACGATGAATTAATACTCACAGATTTTTATTCAGCACAGAAGCCGTTGGACAGTTGTTTACTTGACGGGCTGGCAGCGGCCACAACAAGGTTTTCAAGCTACCTCTTCGAACCCGCCCTGGACAACAGTTCTTTTCTTATAGGGCTATTAGTCACTGGAGCGACCTTTCTTCTGGGGTCCCCGGTTGGACCTCTATGGATCACTTTGAACCGCTGTTAGAATTCCATTAAATTGAATCATTTTTATTGCCGCAACTACTGTGTTCCAGGTACCTTCCCTGGTCACCAAGAGCGGTGATACACGCTGTTTTTACTGACTTTTTCAAACTAATGGACACTAGCTAGACACTGTAGCAGACAACCTGACTAGAACCGGCTGATGAGACCTAAATCCCCGGACCCACTTATCAATCGTCGTGAAGACACTTATTAGAACAGTTTCAAACTTTCTGGTAATCTTTCAAATAATATTTGCGCGAGCGAGTTAAAGCAGCCTTCTTTATTTCGTCAGAAGGCTGAGACATGATAATTAAAATAAGCAGACTTAAGTGTTCGAATAACTGAGTCACAATACAAAAGCCGATTACCTAAGATACTTCGAAAACCGCGGCTAACTATGATATCACAGACCCTTCATTGCTACGGGTAAGACTGAGTTGGGTAGAAATTAGTTCGGTCCGGGTTTCTTCGGTAACCGAATGTGAGAACTCACGTCAGAAACCGTGCAGATATTTGCGCTTGTAACTAGTTTGATCACTGTGACTTGCAAAGGTTTGCCTACATGGTTTATTCATTCCAACAAGAAAAGCAGCCCGACATACAAACAAGAGCCGGTTACATCGCGCGGCTGAGTAAATTAGTACGCGCTAACCAGAAGTAATAGGGGGCTGCTGAGAACGGACACCGGATAATAAAAGTATTATATTTCCAGTGAAATCTCACGGGCTACACCCGGGCGAGGTGAATGTACGACTGGCTTCATGTGATAACGTAATGAGCGAAGATATTGCATTGTGACTAGTGAGGTTGGAACAAAAAGACCAGAGATGTGTGCCTCAATTCGTGCCACTTAGTGGCAGAACATGCAAGCAGTGGGTGGATTATGTCAACTACCTTAACAAACGAATCAAAATATAACACTAAGCTGTGGAACTATTTTGCACGCCAAAGAGCGCTCAACCCTTCACAAACTTTTGGCCGCTGAACGCCCTCCTCCTTGTAGGGTGCTGTGACAATCAAACATGGGCTTCAATCGACAGACTTAGCTCCAGTCATCGGTGGATTGGTCAGCTTCACGCCATACCGACTACACACCAATGCGTTAGTGGAACAACAATGCCCAGAGGCCACAGATGGAAAGGCAGTAACGACTATAGTTCTCAGTAAGGTCCAACTAAATTGACCTCCTTAAACTGCACTGAAGAGGCCGGGCGGAACTGATGAAATTTCCCAGTGGAATTTCCAAAGAACATAAGAGTGCTGGAAAGTGCTGAAAAGGAAATTCTTTGGCTCTGGTGTTGTTTGACGTATGTCGCGTCAAAATCGGATGAGAACGTGCAACAAGAAATGATGCGTAATCAGTTGAATGTAAGCACAGTGGCTGAGGACATGCTCATCTAAAACGTTTAAAGAAAGCTAGTGCCTCAGTTGCGAAAACCACACACGTTTCGAACAAACTACGTTTTGTTCAAGTTTATTGTTAAAAGCTGATATACCAGGCCTATAAACGTTCGGTCCCAGAAGTTTCTCGATCAGTTCATTTCATGTTCGGAACGAGCAACCGCCAGTGATAGAGACCCAGGGAGTTCTAGAGACGGAGGAAATGGGGCTGCTAGTGGGGGCATCAGTAACTAAGAGTTAGTGGCCAGCAAAGTTCTCGACTGAGAGAGCAATATTTTCACGCTTTTTCACTTATTTCTGCAAGTATGACAAATGCTATATAAGACCGCGCCGTATATTTTGGTTGACTTGATAAAAAGGACCTATTTGAATGATACACTGCCATGTGCACGCTGTTAATCCCGGACGTCTAGTGGTTGTTCGAGCAACGCTCAGTCTTCTCACGTCTTCTATCGATAGGCTGGATCCACAATAGTCACGTCTGTAAGTAACGAGCGTCTATAAATTCTGAGCCCGTTGTACAACCGATTCGGATCCAAAAGGGAAGACGTCGTATTGGCGAGTTTCTTACTAATAAGGTGCTAATGTTCAAAAACAATATGGTGAACCAAATAGTTGAGGACAACAACAAACCTCGATATTGAATCCACCAAGTACACAAGTTCCGAGATTAACGGTTCGCGTAAATATGACCGAATGCAAAAGTCACGCAACGGCGAAGCGGTCAGGCGAGAATGAAAACAGAGTACAAATAAACAAAGGTCCGGTAAGGAAAAGTAGGGGAGAAAAACTACGCGGAAACAAGTTTCACAAGTAAACAGTATAAAGACTTAATAGTACATCAAGATCCGCGTTCATAGGAGAAATGATTTGTCACGCGCGTAACTTGAGCGGCAGTGTCAGATTGGAAGAAAAGCTCGTAACCATTATAAAGAATACCAACGTAAGGAGACGAATCAATGAGAAGGGAATAAATAGAACAGGAAACGTGACCACCAACACTCTATTAACACAACAGTCACCAAACACTCACGCAAGCAGCTACTCCAACACACGCATAAGTACTTTTTCAACAATCGTTGATTAACAGCCTATAAGACACATTCCTTTGTTGGATCATATTTTAACTAGAGCGGTCTGCACCGTCAATCACGCTCAACACACTCCGACTGCTTCCGTGATACCGTTGAAGGTTCCATGAACATTGTTCATTCCTGGTGAATCCAGTCCTGGTCACCACTCCATTTTGCAGTGAGATTTACTGTAGTTCATTCATTTTCATTCACTACGAGAGAGTTTCTGGAATAAATCATCACAGGTAGACTGAAGGTAGTCGACTGATGAGCTTCGGCACCTGCCGCGATGTCGTACAAGATACATACAGTGCTTATTTTGGAGCACCTGGGAAGCGCTTCTTAAGGACGTTCTACGAGACAAAGTTGATCATCCGCAGTTACAGGGGCGTGTGTACGTTGATGAGGGACATAGAAAACAAAGACCACGGGGTTATCTTTTGGTGCTTGTCAACTGGAAACAACACATTGTCAAGGCTAACTGCTTGGTAAACAGACGTCACGCCATGCGTTGTATGTGCTGATTGATAACCAACAACCAGGTAGGCGTAGTGGTTGTCGCTGAAGTAGTACGGTGCTTGAAATATAAATTTCGAGCTTGAGGGCCAAACTGTTACACAGTGTAATCAGTGGGAGGGATTTTGTCAAAAGAACAGAGCCGAAAGCACCAAGCACCGCCTCCATCTATCAACAGGAAACGCCCGACTATTCTGCTCGCAAATGGTTAGTAGGCTGTGGTTTGCGAGCGGTGGTGTATTACTGAGTGTCGCGTCTCGACCTCAGGGAGGGATACGGTCTGTCCAGCTGCCATAGGAAAACCAATCGATGCAATTTGACGTTGGGCGGATATTCTAGAGACCTATTTGATGATATCGGTGAATGTTGTGTCAGCCACTGATAGTCTGGAATAGATCAGAAGAGGACAGGACATACAGCTAGGCAGTTCGCGACATCTAACAATTTCAGTATATGTTGGCGTCAAACAAAAGAAGGAAAAGGGTTTTGGGCGCATCGGGGCTGATACACGTCGATCAAGTTCAGCTAGTTTACAGACTATGCAGGCGCATGCCCATTTTCTGAAGTCTCTTTTCATGTTGAGCAGACGCGCCCAATATCATCCAACTTGACCTTAGTCTAGATACCTGGGTAGATGTTTTTACGCGCTGTATCGAAAATATACCATCGGAAAGGGTTGATGCCCGGTGTAACTGTCGCAGCAGAGAATTGCATCAGCGGATGATAGTAAGCGCTGGACTATGAAAAGCTGAAACGTGCTCACTTTTCAAACGTTTTGCGTTGCCTGTGACGGTCGAGACGTTCAGTGCCAATATTCATGTTGGTGTGTTGGTCGCAGTATTGTCGCTGCCAGAAACACGACATATATCCCATTAAAATTTGGTCGCAAAATCTAAATGATGAACTTCAGAGGGTCATTTGCCAGAGGTCATTTGCCACTCTTACATACAGCGACTGACCGATTCCGTGCAAGTGTTCCTACCTACATTCACCTTAACGGGTCCGCTGACTAAACTGACAAGATGTGCCCATTCATTCGGCCGGCACCCATTCGGAAAATGCACCTGATGAATGCACATATAGAGGGAGTAGTTACCGATCGGGCTGCGAAACCGAAGGAAACTTAGTTGAGAATTCCACTTTTCAAAGCTCTAAAATTTTGCCCCTCCTGTAAGTAACTCGGTCAGTGACACTCCCTCGTGACAATGGGATATTGCTGGGTAAAAACCGGTTCCCGACCAAGCCGCCGAAGTTTGTCAGTTCATGCAGTTCACCAACCGCCTCCGGAAAGACGAATACCAAAAAGTGGTGGAGGCTGCTGACGAGGATATTTCTAACTCTGATAACAACTCTCGATTGCACCACTTAGCAGATACGGGCGCTTAAGTCAGCAGCGCACCGCCTCGAGGGGAGAATCCGCTTCACTTGATGTCACTCAGGCTGCAGGCTGCCAACGAAGTCCCAAAACACACCGCTGGTGTCTGCCCCCTCACACTGGGCGTGAGATTGCGGAGTACACTTTCTAGTTGTTCATCGCTGCGGATGTATGAAATATATCGATCCCCCAGGTCACTTCGGAATGGTTATTGGCGGTGGTCATCATAAACTTATAGATTTCTTAACGAGTATATAACCCATAGGTGAAGTTAGCTCGAATTCTGTCCTTAGCCAGCTGACTGACCAGCCAACGGGTGACGGTAAACACTGGGAAGTTCTTCGTGAATTCACAGAATCGAGCTGTACACCGAATGACCGCCTACATGGTCCATCACGTCAACGCGGAGAGCTCGCACGCATTCCAAGAACAACAAGGAACCGCAGCAGAAAGCCGTACATCACTCTTGCCAAATTCCAGCACATGGTAGATGTGAATATAATTAATACTCCCGAAATCCCACCGTCATCCACATTGCACATGGTGCTGAAGAATTCGGAGGGTGATTTTTCGCCCTTTCGAAGACTGCCATGGATTGAGCCGTGCTACCGTTCCAGATAGGAAATTCGTGCCGCATACTCACAATTTCAACATCAGTCTCACAGGCATAGGTCTTCAATAAAATCTACCACTTCCACGCTTACTAACAAGGCCGGTAGCACATGAGAACATGCCAATACGCTCGTTGCGACTCCTTCCAGTCTGTCTGATTCTCTATGCATGCCTGACGGCCTACGGAAAGCAAACAGATCACCCGACGTTGGACCGATGAAGACAACTGGGGACTAGATTCTGTGCATGCAGTAAGAATGCCGTCTTTTAGGCTAGCTTCTGCCAGCACAATGAGGTCATCCTCCTGCGGGCTTTGTTTTGACACCCAGCCTCATGTATCTTCAGCGTTAACGGAGCCAAATCCGAAATCGGTTAAATCACAGTGAACTTTCAAGTCACAACTTGACGTACAGGAATGAACCGCTGGGTGCCAGGTTCGAGTGTAGTCGATCGTAACCCCTTCCTGACATGATCTCCAACCTCAGCGCTTCAACGAACTGATAAGTTGCTATCGTCGGTTTTCCACAAAATCGTTTATGTTATACAGCCTCTGGCAGACCGACCTCGCATTAAGAAACGTACGTTAAACTTGACACCCAAAGTCCGTATGTTATTCGTTGCCACAATGGAGACACCCCTCCTTGTGGTCGTGCTGGACCATCAGCGATCGGACGCGCCAATCAATATCGTCATGGATGGATCGAATGCAGCCGTGAACATCTTACTTTGGCAGGCAGTTATTAAGGCAGAACAGTGAAATGACGTTAACTCTCAGCGTCGAAACGAAACCAAAAACACATCACGAAGCCTTCGGTAAGGAACTTCAGGCTATTTTTGGGGCCGCATGTTACTCGCCTCATTTGATCGATAGTCATGAGTTCATCGTCTTAGCGAATCGAGACATTCTCGTGGTGCTTGCGAACTTACTTCTGCAAACGCCCACCTAAGGAAACCCAAGGGCTTCACGGCACAACCCAGTTTTCAAAGGATGTTCATCATATATCCGAAGTTATAAACGTTGCCGCAGATACGTCGCCGCGAATGTACAGCGCTTCTACTGCCACCGACTCTACTTCACACCGTGACAGTACACCACCATCACGTATGACCTGAAACCCACTAGCCTGTGCATTGGTACAGTGCCACCGACATACTCAACTTTTACCGGTGTTTGTGTGGCAACTTGTGAGGATATCCGAGACCTACTGTGCCCAAACTATTAATAGTAACAGTCCCGGAGGCATCACATAGCTCTTCATACCCAGCAATACGGGCATTGCTGAGGGTGATGGAGGAGTGATTTGTCCAGCCTGTCACTAATCGTGATGAAGAGCAAAGGGTCCATTTGCTTCACCGTCAGTCGATAAACGAGCAGTTTGCTCGGAACTTTTGAACCTTCTGAGGCCTCTTTGAATACGCCCACCTGAATCTTGTCAGACCACTCCTACGTCCTTGGGGTTACATTCATCTACTCAAGCGTACCCGCTGCTTCACTCTTTAGTCCGAGACTATCCATCTAACAGACCAGTCAAAGATATTTGTCTGGCGGCATTGTGGGGCACTGAATTGCACGTTTCTGTTGCCAGTCGAAAACTATATATCCGATCGTCGTGAACAGGTTAGATAAGCATTGCATTCTTACCAGTCAAACCGTTTGGCGCGTACCCAACACGAATCGCAGCCAATCACGAACAGTCAGAGTGTCTTAAAGGGAATTTTATTTGCCAGCTAGAGGTATTATCATGTGCACATAAGTAAGCGGATTGGACAAAATCCTCACCTATAATGCTACTGAGTATTACAAAATGCATCAAAGGCAGTAGTCTGTGGTTGTCCCATAGCCTGCGGGTTGGTCTGTTCCAGCCGATCACCGAGGCTGTGGTCGACGCACGGGATCACGGCAATAGACTAAGCAATCACGTGCGTTTAGAACAAGCAATTAAACTACATGTTCAACAACCATCTTCTTACGTCCTTAAAGAATTCAACGCTTCTGAGTTCACAATTCCGCGAACGGACCCTATCAGGAAGCCACCACAGCAGCAGTATAAGGAACATCTTCGTGACATCAACCGGTCCAAATTTAGCAACTATACCAAAGTCCCGATTGACCGGTTTACCTGCGCTTCCATCGGCTTTTTCTCCACTGAGACAGTTGGGACATCATCTGAGCAGTCCTCACTGATGCGAGACACTGAGTACCTCCCGGTCTTGTCTCATCTGTTTCCCACGAGTTCTGTCCTCAACCTAAAACACGCTAGGGCGGACTCTGATTTTCTCGAGGAATATTTTGGGTAGATTACCTCTTTTTCGAAGCTTGTTGTACGACGGGCAATTCATTACAAGCATATCACTCATGTGTGGACCAGAAACTAATAGTGTTTCCTGTCATAACGCTTTTGATCACAATACTCACAATATCCTCACAAACTTCTGTATATATTACCAAACGCTGCAAGACATACCTTGCAGTGGGTTGCCGATCTCCTCTCAGCGTTTAGCTACCTCACTCTTTTACATAACCAGACACGACGTGAAGCATTGCAGCTGGTCCTGAGTGTATGGTGAACGATCATGAAGATTGTAGCATTCAGTCACTGTTTATTTAAAAATTACTTCAATAGTTACTTTCCCCGCAAGCGTTTTCGCATCGAGTAACTGGCGTGTGGCTGGCCAGCAAAAGAATAATTGTTACGCAGAATTAAAACTTGTAGGTAGTAAGACCTCATCAATGAAGACAGTTCCATAGATGATGACAAAGTGGACCACTCACAACATGCTCAGGTTCAGAACTTCTTGCATTGTCACCATTGTCACCATGTCCGTTCACTTCAGCTCTCGAAATTCAAATCACTATAAACCAACAGCGTCAGGGCCAGTAAACTAGCATGAACAGCGCAGGTCTACTTGCGCATAGTAACTGCGCCATCTTCAGTGTTGTGGGCTACATCCTGGAAGATAAAAGGGTGTCAGTAGTAACCAGAGGGGATGACACAACAAATTCACCCGCGTGTCTTAAACCCTAAGGTCAAGGAGATTTCCCGTGGAGAGTCGCCTACATTAGCGGCTGGCTTGCGGCCAAACTGAAGACAATCTCACGTTGATTTCGCCGACGTCATAATGTGCTTTCTTCGAGGTCTGCTTGTTCGTGCGGTGAGTGGGCTATTGAATAAAGTGTGCTAGCAGATTCAACCGGTTCCCCACTGCCGCATCCAAGCCGCGTTAGCTTGGAGCCGTAGGATTTCGAGCGTGCAAAATCACTAAGTGGAAGATCAAGTACAGCGAAAAACAAAACACCGCTCAAAAAGATGAAAGTTTGAAAAAACGGGAGAAATGTAAGGGAAATCAGTCTCTTCTCAGTGTACGTAAATGACTCATGCGACGTTATTACACATGAGAAGCCCTTTTTGTTTGCTGACGACATCGAAATCGTGTACACATTCCGCCAACACAGTAACATCAATTATTGCCCACAAAATATACGACAGGACCTAGTGTTACTGCAGTTGTGGTTCAGAACATGGCTGATGTCGTTCCCAGCGAAAAAATCGGAAGTCATCGCTCATGGTTGTAAACTAACCCATGGCTCCATCTCACTAGAGGTTTGTAATATTGATACAGTCACTTCGGTTAGAGATCTAGGAATACGCTACTCAAACTCAATCAGTTTCTCCGAACAAGTATGCTTCCAGGTAGCAAAAACTAAAAGAACAATAGGCTGCATCGAAAAGACGTTCAGTCTACCACTCGCGTAGGTGACGATTCACAAAACGTGTGTTCGGCCTCAACTCGGGTACTACACTTTCATTTACTGCCATTTACGCAAGCCTGATGGTCTTGGGTTGGAAAACCTCCAACGATCGTTTACCAAAAGCTTATTAGGATATACTTCTTCGATCACATACAGAAAACGTTGTGGAAAACTTGATATTGATACACTTCGGCTGCGTAGACTAAAGCTGAACCTGACGCTGCTGTATAAACTCATACATTCGGATGCGATTACCACAGCGTTCTCTGTCTACTTTCAACTCAGCCCTCCTATAGTCTAATAAATTAGAGCTCCACCCTGCTCACCGTGATATCCTGGAAAATATACGTGCAAGCTGCTTCCACGTGAAGTGTTCCTACATTTGGAATAAACTTCCGAATGAAGTCAGAGCCAGTAACAACTTTTAGCGTTTTAAAAATGGTTTGGACAGCGATCTTACGTTATAGAACACGAAGTCTGTCTTCGAACTCTCCGTAACCCCCGATGACCTTTTCGAGTGTGGTCCGAGAAAACTTCAGCGGTCGGATGCGTATTACGTAGATAACCACCTCGCTGTCTGAATTCCCTCGAAGACATCCTGCTTGAAGCAGTGTGTTATATGATTCACTCACACGGTCATTTAGCACTTGGCCTGCTGCGAGCTCACTGAACTGTTTGCAACTCAACATCATTTTGATGACATGCGTTTATTCATGTATATGTATCGCGCAAATTGCTAGGAAATGCGGAATTGGCGCGTAGCAAAAAACTCAGCAGAACGATGTCATGTGAGCTTCAGTTATTACAAGCACAGTTCACGCGGCCTTCCAAACCGTCGACTCAATTATACGTTTGCCCGATTAAATCTCGAGTGCATAGCAAAATGCCACAACAACCAGTAGACAGTGTTATGTATTCCAATAATCATAGCAAAAATAATATCGCGTGAATTATTTGTCGGAAAATTTCACATACGCACTGTTTGTCATAGTAAATGTAACCAACCCACATCTTCTCATCTAACGTGTGAAATTATATTCTTCTCTTGATCCCCATTAATACCCATTGTGAGAGGAAATTTTTCTACGACGGATGGATACACAGAACTTTGTCCCGGCTGAAGAGTTCCCGAGAGGATAAACTTTTTGAAGCTTTCGGACAATCGATGAGATCCTGCGTCGGACTCCGCCCAATCATTTGCTGGATTTTGGGATTTTTCGCCCTACCTCTCCAAAGCCGACATATCTTGACATTTTCCGGATGAAAATTGTAGTCCCTAGTGGCGAAACTCTCCAGAGGTGAATTTGTACGTGTAACATGCAGGCCAGCCGACTCTACTTTGAATGCCCGTGACTTCGCGGACCAACCTTCGGTCAACGTGGGCGCACCGGGGGACAGCGTTCTTCCGAAGTAGGGGTTCGAACAGCAGTTGTGAAAAGAGAAACAATAAGAACAAGCATGAGCCGAAGACCCAGCAAGCCATGCACACAACTTACACAAACGCAAACTGAAACGGCACCGTCAACACAGCTACACGTCCTGCTAAACAACTCAAATTCAATATGCGCGCGCTCACTGATTTCGTTTGCTGGCTACAGCACGTTCTCCCTGGATTAACCTTGAACTATTTGAAAAACAACTAACACACAACCTTGTAAAAAGTAGATTAGTATAACATCCCATATTTAGGACAAAATCTTTGAAGCGAGCGAACTATTTTCTTTTCTGTTGCATGCGTCAACGTTTCATAAACTACACTCGTTTGCTTTTTGACCACGCCCATTTTGACAGCAGGATTTACGATTGTGCTATTGTTCAGTTATTCGTTTTGTATCGTTTGTAAACATCTGCAGTGATCAAGCATAACCCAGCGTGCTTCTCACATATGTTCTGAGAAATATATATTATTTATTCATTTATTTAGAAACTGTGCGCGGAAGATAACCAGAACTTCTGACAACACCAATCATAAAATGCTCATGTTCTCTGTCTTGAAGTTATTATAACGCAGGTTATCACTGGGCAATCTGAGCCTCAATTCCGTGGACCAGCTCAAATTCTGGAGGACAGTAGATGCTGATTCTTTTAAGGTCTGTTGCGTTATTTCGAGACTGCTGAGTGGCGTTGAATTGTGGCCCCACGCCTTGCTACTTCCCCTTAACAAGCTGCATTATTCGTCTTTGTTTTTACATGAGCCACTGTTACCTTTTTCTTATCAATTCCGAGTCCTGTAAACTTCTTAGTGCCGAAATTAGACATTTTTCTTCCACGCTCTTTCTTGTGGAACTTATGATTCGTGTCGTTTATTAATGCACGAACAGTCGTTTTGCTCCGACACAACCGGCGACAATTTTTTAAAATGAGCTTATTCCCGTCTTACCGTTCTTCATCTTTGAGCGTTGCCTGGTCGTCAGTTTGTTTCACAGGTACGCTCTTTGTTTGATTTCTGAGGAGTTTCACATTGGAACTGGGATATTTGATTTTCTTGTATGTTGATTTAGTTAGTACTGCTTTAAATCCAGTTATTACGAGCGCCCTCTGCATGGACGTTCTGTGGATAGATTATATCTGCCATTGGATATTGAGAGAGGCACTTACTTGATCAACAGATTATGCGCAACTCTTTGTGAACTGGAATCGCTAGGGAACGACTCAGTAGTACTTAGATCCCTTAACGTTCGTCACGGACGTAGTGCACTGTGAAAAGAACGGGTAACAACGCTCTCTTATCATGGGATTCTGGCGTTCTGCGAGAACGACGAGGCCGGATATGGTGGAAATTGCAGCCGGCCCTAACAAGTATGGCGCTATCGGGATGATCGTGCTTCTGTGGACCAGCATTCTGCCATCGGATGACCAAACACTTCCAGGCCACTCGAGTCTGGTACAGTGTCCCAGGAACATTACCCCTTTTAGACGAAAATCAGGTGAATACCCGCAACTATGATAACGTTCTTCTTTCTATTAACCTCAATTATTTAAAGCTCACAAACGATACTTTCATGTCAAATATTTTAAGTGCTTCTAGGGCTTTCTTAATGATAAGATCCCACTTGAACCGAGTGCTGCTAAACATGAGTGATGAGAAATATATGTGGTTCTGTATGGTGTTCCAAGCTGAGGGCTGGCAGAAGTGATACTTGAAAGTATGATATGACGCCTTCAGGTAAGGCAGCTCATAGTGTATTTACTCAGTGCTGCCGGGGATGCATTAGAAAAGCGCGGTTTAATAGGTTCGAAGAGTCAGCAAATTGTAAATAACTTGTTTGTCATTATTTTGGACAACAAAACGAATACGAGTCTCTGTGTGGAATCTTGGTGGTTCATCAACAATTTCGAAGATAGAGGCAGGTTGGAATAGGTGCTAACAGATTTTGGCTTCGGAGAGGTTGTGCCTAATAGAAATCGTCCTGCGCAGCGTGTGCTCGAAGTGGTGCTCACTGAGGTAATCCGAAGCATTCACAACTTCGACACACTGTGAGGACCACCAAAACTGGACAAGTTTACAGAGAGAACTTAGGTAAATCACCGAAGGCCACCTATAATCAGAAGGTGAACACCATAATCGGCAACGAGTATTTCGTATGTAAAAGGCAACCCGTCAAGTGTGCATGAATAAATACCAGAATGTTTCAGTTAAACAAAATCATAAGAGTAAAACAGAAACGATTTTGAATAGTTTCACTGCTGTTGACCGTTGAACATTTGGACAGTATATGCCGGAATACGGTGGAAAAGGTGACTGGTGTGCGGATGCTTCTCAATTCGTAGTCTGCTTGCTGGATGGCGCTGTTCGACTTCTGGATTCGAAAATCCTATTAAAAGTACAAATGATGATTTCCATGGTAAGTTCATGTGCAAGATCTGGGATACGATGTGCTGATTTCTATCCCTTTTTGCTGGAAGCAGTGTAACAAAGCCCAGTGACTATCAGTTTACTAGTGGTTGTTACAAGCAGCCATGCCAAAACGATTGAAATGATGGTAGTGTGTGCGTAGATATGGCAGATGAACGCTACGGCACTGGCACTGAGGTTGCCCACAGAGTTGGACTCCCACCCTTGTGTAGTATTTCACGTTGAGCACACAACGACCAAATACAGGTCTTCACTTAGGTTACGGAATCATCAGGAATGTAAGAAAAAATACTGCACCCATCTGAAGGCATTCGATCAAGAGGTGCAACTTGTGGACAGAGTGAACGGTGGTTTTTGAAAGAGGGCCAACCTGGCGTCATGTCCAAATGATTAAGCGATACACACACATTCCACTTTGAAGAAAAGAAATTGATTTGAAAAAGGAAGCACATGTAAACATAAGTAATTTACGAACTTTTGCGTACCGTAGGGCTCCCTGATGGTATTTTGTGAATCAGCTCCCAATTACAGGTGATGCGAAGCAGGGTGATCGACATGGTGACGGTTGGTTGCAGGTTAATTCTTGGCAGATGATTTGTCAGGTAACCGTTTGAATGGGAGTAGGAATTTTGTCCTAGTGATCTCTTTGGGGGGGGGCGGTTAATTCAGTAGCGGAGGCTTCGCAGAAACAGTGTTCACAAATGGTCCTACCAAGATGTGCGTAGTGACCGGCGATCGTGTGGATTCTCTAGGGATCCCGGCCACGACCGTGTTTCCACGGCTCTCTGTTTTGCAAGCAGGCCTCTGTGCAAGTGTGCCAAAGGAGGCCAGACACGAGTTCAGGCTATTTCGTTCAGTCGTGTAACTAATCATTCGCAGCCACCAGCAGTCGTTTTTCAGACGATACATCTCTTATCCCCCTTTCTAAGTCATTTAACTCAACATTTTGAGTGCTGTTCGAGATACTTGGAGGCTCTATACATATTGTTTGAGGCACTTCTGGGCGCCGTCGAGTAGACTGAGGCCCACGTCGCGTTCTGTTTATTCTTCACCTGGCTGTTCCTATTGGTCCAGGGTGAAGCTAGAGCCAGCTGCTCATTCTATTCCCAAACAATGTCTAAAGTAGACGGTTTGCTTCCATACGTCATCGCGTCCTTTTTGTTTGATGCCTGTTGGGAATAGGTTGCAATTGCTATCCAGGAAAGACGTTCTAACTCGTCGGCGGACTGGGGTCATTCCTGCATGCTTCTCCAGTTTGGGCTAGCTCTTTCTCGGAATCATCTGTTAATTAACTGTTGTTGACGAGTGCGACAGTAACCTTTATTCGGTGGAATTCCGTAAACCACACTCACGCTACCACAACGACGGCGGGGCTCGGGGCTGCGGTGAGTGTGTGGAACAAACTAACGGGGGAACTTAGTGGTGAACAAAAATGCCCAAAGGACAGGCAAACGGTATCGGATAACATCAGAAATGTAACATTTCAATCGTCAACTGCACAACATTTGTAGGCCAAGGTCTGTAAGGCAAGTAAACATACACGGAGATGACCGTGTGTATTTTGAATGACGGTTAGTTTTGTCGCGAGATAGAAACCAGGCTTGTGCTTTACGCCGGTATTAATCTATGGAGTTTGCCATGCCAGGAAATACACTGAGATTATCTGGAGCAAACTACGCTCCAAAAGAACGCGCAAAAGGTACGATACCAAAACGATAAATTAGATACGAATCATGGGAACTGCGTAACCATATAGAATAATACTACATGAAAAAAATGTGTACAACCAACGCCAAAAAATTAGTGAGTCAGGTTACTTCTGGCCGGACCGTCTCCCGGTTGACAGAAAATGGAAAAGTACTTTGCGTTCCTTTTTGTTTGCAGTTCTTTGTTTCTTTCTTAATCTTCGGCACTTTAACTGACCAAAAATGATTTTGCTGGGTTCAAAGCAACAAGTACGGCAGTGGCAGTTTTACCTCGAGAACAGAGCTTTGCTTCTGGCTGGAACATACGAACTTTCAACACTGTTACCCCAAATTATCAGTCAATTTCTTGAACAAAATCATATTTCCTCTATTTATTGCTGAATATTCTCCCTATTTGGCATCATTCTGTTCTACTTGGTAAAGTTTCTAGGACCACTCACTGGATACCAGTTGTTTTCGTTTTTTCGAATTAGCAGACTGCTGGCATTCCACAATGCTGAGACAACTGGAGGACAAGTTGTTCCTTAAGTAATGCTTCCACCTCAGATATGGCGGTGGAGTGCTGTAACGCTTGCCCGTTGCACGAAAGTCGGTCCGCGAAGTTACGGGCATTCAAAGTAGGGTTGGTTGGCCTGCATGCTGCAAGTATCACAGCAATTTCAAGGACGTCTTGGTACGGACCAAGAAACCCTGTGCAACAAAACCCGCACGAACGCCGTCCAATCATCCTCTCAGAATGTGGGTAGCAGAATTGTAATCAGAAAGATTGGAATGAGGAAGAGGTGTGGCGCATGACCCTTGGTGAATCAGGCTCGAAAGCAACTGCACAGAAAAAATGCGGTTGTTGCTGTGGTGAAGGAAAATAATTTGCAACGGGTTACCAATGAAATAGTTTCAAGGTTGCGGTCGTCTCATTCGAGATGTAGGTTCACCGTTCTATAGTGATCTTTTTTTGCTTATAACGGCTTATCGTGATTATTGCAGTGACCTACGTGAGTAAGTAAAGGAAAACGAATATCGGCGTGAACACAAGATAGCTGTCTGTGTGTATCATATTTATTGTACATCAAGGTTATTACCGAAACGCCCTCGAGAAACGCGCAGACAAATATTGATCACTGATTTCAATGCAAAATCTTATCGAAGATCCTGTGGTATTAGTGGGTGAGCAATAAAACATGCGAACCAAAGAGCCACATGCCCCGACTGTTGTAGTAAGTATCAACAGTATGCTCACGCCTTCAGCACGCAGAACTATTACCAAAGCTAAATAAATAAACGGAACATACGTACTAAGCTACTTCACAAGCCCATTTAATTAAGCGGACGGAACAGCAAAGGTTCGTCTCGTGTGAAACACACCAGATAAATGCAGACACTGCAAATTGCCTTAGCAACCAGTGAACTAATATGCACGACTGCTTGTGTTCGAGTAAGTAGTAAAGTTAGTAAGGAACTATGTGCAGAGGCGCCAACTGTAAAAATGCTGAAGGCCAAAGGTCCCTCTGATTACTCACGTCATTAAGACAACATTGACGCCGTCTAATTTCTTTATCGTCATGCTGTTTTTGTGTACCCACAATATATCTCTCCTCACCCGAATTCATCTCGGATGACTGCTACACAACTGGGACCCCTTTGAAGGTGAGAGACGCCCTCCACGCCTCCAACCCTAGTTAATGGTTTGTCTGACCTTAATTGCATAGCGGATAAAAGCGGCTTTTTCTGGATCCTATCCTTCGCCCTCGACGCAACTCGAACTTCTAAAGATTTCTCAGAGTATCAACGTCCGACTGCCCACCCGACCACTCATGAGCTAGTCCTGTGGGTTGCGGATCGAATGATGTTGCCCTCAACACAAGGCTCATCATTCAGAGTAACTTCCGAAAGACATGAGTGACGCAAATCTGGCCTTAAAATTCCGATTTAGTTTCCGCCAAAACAATATGGATTAATCCGTTCAGACCTGAAGATCACCGCACTATCATGCGGTAGAACCAATGGTTTCTCAAAAATGAGTAGGCCGTTACCAGCACCAACTGCCAACCTGAAAGTTCGTAAAACGCAAGCCGGATGTACAGTCCCCATTCCTCGACATACCCGTGAAACGACTTTGTGTAGAGTGGAGACACTGGTGGAAGACTCCTGATGCGTGATAATTCTTCGAGGTAAGTTCAGTCCACTCGTAACGTCTGTCGGTAGGCGGAATCTAGAGCAGTCGCCTCTGCGGTGTAACGAGCGTCTATGAATTCTGGGCTAGCTGAGCAACCGGTTGCAATCCACTAAAGACGGTCGTGGAGGCGAATTTCTTATAAATAAGGTACTGAGAGGAGAAGAATGTGACACCAAACCCCGATGCTGAATCAATGAGATTTGCAAATTCAGACACCAACGTCTCGCGTGGAGATGACCAGATACAACAAGTCACGCAATGGCACAGCGACGAAACACAAGTGTAATCAAGGTCCACGTGAAAAAGGTCCAGCAGTAGGAAGTAAGAATGAAGAAAAGGCGCGAGGACGAACTTCGACAAGTGAAACATATCACGCTTTGAAAATATATAGCAGTTAACGTGTGTGGGAGGAATGATATGTCGCGCGCTCAATTCGAGTGACTGCATTGTAACTGTAACGGAGATAATGAAGACGTGCGCCAAAAACGTGTTTTTTTCCATTTTCTTCGCAGGTTTGGCGACGGCCACATGGCCGAACCAAGCAAAGTGGGCACCAACGTAAGATAAAGATGAGTAATTCCAGGACGCTTGTTTTTGTTAACTTGCTTATTGCATCACATCACGTGGTCGTGCTCCCGATTTTGCATGTGCTGCTGAATAAACCCTTCCAACGAATCAGTTTGCTCTACTTAGTGATTGTGACTATGAATTCCAACTCACCAGTTCTGTGACCAACTCTCACGCCGTCCATTTTGGCATTTGGATATTCTCTCTCCTGTACAATGAATTACCGTCGCTTACTTTAGTCCTTCATAAGCGAGATGTTACAATGTCAGCCATTGCAAGAAGGGCTCGCAATCAGCACCCAAATTTCGAATGTAGAGAGGAGAACGGTCAACGAGGAGGTACTAAATGAAGGCAGGGGCCATTGTCACCAAGGTTCCATCAAGCGTACGACGGTCATCAAACTCTCAACGTAGGCAGATGCTTCAGCACGCGGTACCACTGAGCATAACCCTAAATGAAAGTTTGTTCCACTTACTTAATACCAGTTGACTAGGGCCGTTTTCCTGAATCTGAACGAGACCCGTTCTTCTTGAGACGGAAACTACGATTTCTTGCAGCAGCGTATTGGTCCACCTGTTCAAACATATCCATGACCCTTACGCCAGTAAAGCTTCACTCCGGTGTACCTAGTCATAATAGGCTAGCTGGAAGGTCTGCCTGAAAAAGTGGAGATCAGATGTGCGTTGCTCAGTTCTGGTAGGTTTTAAATACGTTCGAATTAAAAGTGATGTTGGCATTGACAATATTGAGTAATCACCTACCATGCATTGCGAGGGACTTTTCCCAGTGGATCGTAAATTTTTTAGTAAAAACGGCTAAGGCATAATACATATTGCGTATCCGTTGAGCGGGTCAGGATCTATTCACAAAGCAATGCCCAGTCGAAGAGTAATTCAAGGCAATGGAAGAGTGGACTTAAAAAAATGACCAGAAAAAATTACGAGCGAATTCTATGAGTTAGCTCTCCTAGAACAAACGACGTTCATGAAAGCCAGACCGTCGAGAAGAAGCACACCATTCCGAAAAATTCCCATATTTGCCGATAAAAATGGATTTTTGTAATTTGGGAATTAGAACGCCCACCAGTATTCTCGAAAATTCCAGTCTCGCGTTTGCTTCCGGTTAGTCCGTTGAGTGGCCTAAGCCTAAGGCCGCCAAAACCTGTGAATATAACACTGTGCACCAATGTTTTGCCTTCGAACTGAGAAGCTAATAAAGCATCTTTGCGGGCTGTTAATTTCTTTTATTGGTGGGTGACCCAGGGTACGAGAGTTGAGCCTGGGTAGTCGCTTTCTGATACTCGTGTCGTGTTGCAATGTCGTTGCGTTCGGTTCGTGACCGAGATAATGCTTGATGTTTTCGTCTTCTTTATCTCCATCCTCCGTTCAGAGAGTGGTAACACAACGGTGTCGGGAAATAGTCAAAACGACTCGAGCGTGGTTGATACTGTTCGGTGAAACTGTTGAAACACAACCCGACAACAGAACGTTTTATTGGGGACCATTAACCGGCGTTGCAGAAGAAGATCAACGCGTATGCACAGTGCCATTTATTTGAATGTGTTACCTGCTTTCACTCAAGCCAAACAAATGTGTACAATGCGATACGATGCGTTGGTTCCGTCTCATTATGACACAAACTGGAGAACAAATCAATGTAAGTAACACGCGTCTGTACAGTGTTCTATAGCACGCAGCACTGTCAGTGCATGTCGCCAACATAATGGACAAATCAGTTGGGAGCAGAAACAAATGCCCACAATAATGCTTGAGGCAGCTTTATTTTTTCAACTTGAACACATGAATTAACCGAATTTCAACTCTGTATCTCGTAAAGTGATACACGACGCAACCAGTACAACTTTTGTCATCCCGGCTTGATACATGGAAACTTCGGGTACAAATTTTATCAGAATCACGGTCAGACGTTTAGAGGACTGTTATGCTTTTTCCGCAGAAGGTTCTTTTATGTCTTAGTGGAGCCTTACTTGTCTCAAGTCTTGTTGCCTTACGTTTTCACTTCACACGTTAACAACATTCAGCGTGAAAGCATTGGAAGGCATTGGACATTTATGAGAATCATAGTCTGACGCTAGGTATCAACCAGAGGTGTGTAATTGGTCTTTCACAAAAGAATGGTTCATGTATTAATAAAGCCCTGTTTGTTACAAGTCTTGTTGTTTAATGTTATTGTGTTCCGAATTCAATTTTCCTTTATCATGGTCGTTTCATCGCGAATTATTTTTCCAATTTCCAGAACTGATTCAGTTAGTTTGGTTTCAACGTGCAGTTACCGAGAATACAATTCTTTACTAATAAATGTGAAAGTCATAATTATTTCTACTGTTGTGAATATGATTGTTCCTCGCTTGTACCACACGAACTTTATTATTGTGTAATTTACTGAAATATACACATATTTTTTTCTTATCATCGTAATTATTGTTTTGCGAAACCTATCGTATAAAGTCAGCAGCTCGTCATTATTGGTTTATCTGACATTCAAATTACTTCAGTGGTTAAAGCAAATGACCAGAAATACAAGAAAAGTGCTTCAAACCTACATTTTGGGTGGGTGACTGGAATGCCAATTCGGCCCACTCGGAGTCAACTACGGCCAAAGCCGGCCAGATTACGGATTCTGTTGCATGTCTAGTCGGATCCTACTTCTTACCATCTCTTGCCAGAGTTGGGCCGACTGCGGGCCGAAAACAGTGTGTTTCGAGGACAGAAGCAACAGCCCATTAACCCACAGGTATTTCTTCAGTTTTCGTGGAAGCATTTTGTTAGGTAGTGGATCTATCCGGTATTGAATACATAGATCCAAATAATGAACTTACGCACAAACATAACAGTGTGACATAGAGTTAGAACTTAATGGACGACAAGTTTTCTGAGTATATCTAAAATGTATTTCATCCAAGACAGTTTTGAAGCAGGCATCCTCAATGTTCGCCATGAGCATTCTGTTGGTAGTCGAAAATTTCATTGATGAAGTCCTTCACACAATCTACTGGAAACTGGAAATTTTCATCACTTACATCTGTCTTTCGAAATAAGTTCACATTGTTCAAAACTTGGTGTAGGATATTTTTGGAGGTCAAAATTTCCCTCGACCGACCCCGCCGCGCCCTCCCACGTGACCCCTTCTGACTACACACTTGATACAATTATTCTTACAACACATGTCTAAAAGTACTAATTACTTCAGCCCGCCTCCCCCAGTCATTGAATCCCAGCCACCTGCCCCACACCTATTGTTATCTGTCAGTCTCACCCTCCCTACCCCCTGTGAATACGGTCCGCCATTAAACTGTCACCAGCCCATCGGTCTGCCCGAAGCCCGGGTATTTCGACACACATCAGACCGACCTGATCGCATTCGGTCGGCTCGTCATTGTCTGTTGGTCGTTTGTGCGCGTACTTGACGTGCCCTTTGGACCATTGACGGCCCACTGTGTTTTATCCCACTAACGCAAAAGAAATGAGGTTTGTTCTTGAAATTGACTATATTATTTATGTCAATATTACCATGTTTCCAGCGACTTGATTTAGTTTCGATATTTGGCATCGTTGTTCATACGCGCGTCACTCAACATACACTTGGCGTATGCCAGCGTTGGAAAGCTCACCGGAGGAGCTCATAGAAAGCTTAATTTTTTCACACTTTTGTTTCTGCGTTTGCCTACAAAACTTAAGTGACTTCTGTACAAAGAAGTTCGCAACATCACAGCCTAGGATGATGGCACGCCTATCAAATGCAAGTATTCGTTATGCTTTATTTTCTATCTGTCAGTTTTGGTTCAAATTATTAGTTTGCGGGAGTCAGATGGTTTTAAACGGGAAAATATATGAAATGAGAAGTGTTAATCTGTGTCACGTGTGACTCAGACTGGTTTTGTTGGGCACTCGTGTGCTCAAACTTTACAGTATTTCGTGTAACGGTAAAGTCAAATGTCGTTTTCGGATGCTACTTACATAATGACCAACATAATTGTAATACAAATTTTGTGTTGAACAGTGGCGTTGATAGATTCCAGTATGAACTTCTCGAGAAATCCTGCACGGGCTGTCGATCCCTTGAATTATTCAGGGAGTTTTTATATATGAGAGAGACAATGAGACAATGGGACGGATGGACATCCAAGACCAAAGTGAAATGTCCCAGCTCCTGGCGTAGCGTCGCGGTTCAGCTGGTAGGCCATCTGTCGCGTTTGGACGTGCTGTTTCCGTCGCTACTTCGAATCCAGTCGAGACCCTGATTTTTCTCAATTGAGTCTCACCTAAATACTCGACTCTGTCAAACTGCTTATTTGTAATGCTCACGTAGTTTATGGCTGACCACTTGTTTCCCACATTGGCTCGTTTGTCAAAAATAGGTAGAAAACGGAGTCGCCCACATATATACATTTCTGTTGACTTTCGCAGTGAGCAAGATTTGACTACCACGAGTAGAACTTCAAAACCAACAAGTTAAAGCAATCCAAGAGTGATAGATCACCGCAATCAAGCAAGAGTCGCAAGACAAAGGACTGAGGAGGTAGATTGCACTTATCTGTAAACATAAGGTATCCACGAAAATGGTGGCTCACAGAATTAATTAAGTATTTGTGAGTCAGTGATAAGAAGAGAACCTAGTCTTTGACTAGTCCTCGGTAAGTGGTTCAAATTCCACTGTCTCGGATGTCTACAAACCAGCGGGTGCAAATCAGCCCTCTTCTGTAGAAGTTACATCATTATACATTCAGGCATGAGGAAAACTGTATCCGCTATACCATAACTGTTCATGTGAAGTGCAATATGCAGTAAAACTACGCTCAGGAATAGCACTCAAACTATATTTTACTGCCAACAGAAAAGAGGCAGACTGCCAATATCCATCTTTAAGTCAGGTCTAGAAGCTGGTAACGACTGCTCTAACAAACAGTCGGTGAGATCAGCAGGTTCACATGAATGCGTTAGTAGGGATCTGTGGCCTACATGTCGCAACCGAAATTTTTAGGTAGTGCAACAGATTGTCGAAGCTTCACGATGTATTTTCCGTTATTCTTATTCGAGTTCGCCGAGAAATGGAGTTCATGTATTTTCCTTGTTCTAAAATGGCGCCAGTTCTAGTTGAGTGTTTCATCTGATTCCGGACAGAACAGTAGGAGGATAGCCATAAATACAAGTCTGAGAAATTTCAAAAACTCTGTTCACATCGATGAATTCAGTGGTACAAGTCTTGAGAGTTCACTTACAGTACGGTTAACCGTACTGTGACTCACACAACAGTGAGCGCAGTTCAGTGAGTTTGTTCAGGATCGGGTCGTTCATTAACGGAGCTGAAATTGTTAAATCATGTCTAACTCCATTTCCGACTACCAGGTATCCGAGGGTGCTAAAATTTCGCACTAAGGATGACAAATGTTTAGGAACATTAACAATATTCTCCTCAGTGAAACAACACAAGTTTGAAAGAAACTTTGATCGTGTGACTATCCACACAATGGCGTCGTCATGATATGCATAAATGCGGTAGTTAGAAATCCGCATTAGTAATTGGAAGTGTACTTAGCTCAAACCCAGAGCTAGTTTTTACGCAGCAGTAATGATGTAACACGCTAACCGGGGAAATCGTAATGTAATCTGTCTTTGTAGAAGGTAATTACTCCTCTAGCAAAATAACAATGGCATACAATGTTCAGTTATGAATTGCAAGCACCACAATAAGGTATAACAGTGCCCCCCCAACGTATCACTCAGTAAGACTCGAAAATTAGTTGATGAACCAAGACAGAAAAACCGACAACTGAATGAACCTAATGGCATTTTAATGTGTACTAACTGTGATAGTGAAACAACCGGAGGAACTGACACCTTAGCATGCTTTCAGTAGGCTTTTGAGAATATATTTGAATCAGATGATCTTTTCGGAGTAGTTCCAATTTACATGTTCGGAAACATGTTGAATTTAACAGAAGATAAGCATCACAAATTCAGGTTGTGCTGAAAAACTCCACTAGCCTGATAATATAAGTAGTTCAAGTTGAAGATATAACAGTTTCAATCTTGACTCCCACCTAAGTCATTTACCTTTGATACCATAACATGCAGACTATAAAGAATGACTCACCTTCCGACAGAGGTGGGCTGGTTGGTCACTTCAGGTTTGAGAGCCGGGAATGCTATATCCTTTGTTGCTCTAGAGTATTGTGAAATTAAATCCTCAACTGAGAGCCAGAACGGTGAGAAGGCAAAAGCGACAAATAATCGTGTGTTGCTTTGAATGAATATCATCTAAATATGGTAGAACTGTGGTAAGTGATAAAGAAGTTGCACTCCACTCTCCTGGAATAGCAAACACATAGAGAAAGCATGGAATTCATGGTTGATAGTATCTTTAATGGAAATGAAGTTTTTTGAAATATAAACTCGAGAAAGAATACAACCAGGTCAAGCCGAAAATATGGGTAACCCCATACTGTTGTTGACCAGCGTGGATTTGTGTTGGTTGTTAATGTTCTATGGAAATGTACAGGGTTAAAAACGTTAATAGCAGACGGTTATGGCTGATTAGTTTCAGAAAGTTGACTGACTTATTCACTATGAGAAACAATCAATCTTCAAGTTTTTGAACTTCAGTGAATGTGAAGTTGAATCTAGAGCGTAACATAATTTCGAAGCATTTTGTTGAAACAAATACTAGTACCATGGTTTTAGGGTAATCTGTGAGCAGTATTAGGAAGAACACAACACCAACTTGGAAATTTTGCTAGGGACGTTTTGCGCCAACATTTACCGATTTACATCTGGTAAACGTTACTGCTTTGTTAATGCATCAACAGCATCATTGGAGTCCCAAACTTGTTCACAGAAAGATTGTCTAATCAGAAAATTTGTATCATTCTGAATCAATTCAGTATGATTAAGTACGATTAGGCATGATTAATCCTGGCGAACAATCCCTCAAACGGGAGAATCTGGAACTGATCCCGGACCTAATGTCTAGTATCTGCGTTTACATTTCAAGGTAGAAGACACGAATTTCCTGAACTTTCCTCCTGTTAGGTTTGTTGAATTTCATTCCCGATGTGGCCCAAAAATCTAGTGGATAATTTAACAAGGAAGGTTAATCTGCAAAAATGTTACGAATATTGGTGAATATGTGGATGTCACCAAGGAGCTGACATCTTATTCAATCACGATGAGAAAGAATGTCATTTATTGTCTCCCCCCATCTCGTTTCTACCGACTTCGGACAGCTGAACAGACAAATTAACGTCCAATCATTTGATACCGAGTACTTTCATGATAGGCTCGTAAGTACTCTACGCACACGTGGTATACTATTGTGGATGAGTTGTAACGATGTGAAATCGAGGCTGAATGAGAAGAAAGAGATGAACAAAAGACGGTAAGCTTATGTGAATAAACCATCAGCATAAAAATCCATCGACGTTAGTTCATCGAACTTGACGCCAGGAACGTGCACATACTCTACAGAACTGGAATACCAAATGTGTTCCGTTCAATCACACTGATCCCAAAAGTGTTTAGGGAAGAGCATATACATTAAAATTGAACGAAAGGGAAGGATGTCAGTCTGTGTTTATGAAGTTCTATAAAAGATGCGGTTCCAGTTGGAGCTAGATGAAAGTAACACTAGAGATTCGTGGTGCAAATCGCATGTTCATAACAGCACGTAACGGTAGTATGCACACAAAAAGGGGTACTAACTAAACAGAGCATGCTCTCGAAGAACGAACCACTGACTGAAAGCACTTAGGACACTGAAAGCCTATGTTACATACAACTCGCTTCCCAAATGAAGCAAGTGGCTGCAAGTTCACGCCGGGCCTTCAGTAATGGGCATCCAACTGAACATACTTGAAAAACATGTGAGACGAGCCGTGGCTGCAGCTGATACCATTAGAAAGATGTTCCTATATTAGTAACTGCAAGGCCTCTCTGGTGAAATGATGATTATGGAACGTGCTTTGAACTAGCAAATTTTCCAAGAAGTGTCCCTATGCTTTTTAAGTAGAAATCTCGAGTTTCTAACAGTTACTGTCTTTTTTTCCGCATTCGTGAGAGTTATATCAAAATAGTGTTGAGACTAACGTAAGTCCATTCTACTCTTGAGATACCACATTCACCAAACTTTTTGATGAACAGCAAGGAAATTACTTCGTTTAATGAGGTGACGAACATTTTGCTCCATTTTTGACATCCGCTTCTTCATGGGTAGGAACTACGGGGGCATCAAAATAACTATTGTGCTTTTTGAAACATGAAAGGATAATATTCAGTCACGTCGAAGGGGTTCCTGCCCGGTTCGGGAAATTCAGCAGTCTGTGATACTGCCATTTTCAGGTAAGTTTGACACGTGTTTCACGCTACTTAGTGGCATTTATGAACAATATGACCAACTTCACCGACGGCTCTGGGAATCCAGAAGACCGAAAATTGGGAGCCACAGTCGGGAACGTATACGTTGCGAGTCAAATAGTTTAACACGGAAACTGACCGTGTACTAGTGAAAACGAATGCGCAAATATACCTGCCTTGTGTACACACGCGTACACGACTGTCATTATGTATTTCCACATAAGTTGTGTTGCCTTAAATTATCTCCATTTTCAAGCGCCTGCTGCGGACACAAAGGTGGATTAATTAATTAAGTGATTGGGTAAGCTAGGTGGACATATTTTAAAAAGTTGATCAAACCAGAGGTGACAAGAGCATGGTAAATTCAGGGCTTCTATTCAACCACTTTTATCGGCCGGTCCAACTTGTAATCAGACAACCGACTGGAGCTCGTTCTACTGGTTGCAGCTGATCTGTAGTTGGTATACAACCCGCGGCAAATGAGGTCCTCGATCAATTAACGATGAAGAGAAAGATGTCGGTGACCCATGTATGCACTGAAAATTTTACACTACCAGTAGACATTTAATAAGAACGATATATTCCTCCATTGAATTCGCGGATCCACCAGCAACTGTGCACAAGTCAAGTCGCCTGCTTTTTGAGATTATATGGCACAAATTGTGATAGGACAGTTGTACAATTGCAAAATATTTGACATCCCTTCAAATACACCTCCTCTTTCGATGTTATTTGTTCCGTTACGTGTATCACTAGTATATTAATATATGCATTCTATTTACAAATGAGTATATACTGCAACATTTGATAAGGCAAAGGCATTCACTAACGAGTTAACGAGAGTTACAAAACTTATTTGAGATCAGAAGACTTATTGCTCTAGGTGGTGGACTAGGTTATTGGCCAAACCCTAAGTGTTCAAACAGTACCGTGAAACACGTTGAATCCAGAATAGGAGAAAATGTTCTCTTCTAAAGAGACTAGCTGCAAAGTCTATCTGAATGCGAACGTCGCGGTCAAATGTGAGTGATGGTCAGCTTGAAAATAAACCAAATCCCCGGCTACTCATCAGTAAAAGAAAATCTATTTCTTTTGATTTACTCGTTTATCACAACAAAATGACAACTAAAAATGCATTCAAATCATAGGGATATATTTGAGACATTTAATGACAGGATGATTACCAGAACATAATCAGCTATTGCGGTTATAACGAAGTCTGGGATTCCATAAGGTGGCAACAAACATGTCGTGGTTGATTGATAAGGGCCAGTGAGAAACCTTTTCCACTCCTTTGTAGCCAGACCAATGGTTCATATGGTCCTCATTGAACTGCTCTTTACGTAAACTGTCTGGTTGCTCCAGCCCATCGTGATTGGTCTTTGCTGTGTACAAACATCCAGCCGAGCACAGAGTAGAAAGCAGGCTAACCAGAAGTAAAGTGATAAATCTGATTCCGTGCATCGTCACAAGTGGGATTCTATTTTCGCACATTTAAATACAATTTGCAGTGGTATGAGATTGTTCTGGTTCACTGAACAAATCTGTGTCTGTTAAAACGAAGAGCCCTATTTTTTACAACTGGCGTGTTTCCAATCGTATGCAATGCCAAATTCACTTTTTACATGAACAAATCTGGTTGTGCCCAGTTTTTAGAAGAACATTCATAACATTCCTGGTAGCATGCACTGAGTATTATTGAGGTAATACGCTTCACAGAATTAAAAAGTTAGTTTTATGGAGTGATTACTGTTTGGATGCAAATTGCGTCGGTTATGAGGCTCGCTACTCAACAGTTCCATGTAAACTGTGTAACGTATTTTGGCCAGAAGATATTTGAGCAAGTGAACCCAACGCACTCTTATGGACAGTAACTATTAGGCTCATTCAGAATCTACTGTGCGGTATTACGCAGTCTGTAAAAATACGTGGCCCTCAAGTTATTTCAGTTTTGCGTGCTTCCAGGCACCCAGGCGATTTTCAAAGAGACCGCAATTCTGTCACCACTTCCTTTCAGGACAGCGAGTCGTCAGCACCCTATACAGTAGGAAAGTGTCTTGAAATAAATGGCTCCCTTGTTATCCCATAGTACGGTTGAGTAAACCTACCGTTGGTGAAGGTTACTGTATCGACTGTTCCTTATGTGGTGTTAATGATTTCCGTGTTATTTTTTGCTTTCGCTGGAAACAGACATGAGAGCACCGCAAATTCTGTTGTTGTTTTTGATTATGACAATTGCAAGGAGTATCTGTTAGTAAATTCTCAAGTGGTTAAAAAGGTCATTAAGAGCCCTCGACGTTGTGAAACTGTCTTGACCCCCGTACAGTCGCACACCGATAGGATGCAGCAATATTTTCTGGAAATATCTGGCCATTTTCGTCTAACCAACTATGTTCTACAGTGAGTTCTTGTGGCTTGAACTACTGGTTGCAAAGTCCCTCACGCCAGGTTTAAGTCGTACTTAACTGATGCTGTTATAATGCCGATTAATAGGTCAACCGGACAATAGCTTTCAACCAATCAAACGACATTCGGTCTGATCGTTCGTTAGACATTTGGTTCAAGCGGGACACAGTAGAGGAGTTTTCACTGTTTTGTGTGATCACAACACGCAAGTAGAGTGAGACTTTGCTGCTCACTCAATAAAAGCCTCCGCTATGTTCCCATACTGACTTCGCAGTGAGATTGCCTTACTTTTCCCAGCCAGGGTAGCTTTAGGTAGCCACGTTAATTATCCATCCGTTTTCAGTTAATCGTCACTTTGTTATAGGTGCATTGTTACGAACTTGTGATTGAAAAGAGTGTACGAATTGAATTCATCTGGCGAACTTCGTGTTATTTTCATGCCACTTCACCATTGTTTCCCTCACACTGGAATGCCCACTGACGTAATCTTCTAATTAGCTTTGCTTGAAATCAGGACTCATTACCCAATCCACTACACTGTAGTTGATTGGCATGATTTCTGTTCTTTATCACTCAACATCCCAAGTTCACTGGAACTGTGGTGCATTCAGCTGACTAAGGGAGGTCATTTAAGGAATCCAACGATGAAGGTTTGCGATGATTAGCAAAAAGTCCGTGACCACTCTACGTTGAGGTTCAAACACTGGTTGCAAAATCAAATCGTTCTGTCGGCTGTGTTATAACTTGTCTTCCACCCCGTTTTTGCAAAAGTTTCAAAGTGAGAGGTAGCTGGTTTGATCACGAGTTCAGATTACCTCCACCTCATTAGTTTGAAGAAGAAAGGTCAGCGTCAAGAATCATCGTGTCACATTTAAGAACTCCATGTTTGTACAGTGAAACAAGGCAAGTGGATGACAACGTAATGTTTCGCATATACGTCTGACTTTATGGGCTGTCATCTCGTTTTTTATGCAACCGTGTAAGTTGTAAGGCACAGAATGCATATAGTGGATAAGTTGTTTAAACTAATTGATGAAAAAATGACTCAACTTAAAGTTGATGCACTGGGGGGAGGTATCACGGATATTGTAGCCTTCTAGCTGACAAATGGTTGAGCAACTTCAAATTTCTTAAGAATAACGGTGAAGGCGTTTTACATTAGACTGGTCGGTGCAAAATATGTTATCTCAGGATGAACAGGTACCAAAGTGTGAAATATGTAGTAACCTCTATAAAGTTGCAATTATTTCTCGCTTGCTCTTTTGTCGAAGCAATAGGAAATGTAGCAGTTGTCACATGTACAATTACGCACATTCAAACAAAACTATCGGCAGTGTGCTGTTACAATGCTCTACAAGAAATCAGTGCTCTAGCAAGGTCAGCTATCGGGTACAGTTTGGTTTGTTGATGGCAGTTGTTGTCAGATCTCCAGTTTGTTCAGAATCATTGAATGGTAATGCCTGAATGCCAATCTTCGAATCGATGAGTCCACGGAGCATTGCCGCCTATTAACGGTCTTACACGATCAACGAGCAAAAATTACGTGAATATGCCTGACAAGTGAGGCCACCTTGAAATTTCTTGATTCCACATTTTTGGAACTGTATGTATGTTGACAAACCTGAATATCTTCGAATAACGAGATCAGTAATGAGGTGATTTGATGATACTGTGGTGGAGATGTATCAATCAGAGTAGACATGTTTAAGTAAAACTTTTGTCGTGGATCTCTAACTACTGAGCCAAATTCTCATCGGTTAACATTGCGTCGGATCCCTTAATGATCAGAATACAGCAGCAAACATAACCGACCAGCCTAACCACTCTACCAGTTTCCAATCCAAGTCTCAATCCGTCGGATCCTAAGGTAGCGGCAACTGATGGGCCATCTGTGGTAAGACAATTGAAAACCGTTTCACTGCTGTCGAACTGTAACAGTCCGTCAATATTAAAACTCCAGTTATTCCTTACACGTTAAGTTGTAGCTTCATAAATCACCATGCAGGGGTGGGAACTGGAATGATGAGGACGGAACTTCTGTCTCTCTAATGGGTATCTGGCACCGACAGCCGTAACATTGAACTGTGAATATGACCGTACATTAAGCTACACGTTGCACAGAGGTGATCTAGGTGATTAAAACACTAAGGCAGAGATGAAAGTGAGAACTCGCAGATTCGCCAGTATTGGGAATTCACGGACCCGAAAGAAAGAAATCGGTGGCTACCATTATTTAAGCTAACTGCAATAAAGTCATAACTGCTGTTTAAGACAGAACTCTTTTTATCAGGGAGTACTACCAGCTTGGAAAGCATTAACTCATGATCTCTAGCAAGAACGTTATCGTATATCTCAGTTCATGGTCTATGCAATTGTTTGAGTAGTCCAGAAATGACGGATGTTCCGTTATTAACAGTCTTGTGTGGAAACACACCCCATTTGTTTCAGCGACATTTCACAACTTCTTAATCGTCGTGACAATGTCTTTGGTTGGCCCCTTCATGGACAAATAAAACTGGACCACTGAGGAGTTCACCCATCGGAGATTGAAAATCATGGTAGCACCGACCAAATTAACGGTCTAGACTGCGCGATCCCCAATAATCAGCTCCCAGGGACCGAAATCCATGATACTTGATAGCTTGTTGTGCCACATTATATTTAGGTGTAGCAGTGTATACGGCATATGTATTATATAAGTGATAGTGTACCAAACAAAATAACCCTTGGCACCTTTGGAAGAAAACGCACTTCGAAATACCACGAAACCCCAGCATTTTGCTGTGAGTTGCCATTAAAATATTTTATTTCAAGTTTAGACAGATCAGTGCCACGAAGTGAAGAGTTTTACGTCTTTTTCATAGTCTCTTCACCTACACATGTTCCGCGGTTCTCAATTACTACAATATAAGGTTCTGCAAGCCGGGTATTCCTGTGCTCAAAACTACTCGTTTTGGACTTGTGGACTGTTAGGATTGAATACCACTTCCTTAAAAAACTTGTTTAATTTGATCAGCTGTGAAAGATCCGCCAGTTAGCATACTGTCGGGAAAACGAGAAAAATATTATAATTCACAGCGCTACAAACGCTGTTTAACTTAGTGGCCAACAAGAAGGTGAACCTTGGACGCTAAAAGGGGAACAGAGAAGAATACGATTCCAGAGCTTTCATATTACCAGTTTGTTGTGCCGTTCTTGCGAAGGCACCGTGTTACTTTCCAGATTATGAGTAAAACCCTGTTCAAAATTTTCTAAAGCGCTTGCAGTACAGTAAATGAAACCATCGTTAAATGAGTACTAGTCGATGGTAGTGGAGCCTTCACTACACTGTTAATACTTTATACCTGTTGAAAACATTCTTATATGTTTTCCCCTTTTCACTACGTTTGTAATCTATTTTCCACTTTCCGTTCTCATCTACATGGCTAATACACACTAATTGCTCGTAAGTTCTGTTCTGTGTTGGTTGAGCGGTTACTCAACTTATATACTCCTCACCAAATACTGTTCCACACATTTCGTTCTTCTTTTCGCACCCCATGTGTACTGTAGTCACGTGAGTGTTACAGTGCTGTTTGAGTACTTTTGAATCGCTGGAGGCGGCTGAAATCAATTCATACAGTTCAATTTTCTTCGGTCGGGCTAAGTTCCAAACAGCAAGCAATTCGGTCAACTAAGTAATAATTATCGTTGGCCGGTGCGTTATTTCCATGAGGAGCCGAATATCGGGTTAATACACTGCAAAATCGCTCCTCAGATGCGGCTGACTTGTTCGAAAGAGAATGTCGTACAACCGCCTGTCTGTATGAAATAATTAGAACTTGATAAGAAAAGCGAAGTATATTTACTGTTGCAGCATCACTTGTTTATGCCAGATAATTGCTACAGTTAACTGATAGAACTTCGATGAACAATGTTGAAGTTGAGTGAGTTCAAATAGTCTAAGCTGACGTAGCTGGGGGTATAGCCTAAACTTTGTTGTCCCTGAATCATTTCACGGAAAACATTCACACGCATTAAACTGTGCATCACCGTGTTCTTTATCTGGTAAGTGGGAAAAACTCCCGATACTTCTATTAAACTAAATTTGAGTTACTAGTCTTCCGAAGGCTGTAGTGAGCACTACGTGTGTTGGAAGGACTGGCAAGTCACTTGTATCCCAGTACGATGAACATACCTCAAAGCGGTATTATGTAAATCAAGAGATCAGCAAAGCAGACTTGCTCACAAAACAATGCGATTCTACAGTTTGTAGCACTAAAAACCCGCCACACACTTTTTGGTTGCAAATGTACAAGAACACCTGTTGCAGTACATTGTAATCAAGTAAATCCACTTCTGCGCAATCCGTACATCAACTATTTTTGTTCGTACTGCGGTTGTTCTGGTAGCTCGACGATGATCAAAATTGGATACATTTAGAGGGCTAGTATGAGTTAATCCGGGTATCCTTTGCATAATACACTATTTTATGATCGTGTACAACTGAACGCTTGTCGCTGTTTGTCTTCGGCAAATATCCTTTTATTGAGACTGTATAATCGAGTGAGATCACGGCGCACTGAGAGTTAGGAAGATCAACTTCAAATATTTAATTTCTCATGATCTCATTTTCGAAAATACTGAAAAGAACCACGTATGACTATTTATCTGAGGAGTTTGTAGAACATGCTTAACTGTGTGTCTGGTAAATGTTTCCGATGCATTATGTTGTGCCATTTGTTGGACTCACAAGGATGTGAGCGCAACGGACACTTTTAACGGCAAATGTTTTTACACGACTCCACGTACTCCAGATAATTGACTGTTTAGAAAAATAGCAAGTAGACAGGGAACCTAAAAAGTGTTTCAAAAGTGCGCAAACTATTTGTATCAAGCTTTTAGATGCTGCCAAAACGTTTTAGAGTCTTATTGAACGCATAGTTAACGGACGGTTATGAAGTACACACCTCTACCTGTAAGTCGTGAAACGCAGAGTTTCAACCATTTTGGGCGGCCTTTGTCTGGAATGTGACAGTCGAAATCACGTTAACGAAGGAACTGATTTCACTAGGTTTGCCGTGGTTAGATCGGCTTTCATTGCTTTTGAACGGATTAGTTGAAATCCTTCTTCATTATATGAAGTGAAACTGACGCAAGTAAGACGCATCTGTGTCTGGTGTTATTTTTGAATCCACACCACAATGCAGACAAGGGTTTGCCAACACTGAAGTTGACGTGCGCGTGTTGGCTGTAAGTAGTCAGAGCCTCAGCACAGCCATGCTCCGCATGAGGAGGCTGACCCTCATGAACTACTTGTGCTGGAACATGTAGTGCGATGGCCGAATCTTCCTCTAGCTTCTGAAGATGTGTTTCTGGGGAAGGGCAGTGTGTGTATCTCGTGTTAAACCATACCTACTTTTAGCGGCCTGATTAGTTTGCTTAGTTGAGTGGCATTGCAGTCACCACGTTTGATTTCGTGAACACAAATCGTTCAGTCGTTCACGGTGACTGAACCCTTAGGATGCTCAATCAGTTCTTATATATTGCTATTCAAACGAATTACGGCCCTGAAAAATCCTCAAAAAGAACTCGGCGAAGGTTTTCAGAAGTTCGTCCACAACTGAATAATTGCGAATAGCTCCAGAATGATCTGGTCTGTTGCGATACATGGGTCCTGTTGTGTTTTTCGGAGAGTGGTCGTCTAACCTCTTGCCATTTTCAGTCCACAAGTTAAAAGATAGCATCAACTTAAGTTGACTCTTGCTCTCGTGAATGGTGTTGTATACACGGTTGGTGCCATCCGATTCAGATTTGACTGTAACAGTGACCGAAGTCAAAGGACGCCTGTGCCTAACCATCACCGCAATTGAATTGCGCCACACACCCTGCGGTTCCACCCATACACCAAATATATCCAGTGTAAACCCGAAGGAATGAGACCGGGAGGTGTGCCAATGGGTCCTTTGTGTCCAGTCGGTCAATGCTGGTTAGCCAGTTAATTGGCTAGTAAGGAAAGGAAACTCTTATCTCTCGGAAACTAAACAGAGAGAGAGGCTGCAATGACGAGATCTAAACTAGGAAGAAAGATTTGTGAAGTGTAATACAAGAAGCATTGCAGTATATGAGTGCAGGTTAGTGCATCCTAGAGAAGATAAGGGTGAACAACAAAATTCACATTGAACTAGGAAAAGCCAGACAGACTATTCATCATACAGTGCATCAACAAAACTGAAGAAATAAATGGGTCGGAGGTTGCAGACACACAAGTTTCTGAAAACAGGAGTGGATTAATTGTCAATGACAAGGATGTTGGCCGATGCAGTCATTAACAGAAGCAGAAATGATGAACTAATATGACCTAACTGACCTGAGCCTAACGTACTAGTTGTCTCTTCCCTCGCGGTATAATATGAGTACGTTGGTGACGTACTAATCCCAAAGGGCATTCGCCGCCGCACACATGGCAACCCCATATAATTACGTCACCGCGACCTGTGGCACCGATGGTTCTCTTGCGTACCACACGCTTCCGCTCGCGGTCGCGTAATAACTGCGCGCTGAACTTTCGGACGCCCGTCCGGACCGTATTCCTTCAGGCCGTCCGGTTCAACGCCAAATCTTCCAAACATCTAAAATCAGTGTTACAACACGAGAGACTTACATGCACAACATCCTAGTATCTCCGCTTTGGACCACCAGGATTTCGCCTTCCCATTTTCATCTGTCCGTGAAACAGCTGCTTCGGGGTACGGTCATCCATCATCCAACGAAAGTGACCGAGCCAACGGAGCTGATTCACCGTCAGTATGGCATTCATCCCGTCCGTGTCCGTTTGCCTCAGTATCTCAGTGTTCGCGACCATGTCCGACCACTGAATACCCAAGTTGCGTCTCAGACAGTGCTCACGAAATCGGCTCAGATAGCTCTCGTCCTGCTGGTACAATGTCCACGTCTCAATGCCATACAGTAGTAGAGACAGCGCACTACTGAGCGGTAGACACACAGCTTGATGGCCATCTTCAGGCTATGATTCTTTCAGACACGCCTTTCCAAACGTCCGAAATTAGCATTAGCCTTCGCCACACACGCTGTCAGCTAGCAGTCCATGACAAATCTGTCGACAAATTGCTACGCAAGTAGCAAAAAAATTCCCACAGTTAGGGATAATGTCTCCATCGACAACGATTTCGGGTGGGGGTACACATGCAACGCCTTCAACAGGTTCTATGATAGCACTGTCTAAAGACATTCTCACCCTAAGACCAGCGTTCACGTAAGTTATGGTCACGCGCTTCGGTTTGGGACCGAATATTCCAAACTTTTGGTTACTTTATTTAGCCTGACTTTTTACTGGATTGCACCATCTGGCCTTAGTGATTTTTTGATCAACGGTTTTAACTCGTACACAAGCATATTTTGGCTCTGTGCCGCCAACGTTTAACCTGCGGAAAGTGAATACAGGAAGTGATTTTGTTCGTCTGAAATAATTGAGCTACGCGGCCACTAGTTATGATATTTCAACACCAAAATCTATCAGACATTGATGCATCATTTCGAAAGAGGTTAGTTGGGAAGTCTATGTGGACGTAACAGCTACGATCTAATTTGAGTGATGTTAACTTTAACATCAAACAACTCCACCACTGCTCATTAGTAACGCAACGTATTTTTCATCATCTGTGCTGAAATTGGAAATTTGTACCTGACTGGAAAGTTCGACCCGCGGGATTATAGGTGAGAGTTAACAGGACAGTTGTTGTGTCGTCTCTGGAGATGGCTGGGCAACTTCAGTACGACGCGTAAATGAGTTTGGGCAAGTGTTTATATACGACAACGCAGCAGTGTGAAGTCACTTAAAAATTGGTGTACACGGCTGATTCGTAAAAGCTTGACTCACGTACTAATTGCTGTCTTGAGGGCGTCCACTACCGACGAGCTCTAACGAAAGCGAATTTCGAGCCCAGGCCTTCTTTTCGAACATGGCTGAATGAAAACTCTACGGATACACGAAATCAGTAATCGACTCTGAGTGAAATTCGATGTGAAATCTATTCTCCCAGACACTTAGTTCACGATGTATTCCCTTAATTAATTTGCAAGACTAGCGGTACACGGTAATTCACCGAAGTTGCAATGAAATTTGTCCTTACTTTTAAATGTAGATGGATATGGTGCATCTATGATTTCCAGCATTCATAGGCTGCAGTCACGAACGGACAAATTAGTCACTTTGATGTCCAGTGTTGGTCATCCACGTAAACAGCCGGTTTGCTCTCGTTTTCAACAGTCGGATAGAGAAAACAAGATGAAGTTAAACTATCTGTGTTATTTATAGGAGTAGTGCTTCCTTCTACACCCATAGGTGCAAACAAGTTACACGACAGCACCACTCCGTCACAACTTACGGTCCGCGGACCCTGGTCAGGTTCATGAAGAGCTCCACTTGGTAGCGTTCTTTGGAAACTTCTTCAGGGTATCGATAGTGCAGGACCGGACCAGAGATGAGATCCGGTCTTGAGTTAGACGAGTTTCATCAGGACATGTTCTAGAACACACCACTTTCACGTCAGTATGGTAGTTTTCTATTGCTGTGACCAAAAGCTTGTTTTCTTTTACAGTCTAATAGGTAAAAGACACATAGTTAAGGAAATCGGTGAATACAGCAAAGTGATACAAGACAGCAATGTTAAATGTTAAGAATTGCCTGGCCTGCTCATGAGTAGTTATGGTCATAGCACAAAGTTACTGTGAACTTGTCAAGAACGGTCCTAGTTTCATAAGAGCTGGAAAGAGGCAAATCTAATAGCTTTGTGGGTTTTGAAGAGCATCAAGTCCCAGTGATGAACCGATGTGACAGGTTCTTTCAATGAAAGTTTAATATAGGTGGAAGCCAAAAACCTGGTGTTATACCTCATCAACTTAGAAAACTTAGAAAAAGTGAATTACGCTCAACAGCAGTGTTCTATCAGCAGGGCCAAGTATTTGCTATTATATTTGTAATGTGTAATGTGAGAACAGGACTTACAACAGGCAATATACATAAGTGAAGATCATGACCAACTGGATGATGCGCTGGATACCAAAGTAATACGTGGGTTGCGCATGCATTCCCTTGCTATATCACTTAGTGAAGCATTTGTGATTTCTGCGTAAATGTTATGGCAATCGGGTTTAAAAGAGTTTAGATAACTGACTGATGTTCCTGGATTTAAACTACCACAGAGTGAATGTCACGTGCACGTGACCATAACTTTGATTTCAATGTAATTTGTTCGTTTATCCGTCTCGGATTTATTCTGAACATAGGAATGCTGTGCCACTTCATCTGAACCGGAAATCTACCTTGGTCCAAGCGGGTGTACAAAGGAGATGTTAACGATATAAAGAACTCGAAAGAGCTCAATTTTTGGCTGGTTAGTGGCAAACATCGCATAAAGGATTATCTCAACGCGGATGGTTTTTGAGACGACAATGAAGATAGGAGACCTCTGTCCTGATTACCTTCTAGTAGTTTAGGCTATTATATGAAAAATTTCCATTTTAGGTGTGAATGATTTGAATTTCATCATTCACCGCGATTCTCTGGAAAAGTATGATAAAATGTTCTGCGAAGACTGGAATTAGTGTAACACACTGCATATCCAGCATGTCTATAGGCCAAAGCGTGCACTTGAAGACATGTAGACCAATAGCATAGCCGCCAAACTCGCGGTAACTGTTGGACAGAAATTTAACACGCTGCTTTTTTCGAGTTTTCAGTAATTTCGTTTATCGAGACAAATTGCTCGGTGGAACTACGGAACGAAATGCAGCTCAAAACTTGCGATTTTACAATAAACTGATCCACCGATTAGCATACAACGATACACAGTCTGAACAAGTTCCAGATATTATCCAATGCTACACTCACTTCCAAACGCTGTTAGTCACCAAAGTTTTAGAGGGCATTTCCCCAGAGCCGTAAAAAATTGATAGTCAAGACTATTGCAGATGAAGGAATGTCCTGAAATTCCACTTACTAGAGGGAGCACCTCAGTCACACTATGCGATTTCACGTTTAGCACGCCAGTCAAAAAATTCAACGACCGGTTTCTAACAGAACTGGAAGACGAATTATACGTGAGGTATTCAACTGGCTATAAAGACAAGGACAAGACAGGGACGATCGAGCAACCTGAACACTTCTCCTAATCAAATTTGGTATAGCGCTTGCATGTAGAAATCTAAGCATATCTACTGTGAATTCACTGGCGGTTGCAATCCAGAAAGGTGAGACCAAGTTCAAATCCCGGTCGTGGTAAGTATATACACTCCTGAAGATTTCCAACAGAAAACAGTGGCGTTTTAGTTTACTGCATTTTTGGAAACCGGGTAATTGGTGTGCAACTGAAGCAAACCAAATCCTCTACATCTCGCTATCTATTGTTTAAATCACCATGTAATCCTCCGATAATATAAACGTTATATGTAAATATGGTTGTTTTAGCATGACTACACTGAAATACATGTAACTGTGAGTCAACAACGGCTTGAAACAAGATTTTCACCCAACTTTGGCTCCTGATCGGTCACAGCTCACCCCGAGCAAGTGAACTGTTGCAAAAATAGGTTTACACTCACATTTCTTTCGGGAGTCTCAAGAATTACTGAACGCTATGCAAACGTACAGATATGGACTACATAGGAGACAATGGAAACGATAGGTGGCTGATTTCTTTCTGAATCGAAATAAAATTAAACCTGATCATTTTTGCTACACTTAGGATTTAAAGACACCGCTGACAAAATGATGTTCTCAACAAAGCGAATTCCATACAACGTGCATCTTAGTGCCTCATACCCAGGAGAGTGCAGTACTTATCTGGTATTAACGATAACCACTAGTTAAAAACAACTCATGCAAGAACAAATAAGTTAGGTCGTAGGTCATTTAAAACAAAGCAATCGCATTTATAATGAGGTTTCATGGACGTACCAAATTTCTACGCTCGTCTTTTTGTCAGCTGGCAGTACGACAATACTCTAATTGTCCCTTACGCGAAAAGTGCAACAAACTGCTCATGATATGAAACCTCCGTGGGCGGCGTAACAACGGTCAAATCCAATTGGGGGCACGACAGAGGCTTCATGCGAACGTGCAAAATAAATTCATCTCTCAAACTTCAGATCCACTTTGGGTTACTCAAACTGACGAACGGGACAAATTGTTTTAGAATCACTTGCTCATAACTACTGTTATGGCTAATTGGTCAACTTTAGAAAGTCATGTAACATTCCTATGACCATCGCTTGAGACAAGTTTATCTACGCCCTTTTCTGGAACGTTAGGCTATCGAATGTAGATTATTTCTTCGTCAGAATTTTGCTTTCCTACAATTGATACTCTGATGAAATGAGTAATTTTCCTACTCTACTGAGCTGTCTCTTGGAGGGTAGGTCTGGGGAATGTTAATTACCAAACTTCATCAGTGCGAATGCCTTGGTCCTTTCAGACGTTGCCAGTGTATCAGAGGTTTAAATGGTCCAATTCAAACGCCTCTCCAAACAGCCGCCAAGTGAACTGGTCAAGTTTTACAGCGGTCTTTGCAGATTATTCATACAGTCACGCTATTCTCCTAGCTATTCACAGTAGTAAGAAAACAAGTCGGCTCTGTAAACGAAGTAAGTTGACCAACACCATCTGAGCTCAAGCGCAGTGATATACATTTAGTCAGTTGTGTCATAGCTGTCGACATAGGCAGCTTATTAGACTGCTTTCAACAGTTCGTCAACATGAATGAGCACAGACGGGAAATGCTGCTGATTTCAAAATTAAAGTCAGCATTTGTCAGCCGTGAAGATCACCCCCAAAGTAGCCAAATTGGACCTATAATATGTGGGGTGTGTGGTCAACAAACTGTATAGAATCACAAATTAGGGCAGTAGCCTTAACATGTTATGAGACTGAATAACCAATACCTGGGATTAGTTACGTAACTCTCACAACAACCCAAAAGATCCGATCACTGGCGATCTTTTGTCATCATCGTCATTTTCTTTGCACCCAAATTGAGACATTTGAGGTCAACGATAATCTATGGCCTACTCCGTGGTCTTATTAGTAATAGATGTAACCCGAACACTGTACCTTGCAAGTGAAAATGGACAGACGCAAGCGAATTAAAATTTGGTCACTGTCACATTGTGTCTCCGTTTCAGCATTCTACTTCGAACGGTTTACCTGAATGTACCGCAGGCTTTTTCTTCTGTGGAACTTCTGGACACTAGTGAATATCCACCATCGTTATATGTATTAATAAGCATCCAACTCGGTAACTGCACACATGTTCAGAAGCAGCGAACACAACATTTTATTGTTCTAACTAAAACACTAAATGACATTACAAGTGTTTGGTTGCAGCTCGTCCTCTTGATTACCAAGAAAAATGCCGTGTTACATTTCTTGGCATTTTGCTGAATTCCCGTTTTAGGTTTTACTTCTCATTTATAAGCCGTATGCAGCGTAATATTTAAGCCGAGAAGGCTTCTATCTGATAACCGACAACAGTTTATTCGTCATAAAATTCACAGTTATGGGACGCTTCCAGTGAAGTGTACTTGTGAATTGTGGTCCAGGTTATGCCAAAGCCCTAATGGAGATGAGTCAATGATTTCATACTCCTCTCCACGATCACTATCGATATACGGAAAATGTTTGTAATCCGTGTTACTCCATTCATATAAAAGATGCAAAATCTTCGGGGCCACAATATGAAAACCTCTGTAGTCGACATAATGGACAAAGTTTTGATCGGTTCGCTCACAATTTGAAATGTCTACCTGACGACCGCAAATTTAAGGTGTGAAGGAAGAACAGTGTCGGAACAATGTTGGTCAGACCGCTTTTATTAAAAGTATGCAGTCAACTAAAATTAATTTTTAGCTATACGATCAAAAACCTTGGAGCTTTGGACTTAATATTAACAAGCTAGCTAGTTAAATGCGCTACAGGATCCGCTTCAGCTCTATCAATACGACACCGTGGCTTCTGCTGGTATTTTGACATTCGTCCAGGAAGTCGTCCATATTTCCTTTATCCAGGACGTCAAAAATTCTAACAGCTACAGTTTCGAACTTTTCTTCTTGTGGCTGTAGCAGATGCTAGTTTTCTGGATGTTTCTTGTAATGCTACTGTGTTAATTATTTTAAATTTCCCTCATTCCGGTTTACTGACGTGATCCGTTAATTTGAACTGTATGTCGACCACTCGCCTTCTAACGTCATTCCAAATGATACCAATTGACGACTTAGCCCTCACCCACAAGCGTGTGCATCCAGCTCAGTTTCTCTCGTGATCCCGACTGCGTGTATTGTTTCCACTCACTCATTCTACCTGGGGTTAGGACGCCAAACTCTATTGCTAACGATAGCTGGCTAAGGTTGACCCTCAAATAGTCAAACCTACTAGTCAGTGAATGCGCTATCATTTTTAACTCGGATACCAAGTGGTTGAATATCTCCTTCGCGCTTTCACCGGTTATAGATCGATTTGTTAGCTAACCAATTCACAACTCTGTTTGCGTTTGGTGTTTCCTGACCCGTTGTACTTAGTCCTCGGCTTTGGTCTGCTTCACACGTTTGAGTAGTCGGGTATAGTACCATAAAATACTCGAACAAAGAATCTTGCATCTTTCTTGAATTTCGCTACGAGTTACAGACCACTGATGGGCCAAGTACTATAAAATACGTCCATTTTGAACGTGAAATGAGATGTTGTCATTCAAGTCCGGTGCTCTTATGTCCTATCATGGCTGCTGAGCTTAGCTCTGGTTTACTCTCATTTTTTAAGGTGCTAATTGATGGCAGTGGCTTGGGGGCTTTCGTAAGTGCCAGTAATTGGGGACTTTAAGCTTTCCCATCTGTTGTGTGTGACATCTAAGGGCAAATGTTTCACATGAAAAACGGTACTACAATGATATCAGTATCCATCTTAGTTGTACAACTCTTCAGTTATAAATACTATTTGACGTTTGATCCGAATGCCAATATAATGCCCAATGAGGGTGTTTGAACATGATGGCGGAAATAAAATAAGCTTTCAAAATATAAAGCCATAACGTGCACTTCGTTGTATTGTTGTTGATTGAATTCAGGTTCTTTCGATGTGTGACTAAAGTATTCTCAAAACGCCATTCCACCCTAGAAGAAGAGCCTATACATTCTAATGAGATCTGCTGCGTAGCTAAGAAAGGCGTTGTATCCCCTTACTGGGCACAATTTCTGTTCATTTCCGACAACCAGCAAGTGACAGATTAGTTACCGGCTGCAGACAAACAGTCAAGTAGTTTGTAAAAGATTTCATTTCTGCTTACATCTGAAGAAATTTCCTACCCTTCATTCGAGACAGATCAACCGAGTTAATTGACAGGCACGTCGTTTTTGGTAGACTTTAGGCAAAAATAATTAACAAACACTTAATGCTTGTAAGGTGAGGTAATATATGGTGCTACAGCGTAAGAATGTCATCAAACACTTTTTATGAGTGGCAGACGGTTTTGCTTGACTGTAACTGACAGGCGACGAGATTATAAAGTGAGGAGATATGTGCAACACTTTCGTTCATGAAAACCCTGCCAGTCAATTTTTTCAATCAATCTTGCTCAACATTTGAGAACGGTATCCAATGTTTGAAACAGTACTGCTACAGCGAATGCAACCTGATCAGTTGGATGTGTGACAACGAAGAGGATCACCACACCAACTCACAACCACCTCAGGGCTGAATGCAGACCAGCTTCTCTGAATGGCTCCAAGTCAACAGGTTCGCTAGTGTGCCGTGCAGTCGAAACCGCCAAGCACAAATGCATTGAATGTGAGTTGCTTGACAGAACCTGCTGCGGTGTTGTCGGCGACGTTTTAGTTTTCGTTTGTTTGGGTGGTGTGTATGGCCTACTGGGTCTTGGGCTCATGCTCGTTTGTGTTGTCTTAATTTAGAGAATTGTTGTTGGGACACCTGCTTTAGAATAACACTGTCCCTCAGTGTCCCCAAACTGCTCCAAAGTTGATCGACAAGTTTTACTGACATTAGAGCATGAATAGACAGTTTGCATGTTACACTACTTCGAACAAACGTCGAAATTTTTCAATAAAGTAAAACCAGTAGAACACAATAAAACAATTCCTTTGAAGGAATGATTAAAGATGGGTTTCTTGTGTTTACTGAAAGAACGGAAACACAACGTAATTGATTCTGCTTTAACCTTAGTTAAAAAAAACAGATATATTGATAATGGTACTTGTTGCATCCTTAAATTCACATTGCAGACGAGTTGTTTTTGCTCCTCTAAAGCAGGGTTTAAATGAAAATGCATCGGAAAATTGTCATTATTAGTGAATAAGACCAATCGAATGTTTAACCGTTAGCGTATTGATTGCCGTTTCAAGTTCGTAATTGACCAGCCGCGTATTAACATTGAGCACGATAGTGTGTACGACGAAAAAATGAAGGAGAATAAATCCACATTTCGGACAGTCAAAATTTCTCCATTCAGTAGTGAAATGACATAAACAGCTTGTCATAGGAAACCAAAAGATAACGGTTTTCACAATTGACGTTAAACAGTCTATAGATTCCAGCTGTCACTCAGATATTATCTGAATTATATACCTCTTGCTTTCATTTGGTTTGACGAGACGTCTCTAGTGCATTTTCCAAACGTCACTTGAGATCACTTAAGCTTCATGCTTAGTACAAATGACAGTTATTAAAATCACACAACACTGGTAAATCTGGTGTCGATCTCACAGGTTCACTTACCTATGTAACGTACACTGACTCTTTGATACTTACGTTTGACAGATACTCACAATACTTGTTTCCGAAGTGATGATAACTCATAAAGTAAACGATTGTTTCTGCCGACCATTTCTGACATTTTGGTATGTTTGCTCGTGTACACTGAGAATGTGGCTGTTTGTTCACCACCAAAATTAAGGAAATTTCCTTATCATAAGGTACCGGAACGGACAAAACTCCTGTCTTTCACATTCAAGTTATTGTTCAGTTTGATCATTTGTACGGTATTATTGGAATAATCCTATCTGTCACTGCAAACTTTCCAAAAAAATCCGCTGGTCATCAAAAACGTACTTCCCGACGTACTTCACGGAAGGTACGACTTGTTTTGTGCAACTGCAAGTGTGCTACCGCCTAAATGACATTTTTATAACTGCCGATTAACTTTTAGTAGTTCTCGAACTCCAAGGCAAACTAATCCCATCTCAATGTTTATAAGAGGGGGCCCATCTTTAGTTTATTAGCAGAGGAAGCTGAGCAGTTATAATGCACTCCCAGCTACTACAACAGCTGGCACCCCGGCGTGTGAGAAAACGTTGTATTTTCTATTCTCTTTTTCTGGTGGAGGCCAGATACAGTTAATTCCCAACGATGGATCTACAGCAGGGAAACGATACTTAGATTCTTGCAGTACAAGCGGTCGTCCTAAATTAGTCCTCAACCGTAAGAATTTCTTTTCCTGTTCCGCTAATCTGTTTTAAACCTAAACTCACTGTGTCGTCGTCTGACTCATCTGAGCAGATTAAAAAGCATGCACAAGCTGCGACCAGTTTTTAGTGATGTCGAGGTTATATGGGTCAAACCCACGTACTAATTATCAGTGATGTGAAGTCAGTTAACGGACAAACTCAGAGAATACGCTCATGCAATTAGTGAAATGTAGGTGCTTGAAAATCAAGTGTGGTATACATGTTCGTAATTTCTCTACCTTACCTGGCAATACCAACTCATAGATTCCACGTAAACAACAGATAGTTCAGGTGTGTTGCAAGACCAATTTCTAGCTGACATTGCTCAGCGGGATAGAATGTGGAGATGTTTGATTTTACCGTGTCCTTTAAAAAACCAAGTTTTGTATTGCATGATAATTGGTCCATTCCCTACTTCTTCTATCGTGAATTTAATAATGCCAAACATCCAGGCTTTGAGTAGTCGTAGCCCATTTATGAAAATCCGTGTGTAAATACTGATCCAGTAAATCACAGGAACGACAATTATAAGTTCACTCCGTACTTTTTACACATTGCACTAGATGCAATAGTAGGACATGAACTTACACGGAAAAACATGCTGACAATAAGACAGAAAACACTGGACATCTTCCGGTGAATCTACACTTATTTTACGTATGACAGAGTGACCATCTACTCGTCAGCGGTTTTCATATTTCGACTGAACCTCAGTTATTTGTACCTGACGGATGCAGTGCGATATACAAATCCACGCCAGTCAGCTAGGCAGACGTGTGAATCATGACTGCCAGGAACATTATGACCGGTACTAACTTTATTCCTGTTCACGGTTGTTTGATCGTTCGGGGCTGGTTTGGGATTTTCTGTGTTATAGCTGACTGTCATAAAACTTTCATGCAGAGCTTGCAGTACCTGAATTTATTCCATAAAGATCAAGGCGAACAAAAGAACAGCAAAAATTAAAGGGTTTTTCAGCCCGCAGGAATATTCGTCAGCTTGGTCTGATAACGTTCGCTAGTTGGGTTTTTTATTTACACATACTACGAAGTATTTCCCGTCTGGTGAATCTTCGGAAAAAATTGACAACATGGATGTGATTTTTCTACAGAGAAAATTAAACATCTCTGTGCTGCATGGACTGCAACATTTTTTCTGGTTAACAAAACATTCCATCTTGGCAACTTCCACCATAAACGTCGAAAATTCTACGAAATTGTGTCCAGACAACAAGCATAGAAGTCAGTGTTGACCAGTTTATCTGAAAGCACTGGTTTGAAACAAAAACAATGATTAGGTATATGACATTGTGCCCCTATTAACAGTTTCGATGGAAACACTGAGATGTTACCAGTAGAATGTCAGATACTACAGGCAGGTGCAAAATTGTAAGTGTTATCCGAGGTGCGTATGAAGGACTGGTCAATCTGCCGAGTGAGTTGAATGGATATGCTCATCTGCGGCAAATGCAAGGTGGGAACTAACTGTTTTGAAACATCCTGGCGGCATACTTAATTACAACTATCCTGACGATAGGCGAAATACTCATTCACTTCATGTGGCGTAATGGCCAAACAGGAATTCACGTGGGGTGGTGTTCTGGACAACCTTTTGATAGAAGCTCAGTAATGAGATCAAGTGAATAGTTCAAAGATGAGACAGAATTTCCTGGCAAACTGTTTTTTCAAGTTAAACGAAGCGACTAGCTGTAAGTTTCCCTAAAACGGAAGTCACATAAGTTTTCGTTCAAACGGAGTTGTTTTCAAGCACGACTTATACGTTGTATCTTACAAAATATGAGATATCCGAACAAGGTAGAATACATACTGGTCGATTCAACAATATTATGGGGTCTCTGTGATCGGATACTTTTTTACTGTCCTGTCAAAAATCATTACCATTAATAAAGTTACTGTTTCAATTCAATTTTTACAAGTTCAAGAGAATTACGATGTGCTGGGCCCTGGCTGTTCATTAGTTATCACCAGCACCTCTAGCAGACAGTTCTTCATGGGCCGAGCGAACCTCAGGCAATTTAGGGCACTTCATAAAATTAAGCTATAAGCCTACACTTGTAATATCTCATAAGCAAGTTGGTATATTCTCTAGTAAACAGAAGGTCTCGACTCACGTTTCCTCAAATTACGTTTGTGGACTTGAGAAAAGGTCCATTATCAGTTGAGTTTTGTGCTGTCACGATGGACACAGTAGGAGGATGTTAAAATGAAGAATTTTCAGGTGGATAAGTTACCTTTATGGGAATCAATCAGAGTGGCGCCATATGGCTTTTTTTAGACCGAATGTACCCAAGCCACGTCCTCACACCTTATTCATGACAGTGAGATGGACGGGGTTTTCCAAGGCTTCTGTACAGGATGGAACGATTAGCTAATACCCGGTGGACAATATGAAGTGGACAACCTGGTTACCTCTGCGACATTTAGCATTTCAATCCTCATGTGTATGACACGAAGCAATATCGTCGACGGCTGGTTACGAAGGTGTTCCATAGGGTTACCAGTGCATACAATGTGATATTTTTTGTCCGAATATAGTGCCTAATGCTCTTCATATCACAGGCTACGTGGCACTGGGACGTTCGTATCTGTCAAAGTGCATTTTAATAACACAACAGTTGACGTTTAGCTCAGGTGAAAATTAGTTTCTCAGCCTTGTACACATTTGTGCACCACTGGTATGGAAAACCATGAGAAGTTTACAGAAGTTTGAGGCACCAGAACGTGATAACCTGAGCTTGTCAGACCTCAGTAACTTCATGAAGACCCCACTTACATCACTAAGATTTAATGAAAAAACAGATAGTTTGGGTATATTTTTCCAAAGTACTGCTGTGAACAGCCCGTATTTGGTAAACAAAACCAAAAACAGTTATACTAAATAGCTTACTAAAGTGAAGTGATCGAACTCCCGAAAGTTAGTTATCACGGTATACACTGTTAAGTTGGTTCAATGAAATCCTTGACCTTAAAAAAACTGAGAGGCATTCGATTACAGGGTTGTTGATGGAAATGAATAAAGAGCTTTTTCTCTTTTCGGAATTATTTGCCAATGTGATCGCTATCCAGACAGTTTTGTGTCAAGACATTATTAGGAGTAGTCGGCCACGCCCACTGCGATGTTCTGGCGTTGCGTTTAACACAGTATTCTCACAACCATCAGGGTCAGAGTGCAGACTCTGGTCCTGATGAGGATATACATTACTGGTATGCTCTCGATAGATAGAAACTCGAATAAAGTGCCTTTTTCAAAGTGAGCAAATCGCAACGCTCTTCGGAATAAGGAGGCTAGGTTCGAATATGGGTGAGACTCAGAATGAAATAATCAGTGGGATTTGGTTGAAGAAGCAAAACAGTCTTCCATTCACTCAACTGTTCACGAACTCAGCACTTGAAGCTATTTTGGTAGATTCACTTCGATCATCAAGTCCACTCGCTCCAACTATGGCAATTTTTCATAAGCCGTCGTATTAACAAAATTATTGATAGTAGCTGAGAACTTGTGAAGGTACCTAACGAGGGGTTCACTACGGCTGATTCTGTTAAATTAGTGAAGTTAAACAGAACAGAGAAATGCTGTCATGTTTATTGATAATTAAACTCACACTGGTCAACCGCTCCAAGGGAAAAAATAATAGCTGTCATGTTGATTTCATTCGATGACCCCAATGAATATGAATTCTGTCCAGGTTGTATTCAATTTAAGCACTAAACGTTTTGGTTACCCCTTTGGCTGTTGGTGAAAGATTTTGCGTCACGTATAAATTGAACATCACTTACAACTGCTTGCAACTGTCAGACGCCAAAGGTAGTTAAACCACCCCATTTCGAAAAGAGGCATTGGGCTCGAGTTTTGCTTCTCATATTAGAAGCAAGTGAATTATCATATGCAAAGGTTCGGTTACGTCAGTTTGTGAGATCAGTGTGCGCTAGTTCTAACGGTTGTTTCATAAAAATTGACTGGAGTTCTAGTTCCGATCATGACACCTAATACAGACGAAGTTTAGTACGATCGAAACTCGAGTACAATGTTTCTTTCTAAAAGCAACTGCCCGAAAATATTTTGAAATTGCAACAGCCGCAATCAATGGTGAGTGATGTACAACTTAAGTCAACCCACATTTTCCACAAGTCACTGTTTAGACGCAAATCGAATGACTTCTGGTTAATCACATGCATGAGTACGTTCACGAGCAGGTTGTTAAAGCGAACTACTTCCATTATTATTCACTCACAAAATTTCAAGAGACAAAAAGTTGACAGACTACTGTCTGATTTTCCCGACTTTCCTCCACAATTCGACCACGGTTATTCAGCTTTACAATGAAATGATCAGTCGCCAACTCGATCAAAAGCTTAGATCGTCTTCATCACCTTTAGTGTACTCTGAGGACAACTAGTTGTATAAGCAGTTTTTGTAGTTCATGCTGAACGTGTATTTCGCTCCGAATGGTTCGAAGGATTTTGAGTTATTTGGCGCAAGACAGTTCATAGTGATCGTTCATCACACGAGTGAAGTATTTGATGAAAATCTGTTGCTCTGAAATCGAGATAGTATGAGAACCCCGCTGATTTCAACTGTTGAACGATACTAGACCCGAAAGTTCGTTGGCACCATTTCATTCACAAACAGCGCCCACAACATATTCGTCAAGTCACACAGGACACTGTATGGCCAGTATTACAAACTCAGCCAATAGTTTCAACACTTTTGAAGGTACTAGCCTGACAAAACTTCTGAGGAACGCCGCCCAAGGCGGTTGAAACGTAGAGTATTACAACTTGCTTGTAACGTTGTGTTATTCTCAATCCGTTTGTCAATAACGTGTTAAACACAACACCCAAGCTGTTCAATTTCATTCTTACTAAATTTGGTGCGGATATTTTACCAGTCGGAAATTCAGTAAGAAATCTCACGCCAACAGTCCCGTTTGAGCTAAAATTGAGCGAGTTGAGTCCCAATGTTAATGGACAACACAATATGAGAGTGGAGGTGAATTTCAACGGCGGAAAAACAAAACGGGATTCTGCAAGCTATATGCAACTCCATTTGAAAGATTTAACTTCACACGCACATACATTTCCGTAAGTTTGCGACTTCCAGCAGTAGGACTCAGCGTTGAACTGATAAGAGTCGTCACGTTTGATGCGAACTGTTTCAAGTTTCATTAGATGCGGCCATGCAGGTGATAAAATGTTAAAGCAGGTTGTTCGTTATGATGATATCAGTTCGGCAAAGTAGGTGAAAATCCGTTTACAGGTTTCCCGATAACATAACGAATGGGATGATTGCCGAACTATACATTACAACCATTCTAGTTAAGTAATGAATTTCATTGTGTAAATTTAGTGTGTACAAATGCAAGTAAAAAAGACTCGACTTTAAAAGGAGCTAACGGTGTGCTACTTGTCTAATATAAAGCCGAATACTGGAAAACGAAGAGACTACTGCTTCCAGTACTATCCGGTCCATGTATGGATCACCTGGGACAACAGGTCCAAGAGCTAAGATGGTACATTGCGACAGACCATGCTGAGACATTGATCTGGATTTCGCGCTCACTGGAACTGTTTGACATAAAACGCTTAACCTACGATTGAATCCGTAACAGAGTTGTTCATGTGTTTCAATGATTTTCGGCAATTATAAGAAAACAGGTTATCTTCACGCTGAGCATCTACAACAGGAACACACTGTCCTGTGTATTCAGATGAGATGACTTCCGGTACTCATTTACAACCGAGGATTCGTTAGAACACCGTTGTTAGACTGAGTTCAGAATGTTCTTATAAAACAATAAGAGAAAAAACTGAGGGAACTTTCCAAGAAATCGGTCAATGACTGAAAACTCTTTGGTATTTGGACCTGTGTGTATGAACTGAACAAAAAACAACGAGCGAACTTGCATTTAGAGTAAATGAGGTTAGAAAAGGAACTGAACGGCGTATTGCGTCAGCAAAGACGTGAACCGCCAACATTTCTTAAGAGACCGGTATAGAGGAGATCACCAAATCCCCAGATCGACAAGAAAAACCCTGTGAATTGCCTAGTCACAAGAATATTGTCTTCAAGTCCCTGTGTGTGTATGAATGCGAAATCACTGGCAGAGCTGAAGGACATCAAGATACACGCGCAACCGACCATATGAAATTATGATGCGACACATATGGATTCAGTATTTCCAAGTCAGTAATAGTTAAGTATTTGCAGGTGTAGGGCCATACGATAAGCAGCCGATGACTCCAGGAATAATGGAGAAAGATGAAACACCATGCACCGTACTGAGGCAGTTATAATGAGGCTTCTGAACCCTGTGCTCTGTACGGAGGGCACAGACTGATCTATTTTGTGATATTACGGTAGTTTAACGAAATTGTGAGGCAAATGCTCCTCTTACCTTCAACCCATTATATGTCAACTTTTGAACCGAAATGTTCTCATTGACTTCATTCGAAACATTGTGACTGGGCTGTAAATACAACTGATTAATATTACTCCAGTTCTACGGTTTTCGTTGCTGCTTGCTACTGTCGTACCCAGTAAGTTAAAACAGACGCCAACCCTCTTGTCTCGCAATAAACTATGTAACACCCTATACCTTAGAGCAGTGTAATTGTGTATATCAAAAACGTTACATTTTACTGTTAGGTATCGTTTACTTTGGGCAGTCATTTCCTTTAACAAAATATATTTTGAACAACATTTTCAGGATCAGCACATTAAGGTCACGATCCGTTGGTACAGTGTTATACCACAATGCAAACTACATAGAAGAACTGACGCAACACGCCAACCTAACCTTAGATGTCAAGTACTTACTCCAACCATTTTGGATCGAACTGTCATATTATTCATAATTAATTGACCGTTGAGCGGTAAAACATTTTCTTGAATAACATCGATAAAAAGGAAGGTGTTCAATTTCCATTGTGAAAATACAGTAGATTTAAATTCTCCCAAGCAATAAGAAAATACATTCCAGTCTATGTTAACGTACTAAACGTTAGAAAGCCAAATACGACTGTCACAAATCATTGTCTGAAGGGGTATAAATCGCCGAACTGTAAGACAAACTGAGTTTACTGAATATTCACGAATTTCACGCATCAGTATATCAGGTGAATGGTTCGACTTTTGGTATGCCAGTTAAATATTTTCTGATCTCCAATTTCCAATGAATGCTGAAAATGAAAATCTTCTGAAGATATTACGTTTTAGATCAGCCGCTTGGGACGCAGGAAGAAGAAAATGTTGCCTAAAAACAAGATAAAACAGTTGTATTGTTCGCAGAAATTTCTGTTGCTAATCAGCAGAAAAGAAAAACAATCAGTTTGTTGCAGAAGGTAGAATTCCACAGAAACGTTTGAAAACGTATTTAAACATCTGCACCCAGATGCATACTGTCGTCTCTACAAAAAATCACATTCCTTAGAAAGTACTTAGTGAGACCCTATATAAATACACCCTCGAAAATTCAGACATTCAATGAGGAAACAAGTTCAAATGCTTCTAAACAGACAGACTACCATACTTGTGTCGAAATTGTGTGCAACATCGTCCTCCTGGAATATCTACAGGGATGAGTGACGCACCCATACAGAATGCACTGATGATTAGATAGTGCCGGATTCAATTCAACTTAATCAGCCAACGGACAACTGCTAAAAACAGTCGACACCAGGCGATATTTACTCCTGAATTATGAGTTATAACTTCTTCCAACGGGATAGAGGGTGGATACAGAAAAACCAATGCCTACACCTAGGTCAAATACACCTACTTCGTCTCTAATAGCATAACCACTTGCGGTGGTTAGGTCATATTGCTATACTTCAAGTAAACACACGTTACGACCTATGTTTAGCTCTTCTTTAAACGAATTTCAGTTGGGTCAACTACTCGGGTCCTGATTTCAATGAAATAGCTAAAAGTATTAGATTGGAGAAGGGGCCTCATAGAGACCCCGCAGCACTCTTAATTTCGCTATACAAAGGAAGCACACTGCAGGCGCATTTAAGTTGCATCAGAGCAAACAACCGCCGTGGAGTTTGACATTTTAGAGATTGGGGAGATTTCTAGCTTAGGACACGGCCAGATTGTACAGACTTTTATCACCTGTATGACGTGGGATTAAATTAAGCACTTGAGTCTGCCGTGGGTGACTGTGAACTTTGTGATATGTACAGGCTCCCAGATAACGCACTTCTAGATAATGATTATGTGGACAAATCACTCAACACTAGAAATACCCACGGTCATTTAAAAGCATTCTCCTCAGTGTTCTGGGTTGACAAGAAATTTGCACGTGTCACGTGATACAGTTTTGTTATTGAGGAGTTAGACTTTTATGCTCCAACTCGTTCATGATAGCGAATTAGTGAACGTTCATAACTTAAAAATTTCCAATTACTATCCTTTGACGTAAAAATTTCAGCAGATAAAAATCTAATCGAGCGGGTTACAGAAAACGAGCCGAAATGGCAGAAATATTCAACGATGCAACGATCCCAAAATGGTAAACAAAATACGCAGTACCTCACATCAAAAACGGATAAACACATGATAACCACAACCATCAGGTCCTTCAAAATATTCTCACCTAATACCTATCACATGCAACTGACGTCCAGAGATTCTGTTTCAATTCAAACCCATCAACCGATGTTGTGTATAAAAAACGCGGCTGAAGCAGACCATACAGTCACCGTGATCCTGACTCCATGTCACCTGGAAGGAATACATGCGTGAGTAACCACTACTTGCTGCTAAGTATCAGCTGTGTTCGATGAGTCGGTTCATGAGAGTTGGGAGAAAGGGTAATATTGACAATCTGCACCTTGCATTTTCATTCTACACCCATGAATCCCAAAATATCATCGGCAGCGTGGAACTCCCGTTTTGACCGCTGACCACACTTATAGGGAAACGTCCAAGTTTCGCACTTTACACTACGCATGGACTCCGCATGATCTGGATCTCCTTCTGGACTACCGCGTGCACAATGCGATGGCTCGAGCATTCTTGCAGTACGAATGCCGGGCTTGAACAACCAGTGCAAGTGAGGTTCACCGAGTGCCCATCTCCGGTTAATCATGGTTCCGGTGTAATTCCGGATTGTGCTGCTCTGCATTCGCTATGCAGAGATTGGTTGGTATGTAATGTAAACAAGCGCATTCGAATGATTGCACAGCAGAGTAACCTCTTCTACTGGTTTCACTGCCTTGAACACGTCTGACGTACACAAAATCGCTTGGCATGTCGTATCTTGCTGCTCCAAATCGTAAGCTGCTGATTGATGGTCAGTGTGCGACAGAAACAGGACACGAAATACTGACACTATATCCCTCATGAAGGAAGCTGAACTCATATTGATCGTGTACACTTCACAAATCTGTAGGTTATATGGAAATATCCCAATCACTGTCATCTGCGATATCATGCGCTGTCTTCCTGTACTAGAGGTGTTATTGATAAATTGTTCTGTTGTGCAGGTAAGTTACGCTCCAGACGAATCAAACTCCGGCATTCTCGTTCAAACTCCGATGATAATTGCAACAGGTTAACGGAGTGTTGAATGCACACCTAAATCACTCCACAGATCTGCTCTATATCATAATCCAGATCACTACAGACTCATTTGTGCATACGGAATTTCTCAAATCGTCTATTGGGTGAACTGCGACACAAGGTTTGTATGCACATGGTACGCTGTATCCACAGGACACGAAGGAAGCTGGTGGTCGTGGCCGTCACTGTAGCTTTGAGTCACATGTCAGAGCCAACTCAAATTCGACGGAGGAACTCGACTTATTTGAGACCAGACCTCTTAACTGTTGCCAGCCGCATCACGATCGTACATCACGACAGTTTCAATGGGACGTAAATGATTGCGTTGAATTAACTTTAGCTGGCTCTGAATATCCTCCGTAACAGACCAGATAAGCTTCCTAAGCGTTTTTATACTGTGGAGCTGAACACTAATCTCCTGGATCTGAATACGTTCTGAGGAGAGCAAAACTTGACACATTTTTGAGAGGTGGAGTTTAATATCAACTAACGTGATTACTCGATGATGAGTTCGCCGTTGAGGATTTATCCATCATGGTATTGGCTCATTCAGCTTGCGTGTGTGTGTTACACTCTGGCGCTTTTGATGTTGCACGTCGCATGACTGACGTGACGAAGGAGTTAAATGTATTTGTGTTTTGGCAGTAAGGTGGTAACTCTCGTTTTGAGCTGAAAGAAACACAACAGATGAGGTTTCAATGACAATGATGTGGAGATACACAACTCCAATAAAAATACGGTTATACCAGGAAAGATCGTTGTTCTGTGATATACTGATTTATGTGTCTATTCTCAAGAGTACAGTATCTTCTCAGCAAAAAAGTTAGAAACTTCTTTAAGCCACACAGCCAGAAAGTGAATGCTGTGTGTGTTCATAGGAAGTCAACCGTACGAATGGCTGTTTTCGGCAGTTCACATCGGGCTTTCACAATTACATAGGGTACGTGGGTTTTATATATGAAGAATGACGGCAAGTCAGATTGGTCATTAAGGTCATATACATGGAGCGACTCAGTTTACTGGAGGGGATTGGGAGTGTTATTGAATGTGTGACACTGTCACTCGTGCCGGCCGTGAGACATGCAGCCGTCGCTGTCAAGTGGGTCACGCTTACTTGAGTTCAAAGTGGTTATGTTAGCCAAGGGATGTAGGGTTTGCACGAATTGTTTTTCGGTATACAGACAGGGGTTGTAGAGTCTGATGACAATAGCCTCGGCCATCGGTAATAGTCGCAACCTGACAGCCCTGGAGTAGGCTTGACGAACCTTGTAGATAACTCCGTGGGCGTCATTCGGCTCAGTCTGACGGTCAATGTCAATCAGGCGTGTTATCAAGGACAACAAAATTAAGTAGACAGGAGAAAACAATGAAACAACAATGTACTGAGGCCAACAACACAAAACCTGACGTAATTCACTGTAGATATTCTGTCACAATAGACGTTCAAAAAAATTGTATCACAACAATTTGGAGGTCACCAACGGGCATGCTGTCGGTCAGAGCTTACCATAACATTAGTGCGATGCTGAAATGTTGCCTAATTTCCTGCAATTTTCCTTAACGTAAAGCACTGGGAAGCGTAGCCCGAATACCAGAGCACAATTCGAGGATAACCGAATATAGTCATTTTCACCCTCCTGTTTTCTGGCTGTAATTTACACGATCTCTTTATGTACATATGTGCTTTTAAGATGGATGAAACTATCGGTTGATGAGACACACTCCCATATAGAACATCAGGAGTTATTTACCGAAATCTTAAATTACGATCTAACCCCAAATATCACAAAAAGATTTTTGTGTGAGGCAACTAACATCACTATTTCTTTATTACGTCCCCGTTTTCGTTGAAATTTTCATTACCAAGCAAGTTCCAGGTGCACACAACAATGAAACACTAGCTGGGAATTCCGTGAACGGCATTAGATAGATATGGGACCAGATCATTTCGCTTAATTGCTTCGCGCGCGTACTAAACAAGAAAAATACTCACAAATTCAACCAGTGGTATAATAAAATATCGCACTGTTTAGTTGGCCTGGAATTTCCATATTGCCTTTACCCCCGGGTGATACGCATGCCGAGCAATACACGAAGAAAATCTGTGACGTAGAATGTTGGTATGATGACACTGGCCTACTGGAGAATGACTGTCACCATAATACTTACTTTCGTAAATAAGAGGTAATTCCTGAATGGGTAACCGGGTAGTTGTCATACAACTAAAGTTTCAGACCTCGAGGGCTTCTGAGAAGATGTTTGCCGAAAACTGCCATTATTGTACTGTTTGCGATAAGACCTTGAAGCGTAATTAATAAACTTTGCCTGTCTCCTATATTGATTTAGCGGTGGAGGACCGAACAAACAGACGGTATCCATTTTATTCGTGAAGCCCCATTGATTGACATGAAATAACCGGGAGAAAATTACAGCGTCTCTATTCGAATAAAGCCCGAATCTAGACCCAGTGTGTTTCGCTGCACCAGCGGACATCTAGCCGTGGTTTCAACACATGTGGATTATTTGCATAGAAATGCGAAACATCAGGTGGCGGTTGAGCAATATCTTCGAGGTTGGGGCATTTGAAGCTGCTGTCCAAATTGTCCGTAGTTAGAAGCAGAGTTTTTGAGAGGAAAATATATTCAGGATCAGAGACAGATTACAAACTGGTTTCCTTTGAGTACATGTCGGAAGTAACAAACGGTCGAGCAGATCACTGACAACGCACGTCCGAGCGTGCCACACCTAGTTTCAGCCTGAAGCAGACTCCTGGAAAAGGAAGCGAGCGGTTTCATGAGTCCAGAGACGTACTGTTAAAGAACGACGCCGGCTGCAGTGTCTGACGTGTCAACAGCTATGTTCATTTCAATGGCTGATTTGAAGCCGAGTAACATGGCAGTGGTGGCTAATGTATCCCTAATATGGTCGGTCGATTCGAGGACTGTCGCGATTATCTCAACGTCCCCGTTAACACGGCTACGAGGCAAAACGGTTAAAGGTTGAATAAGCCTAGCGAACTGTGGAATAAACCGTCTGTAATAATTGACCATCCCTTTACATCGGTGGATGGCTGTAAGAGCTGTAGAGCGGGGAAAATTGCAGATTACTCCTACCTTATCGGTCAGTTTTCCAATGGCTGGTTGATCATCGTGGTGCCTTAGTAACTGTACTGTGGGTTGGCCAGAAACGCATTTATTCTCATGAACCGTCATGCAGAAGGTTGTTAATCCGTTGAGGAGCTATTTCAGAGGGATCTGATGTTTTTCAGAAGTGACTGCAACAAATGAGTGGTTGAGGTAAGGGTGAACGAGGCTCATACCTCGTGTGACGTCGTCGATAAAACGTTGAAATGCTTGTGCGACGTTTTGTAGACCAAAAGGTATACACAGAAATTCTAATAAACCGAACCTCATAATAATGGCTCTCTTGGAGACAACATTGTGGGTTTCCGGGATCTGGTGTTAGGCCCTCAACAGGTCGATTTTTGACGACACATGAGTACCACGAAGGCTAGCCGTGATGTGCGTGAGGGTAAAATAACACCTTTGTTATGTCAGGCATTACTCCTCGCTCCATAAATAGGATTAAGTATCTAAGTGGTTGAAATACTTGAAGCACGAAGAAACTAGACAGATAGTCAAACTTGAGGGTTTACGGAGTAGAAGGGATCAGCTCAGCAGTTATCGAAATTCCATGCGTACATTAGCTGTTCAACGAGTGATGCGAATAGCATGCAATCAGGAGATTTGCTTTGGATTTACATAATTCAACTACAATCAATACAAATATGAACGTCGCCAAAAAACGGAGAGAATAACAGTACTCTGATATCAAAGACAAAATAGAAAACATGCAAACGGTTTGTTACCGAGAGAGAGCCACATAAGTCATTATCTGCTTCCCAACATAAAAGGCTGGTTTATTATGTTGCTTGACTGACGTTTTTGGTTAAAAGTAAACAAACAACATATTTACGCGAACATTTTCTTAGCAGTAAATGTAAGTGTATCACCTTTGCTATTCGGGCGCCATTTTGAGATGCGCCCCGTAAAACAAGAGTAGCTCTTGTCTGATAAAGATTTGTACCAAGAGTGAAACGTTGACCGGCAAACCAAATTATCGATCGCTGCTGATTTGTTTCAAACTTATAAAACTGCGAATTTTGTTACCTGTTATTATATGGATTACCAAGATGGATAGTCTATCACGGATTGCCAGTCTACGCTGATAAATAACGAAGAAGTCTGGGAGTATAATGTTTTTCAATTTTTACTATCAAACTATTGGTTCCCTGTAACAGGACTCAAAACTGCTTGGGTTCCGCCGGTTAGAACAGTGCTCCGGCAAGTTTAATAAAACATAAATGGGTCCACAAATAGAACGTAGTTGTGAGGTCGAACGCAGAAAATAACTGGACCACTGACACTGGGGAAGATTGAATATAAGAAAAGGTTAATGAAGGGCCGAGAATTGACTGAAACAAGTTGTGCCAACATCAATTTTGATGGTCAACTGTATTTAGGAAGTCTTCTGTTACAAGGCCTCTGTTAGAGAATCATTATCTAATTCATACTATGATTCTACATTGTCCACAGATAATCCTTTCGACGTGTCAGCAAATATTACAAGAGAAAAGAATCCCAATAACACTCCAAGAAAATCCATAAGAGTACACAATCCAAATTCCAATCAGCCATTCTTCGAACACATATGAATAGAGAAATACTGAATTATAGACAAAGGAATAGTTGGGAAAAAAATAAGACAGATTAAAAATTATTATTTTCGTGTAGCGACAAATGAGTAAAATTAACAACCGCACACTGTCTACAAATTGGTCCACATGTCAACAAAATATAGCACCATTTGATGATTTCCTCACATTATAATGCCGAAATCTAAAGAGTAAGATTAAGAGTTTACTAAGTCATTACAATTTTGTGTCTATTCAAAATGTCCAGTGAAACCTGGCGGAAATCTCTCTGCATAACACGTTTTTCATATATAGTATAAGAGTTCTAGTTGAAGTCGGCTGATTATATCGGGTTACGATAAAGTATCCCTCTACAAAGGTTCGTGTATTTTCTTGGTAAACTTTCGTTTCCTGGTAAAGCAATGCACTGAGAAACATTACGTTAACAAGAATTATGTTCATCCACTTTATCTGCCAACTTTACAACACTGAGACCTATGGCCATTTTGATGAAGACATTCGTTTATTAATTCTAACTGGTTCACAGACTGAAAAATGTTTTTGGATAAATAGGAAGTATTGACGAATCCTTGACCTTGAGAGCTTGTGCAGGGACTCCATCGAACTCACGTAAAATTGGCTGAATTTGTTGTCTGATATGGAGGATGGTGTTTCAGCTTGAGAGAACTAAACAATCCTTATAGTCTCTCAAGGTATGAAGGGTTTTGACGTTTGACATTATCTGGGTTTCAGTCCGTCATATGGTTATTTACTTGCCAGCATCTTTTAAAAATAAAACAAGACTGCTTCATGCTGAAATCAAGCGCGTTTGAAACGAGTCAATTAATACACAGTCTTACATGTTTTCATACTACATTTCCTACAAGTTCGTGACTAATTTATTTTCCTAATAATTTGGTTGACAATAAGGAAGGTAGTTTATTTTCATCGATTAAAACCAGTGTTCGGGAAAAAAACAGAAAACTGAGAGAAACTGTGTTCGTCGCGATTAAATGGATGTGAAGACATAAAATATCAATCATAACAATCTTCTCATCATAAACCATGATCATAGTACAAGTAACTGCGAATGGCAATGTGGACAGCCTCTAGTTAGAATCCACTTTAGGCTTCCTATGTCTGGTGGGCCTGAACAAAAAAGAAACAAGTTGGCGAGTGTTTATTTGAAGTGACGATAATCGCATATAATACAAACACCATTTATTGCCCACGCAAACGCAGGCAGTTTACAAGAGACGAATATGAGATGGGTTACCAGGAGTAAAAGTGAGATACAAAACAACCACAGACAAAAGATTCTGCAATCTTTTCATCATGCAGTGTAAGATACAATTCCCCTGGCCAGTTTCAAGCAGAGTCATTCTCAGTCAATCGAAACTATCTGGATGCTGTTAATACTGCGGGCACGCGCCAGGCATTAGGTCAAGCTAAGCAGTTAACTATGACCGGTTTCAAAATGCAAACTATGAACCTCTTCAAGTGAGGTGGACTGAGCTCTGTAGGTGAATTTATTCACGGCATTCTGAAAAGGTGACCGGCTACCCATTCGAAGTTACCTGCAATAACTGAACCGTTTGTCACTGATATTGTGAAACCTAAAGGCATAGGTGAAAAATTACAGCCTATTATTTAGTGGCGCATTACACACCGCATGGTTAAACACAAGAACTAACTGGGCATCCCGAGTCACCTCCGTAATTGTTTTGAAGCATTTTCAGAAAGAGACGGAAAATCACAACAAGATCTGTCAGCTTGGAGACGTTTGTAATAGGAGCCAATAAACAATTCATGCAACAACCTGTGCGCCAAAGAAAATGTGGTTTTACACAAAGGCTTTCAGAAAAAAGGGAATGTTACACATCATTTTACTAGCTGGTTACACTTCACTGAATGCTACCATTTAGACTGTGTTGAATGCAAACCCGAATCGGTATGTACGTGATTGGTACCCCAGACAAAATGTTCAGAAATGGACGAACTACCACCGTCATGGAGCACTTCAAATATGGTAGGCACGATAAAGGGCCAGTTGTAAACCGGGCATCAGTCAGGTAAGAGAACAGAGATTACACGACGATTCCATGCACTCACACACCGAAGAATATTTACAGAACCACAGCGTTTCACTCTCCACGAGTTTCGCCTTTGTTAAACCGACTGAAATGATTTCACTTGCGGCGCTGGTTGAGATACTGGCAACCAATGTAAACATCAGAATGTTTTGAAGGGATCTTGCTTAATATAAAACAAACTGCGTTATAATCCGATTTTACCATTTTTTGTGATTTCTGACTTGAGTATGTTGAAGATATGTATCGTTTAACAAGGGAGATATAAGTAGTGGAGCTGGCCTTACTAACTCCGAGCTGGCACTTACGATAAAATGACTTCAACCAACCATGATTATGAACAGTGAAATCAGAAGACCGGTTAAGCAAGAAGGTAATACCATTTTATATGTTCTCGTCAGTTGCTAACACATAACAGCAGTGAAAATCAAAAGCATATTTGAGCGAATTAAGTTTGTGCATCAAGTCAATGTATACACTGGTCTGTCACGATTAATATTTACTAAATAAAATTAGTCGGTAACAATACCTCACCTTTGGAAGGCAGAGTGAAAATTTATGACTAGTCTATTCGTATACAATCTAACGGTTGGCAGTTCGTTTTGGCTAAACGAATTTTAATGAGCGAGTAAACCAACTAAATTTATATGATTTCAAAATCAACAAGGAGCTCGTTTTTCGGGTAGTTAATTAATTGTTGACGAATTAAACAACATAACCTAGCAATTTAACAATTTTTTATGTCTGCTTAATTAATCTGTTTTCACCTTAATTACTGTTTATTGTGATGGTCGCGATTTGCCAGTTATTTAAAATTCAAAGTCACCGAATTAATTCTGAGTCAAATTGGGTCTTTGGATTCGCCCGAGACAATTAATTGGCTGAAGCGGGAGACTCTTCAACCGCGGGAGTTGATTCGAAGCCAATACTTCGCCGGATTACTGTCAGTTAACCAAGTGGTTCACTCTATGTTTGTAATAAGACTGTTTTAAACAAAGCTCTGGTGTGCAAATAATTGGAGATGTTCTCAAATATTCTCTGAATTCGCCAAAATCGTGACAAACGGTGTAATTAGTAAATTTTATACAATTAAAAAACTGTCAGCTACGTTTCTCATATGTGTTCCTCAGCCCCCACTCAGAGCGTGAAGATGAGGGAGTTATTGCAAGCCCACAATGATACGAAAAGATCATTCTTCCAGAATGGTTTGAATGAGGCAGTACGAGAGAGTAGTGACTGTCAAGTAGCATGAAGTAGATGAATTATATTCCTACGTGAAGTTCTTGATGGAGATAAGAATGAAATCTATCAAGGACGTTTGGTAACTTTACCGCAATATGCCATGGGTGTTATCAAATTTTTTAGTAGTCTGTACCGCAATCTACTGATTACCAGTAAGATACTAACCAGAAGTGTCCTCGCGCAATACGTGGTTGGCGTTTATTTTATAAGATATCTGAATCCCAACTGAAATAGGTAAGTGTAACCAACTAAGACATTCAATGCAATAGAGCAGACCAGCATAAATTTACGTGCCTTTATTCGTAAATTCAGAAAATTTTTAAAGAAGTTTACAATGAAAATGAGGAATTGCCAGTATTATTATAAAATCTGTTAGTATAGAGTGAATAAACTATCGCCAAACTAAACAAGACCCATCAAGAGCATCCCCCACAGATGAATTCACTATTTATAGCAACTGTAACTCAACTCTTGTCAAAATGATTCCCAAGTTATATAGGCAGGTGGTGAAACAGCAATCTCTGGTGAATCTGAGGCATTAATTTAAGAACACAAAAGTTTTCTAAGAACGAAATATGTAACGAAGTTCTCTCTCATTGATAAGAAGAATACAACCAAACTGCAGGCGATGTTGTGAGCTATTTCCATTGTGCCGCTTTGTGGTTAAAGCTGTAAATAAGTAAGCTGACTTTTGTTTAACAATCTTGGACATCCGAGTAGATTCGATTAGAACTTGAAAAAAACACATTGCTCTTGATGTTCGTATATTCTGTAGGTGAATTCATTTTGAGATATTCACTTTTATCTGCGGACTCACTGCGTTCTCAAAGTCACTTCAACGCCACATGGTATTTACACAACCACCGGATTCAATAAAACCAGCAAAGCCTTGAGCAATCGGTCTTTGAAATAGATACACATCAAACCAATGAAACAGCTTGAACTGCCTCATTATCGGCATTTTACTTTTGATTGATCTGCCACTACAGAGAAATCGGCTTGAAAGCAGTGATTAAAATCTTCAGTTTGACAAGACAGGCTTGTAAAACTGGGACTCTAAAACGATCTCCCAGGTGACTTAACATGAATAGGTCGGGGGATTTATGTTGAGAGATCAAATCCTGATGCACGGTTCTCGGAAAAGTTGATGGAATGTCAGAAGTTCCACTAAACTCGATAAAAAATTACTATAAATAGGCACGTGAGAGGAGAGGACAAACATCAAAGCGCAGCAGAAATTTTCGTGTCCAACACAAAAGTGCGAGTAAAGAAATATACCTCTACTCACTTGCTTGTGTACGAACATAAGGGGGGTTTTTCAAAGAATAAGGATAGCCTCAACAGACCTCCAGTCTTGCTTCATTATAAGGCGATCAGTTAAATGAAGAGTTTCATCACCATGAGCTTTTTGATATATCTGGTACAAGTGTTCCTTGATTAAATTTGGAGGGGTGTCAGTTTCGGAGCTGAACAAACATTATGGAGTGCATTCATTGATGCACTTTCACATCTAAGTTGATATACGACCAACTTCATTCGTACTACATTTGGTGCGGATATCTTACATACGACCAAAGTATTTGTATCCAGTTACGCAGATTAAACCATACAAGTTTTGACCAGCTGTCAAGGTGATCCGTTTTTTTCAAACCGAGATCATTGGCTGTTGGGTCTTCTAAATAGGCACAAAACATAGCGGCTACAACACATCATCCAGATGAAATGGAAGAAGAATCTCCTTTGAACTACAAACGCAGCGAAATAGTCAGCGGAACGGCAATAGTAACAGGCCGCAAAACAACCGATTGTGGGTGTTTCTCGATAAACCGAAGTGGTTGATCATTGTCTCTCAGCGTCTCTCAGCAAATAGAGAGCATGCCATGATTGTGAATGTTGTGGCGAAACTGTTGAAGTGTAATTACTACCCAAAAAACTCTTCTCACCGCGTATGCCTATAGATATAGAGCCATTTGCAAACCAATGCAGAATAACACCGTTAAACGCGATTTCCATGATAACGTTCAGTTACTGTTTGTGAACCTGATGTTGTTGAGCAGCGAAATCGTTCGATCATAAGGTTATCACCTTTGGGTTTTCAATCGATTATGATAAAAACACCGTCTACGTATAATTTCTAAAACTATATCTAATGAAATGTTGTTTTGGTCTCTTGTTTGAAAAGGACTGTGAAATTTACATCTGATACAGGTTCCAATGGATCATCCACTGCAAGCCAGCCAACCTGCATACTCAGTATTCCGCGGAACAGAAATTTAACGTTGTACGAGCTTCGAGAAACCGACCCACAGAGCTCATCCTGAGAAAGGTATGTTCACAGATTACTAGAACGTATGTGATAACAAACGATGTCTAGCCTGTTGTTACTTGTAACAGTGATGAACAACGATGATGCACCAAATGAAACCATCATCTTCTCTCTAATAACGACATCGGAGATCACGTTCAAACCTGACATGTTTCTAAAACTATCAGTTTGACTATCGAACCTGCTGATAGTCTCTACAGGTTCCTCAGAAAGCGCTTGATTGGAAGAATTTGCTAACAACTGGATTGATCCAGAAAAGACAAATTTCTTGCCAATTTTCCGCGGACCATAAATGTGTGGAGCCACAACCCCTACAGATGCCAATTAATCCACAGAGCTCGGTCTACGAAACCCTCCCTCCATAGCCCAATGGGTGCATTCGTAATAGTCAGTTAATTCTTCCTAATGGCACCGTTCCGAATGGCATCGTTTAGGAATTTTTCTGTAACACAGTCTAGCCGATGGTCTGCTGAAACAATGTACTGGACTCATGAGCACACCAGCTGGTGGCTTATCCCGAACAAGAGTGTGACCGTTTTATTGTCCATCGTTATTTCTATCTTCGTGTTCATATGAACACTCCTGATAAAACGAAAGCATTACTGATGCGATAAATCAACGAATTTGTCTTCAAATCTGCTGGCTGGACCGAAACTCGAGGGTCTTAAACATTTAAATTCATCACAAAAATTTCCATCTGCGTTTCCTCAAGGGCAGACACAGAAACGTCAAATTTCAAGTCTGTCAGTAGTGTTCCTTCATCACATCAGTGTAGACTGTACATTTGAAAATTTAACTGAATAACTGTCCGGAATTTTTATGAAAAGGAAACACTGACTTGAATGTTCTGTTTTTGTCTCTTGCTCTTTCTGTCAAATACTAATCTTAAGAAATCATGAAAATTGATGGGTTCATATACAGTCTTAGTGTCAGCGTCAAGAAGTAACTGAGAATTAGTCAGTTTTAAACCGGTAAAATGCATGTTCCCATTTGGGCACACCCGCACTTGGTCGTAGTCTTCGTAAGCATAAGAGCTATCTGGCTAACCCACTTCGAAATGACTCGCTGAATTCATTTCTCCCTGAGAAGTCCAGATCCCGGGATCACTGATTAAAATACACATAGCGGTTATGTTCACTCCTCTGTTGATATGATCGGATGAACTAAACACTATTTGCACAAGGTGATGATCGAGCGTTTTAGTAAGATCATTTATTCATATCTATTGTAAGTTTACTGGAGTTGAGGTAAACACGGTGGTCACGCAAGTTCGACAGTCGCAGTGCAACCTATGGTCCCGACGAACATTTGTAATGTCGATGAGCCCTGCTTAGAGGGAAAATCAAATCTGGTGTTTCCTTCGAAGTGGCTTAGACGAACTACCTATCTGACTGATAAGGAAGCGATCAGGTATGAGTGGTATAAAACAAATGTTATATCAGCAAAGTCTTTCGGTTTTTTGAACAACATCGCACGGCTCCCGGCTTAGTAAATTCACCTTGTGAACGTGTTGTTTCATAAGCAACACATCACTATGACAGTCTTTCAATCTTTCTTTCATAAGGTTAGTTAAAACTTTGGTGGATTAACGACTTCTGAAAACTGCGATGTGCCATGGAGGCTAGGGCAATTCCGTATGAATTGCCTTGTTTGGGTGATGGCCATAAACATTTGGGGATGTCCCTAATATGAGTCGGTAAATGTCAGCTTGTGGCATTTGTCAAGGAAATTTCCGGAGAAGTTTGAATGCAACCTCTGACAGGACGTGTGACATGCATGCCAATATGTCTAGATATTGTTGTCGCTTGTCCGAGTCACAATGCCCTTAGCAACACACTGGAAACGAAAACAATTTCGCCTCAAATGTTTCCGTATAGCCTTTGTGGATATAGGTTGGCTTTATCTTCCATAAGAAAAGCGGTATAACCAGTCGATTTTCTAACAGCACAGCAACCGGCTGGGACAGTAGCTGTCGTCAAACAGAAGGTTTCTTTCGTGCATATGAATCTCATTATTTTTTGGAAGCCAACAATATTTGAAACAGTTTGTTCCCTTTATGAACTTGAATAAAACAATGAGAAGACGCAATTCATGTGATGTTCTCCGGAGTAACATTCCGTACATTCAGATCACACATGGACATGTAACTAATTTTAAACGAGTCAAAATTCCACAGAGCGGAAGTCATAGCTTAAGGGATTAAACAGACAGACACCAAAAATCAAAATCACAATTGTGGGACTGCTGACTACCAGGGTAGCCACAGTGTCAGCACAAATTGTTTTTGAACACACAGGGTGGGACTGTGACGTTTAATGGCCAAAGCCTCAGCAAACTGGAGTATGCGTTTCCGGTTGCTCCGAAAGATCACCGAGAACGCGTCAGAAACTTTGACTATGTCCTGTTTGTATTATGTGCTTTGCGACGGAAGATGCGGGGTGCCGTCCATTGGCATCTATACAGGCTCCTGGCGTTTCTAATTGCGTCTCCAACCATTTGGGTACATGCTCCTTGATACGAACAGCTAGTTGTCGGTTTGTCCTCCCTATGTAGCTCATACTGCAGCTACATGAGTATTTGTATAAACAGTGAGATGTGACAGACGTACGCTGTTTGTACGTAACCGGGGCGACTGGTAGAGTTCTAGTTCGTTGCATTACACACAGTTTTGCAGCGTTATAAGCCGCTGTTAGACGCTTCCTCGTCATTGTTGACCAGCTTTCCCCTAGAAACGGGAGTTCTAAAAACATCGTCTTCTTCGGTACCGTCGTCACTTCTACGGTTGGGATGACAGCTTTGCTGTACTTTTTAATAAATCCCAGAGGGTACCCGTTGACCTGCAGAGTGTCTCTCAGTAAGCCCAACTCAATTTGTAGGTTGCCTTCCGTGCAAATCCTCCGTGCTCTATGAAAAAGCGTCCTGACTAGACATCTCTTATGCTGAACCTGACAGAAGCTTTCGAAATGCATGTACTGTCCAGTCCAGGTAGGTTTCCTGTAGACGGATCTCCCTACTGTGCCATCTTGTCTTCGAGTGACTAGAATGTCCAGGTACGGAAGGCAGTCATTCGCTTCGTTCTTTCTTGTCGGTTTTAGGTTCAGGTGAGCCTGGTTCAACTTCGAGAATAACGCATTTGATTCACTGGAGCTGTCAAAGATGGCCACAATATCATATACGTAGCGTCTGTACAGCATTGGTTTTGACAGGCTTCCGCATAGTTTGGATTCTACTTTGGCCATAAAGAAATCCGCTGGATGTGGATCCAACGGACTGTCCATTGCAACTCCATCCACTTGTCGGAAATGTTTGAAAGTTGAACCTTACTTTATGTGTGCATAGAAGTAATAAAGATTTCAGTTCGACAATCGGGATAGGAAAAGGAGTACTGCTACTTACAATGAATTCGCAAATGCTATCATGAAGCGGAATGTTAGTAAACAGGAATGTCACGTAAAATGAACACATCAGTTTATCTCGGACATTTAAGCCATCTATACAGTTAACAAGTTCAAAACTGTCCTTTAGACTGTACTTACTGAAATGTTTTCTGAATGGTTCCAGCAAATCAGCTAGCCAACGGGCCAATTTATGCTGCGGTGCGTTACACATGAACATAATAGGTCGAAGTGGGACATTACATTTGTGGGTCTTGGGCAGTCCGTAAATACGCGGTGTGCGTGTGCCGACTGGCTTCATCGGCCTGCATTAATCAACAGACATGATGCCACTTATCCTCAGCCCTTTCAACCTGCGGTAGATTTCATTTTCCACTTCTTAGACGTTATCAGGATTATCATTCGGGAGAAACTTCTGAGTGTCATTAAGAATTTCAAAACATTTTGTCCACTTACTCCGCTTTATACATCAACACAACCCCTGAGCCTTTGTCCGGACTTAACACCATCAAGTTCTCATTTTGTCTTATTTCTCTCAGGCTTTGGAAGTGTGCTGGTGTTAACAAGTTGTGACGCTTTTGTTTGTAATTCTGATGTTGGTAGGCGGCATCCACTAGTTTTGCTTTCAGCCAATTTTGATTCACCTCAGACGTTGGCGAATGATGCTGAAGTTGATCGTAGAGATTTTCAAACTGGGCATGTAACCAGAGTTCTTCAATTTTCTTTGGTGGTATGGCAAACTTCAATCCTAAAGAGAGGGCTTTCATTTGAGTGCGCAAAAGCGTTTCTGATGATAGATTGGTTACATACCTATCCAAGTCTTCGGGAAGTGATGACGTATCCGTAAGGGGACAAAAGGAATCATCAAGCGACTTTGTTACATTCGATTTCGTACGTCGCAGAACTTTGGTACAAAAATTCATATACTTGATTCGACACACAATTGATAGGCTATCCACAATTGGCCATAGCTTTCCGTGCATCTCGAGCGATTCCAACTTTTGCTGGCACATTTCCAGATGGGATTTGGTAATCCCTCTCAGATTAGAGATGTTTGGCTGCAGCTTACACGATCGGAATTTTCTGATAAACTCGCGAGGAAACTGACACTTGGACAAGCACGCTTTGTAAAACTGAATACGTAGTCGTTCGGTGACAAACTTACACTTAAGACGGAGAAGATCGTCAAGAATGTTGGAAATATCTTTCATGAATCTTCTTTGTAGAAGTTCGAAACAGTTTGTTCCCTTTATGAACTTGAATAAAACAATGAGAAGACGCAATTCATGTGATGTTCTCCGGAGTAACATTCCGTACATAACAGTATTGTCTCACAATTCTGCCGAATATTTTTGGTCGTATTCCGTTGGAGTACTTATCCGGCTAGGAGATGAAACTGGGAACACCGGACACGACAAATTTAGCATATCACTACAAATCGTCGCATAAGTACTGATTTCCAGGTCGATACACAACACCACACACAAATTACTAGTGTGGCTCACCAACACTGAGGCATTCCGGCCGTCTTCGTGAAAACCAGTTGTTCTGGACGAAAGTTGTACTGTAGAACGGGATGTTCAGTAACATGGTGATATTAAGAACCATTTCATTTTTCTTACAGTCTCCATACCAATAAAAAAACTGTCGCCCGTTCCTTTCAGTGATAACTCCATGTTCACAGATGAACTCAACGTACTCTAGTTTATCGGTGAGGACGGTGCATTTGATTGATCTGATCAAAGTGGTCGCCCCATAAAAGCGGCAAATCAGTGTAAAAGTTACCGATCTTGCCCGATCCGTGTTTTACCAAAGGGGGTTACGCTATCCCGATTAGCAAGTTTTGCAAAAGGTTCTTTAAGAATTCGACCGCCAGAAGTTTTGGATGAATAACGGCAGTACGTATCGTCAGAATGGAGAGGAACTGCACCGTCTTCTCACCAGTTCGCGAATGTGTAGCGTGGTTTTGCCCGGCTGCCTCAAGAATCCGTTACGGCATGAGTTAAATTGACGCGTGGATCAACCAAATCTTGTGCAGTACGAGACTAGTGACATAGTGTATTTCATAGTAACACTAAGATCACACTGCTCATTAAATGCCACGTTTATCAACTACGTGTAGACGAACTACGCACTACAAATCTACCTTCCACATTCGGGAACTTAACCCTTCCTTATTTCCAGAACTTACAAGTCGAAATTTTTTCCACCTACATAGAAACGGCGTTTTGCAAGAAGCATATAAACCAGCGGTGATACCACAGTGCCGGACAACTGACTTCGCAGCGATATACGCGGTCTCGGGCAAATGATTCGAGCTTATTAGCTTATGGGTAAACACAGTAGACATCTTCATTGTTGTCATCATAGCACTGTCTCTCTGTTAGCAAGTTTCGTAGGCATGATTAAGCACAAAATCCTGCTTTACAGACAGTTTACGTCTCAAGTCTGTCGCTTAAACCGGCATTCAGTTTGTTCTTTAGATTGCTTTAAAAATTGTGGAGAATGGATGGCTCACAGCTCGTTCCGGTATGTGTGGCAAAAAATCTCAGCAAGTTAAATATGGTGCCAAAGTTCTTCTGTTATCTGAAAAGTCAACCGTTTTACATGTTGAAAATGTTGTTCAACTTCAAATCGAATAGTTAGGATGGGGACTTCGAGAACCCGCAGGGTTTCAAAACAGGCTGGACATTCTATCCCTCACTAGTAAAGAGAGAGATAGATCATCCGTCTGATATGACGCAACTTTCGACGTTGTACTACATACGGAAACTTCCGACCCCATTCGCAATTCGTTGAAGTCGACTTGCAGGTTCAAACGTCCGATGACAGATGGTGTTATGAGGATAACAGTTTTGCAGAACTTGTGCCTCGGAATACAACAGGAATTAAGCTCGAATTACCCATCTGCGATTGGATAAGAGTGAATCAAACCGAAGAGTTGCAGTGAAGATACACGAGTCCGGGAGGAACTAGTTGGTATTAAACAAGCGGAAGTATTAAGTAGTATTATTTGTGAGTTGTTTAGTAGGCTAGTTAATTTAGAAGGTACTTATTTGTGGAAGACCTACACTTTGATTGGATTAGAATCAGCGACAGAAACAACACATCTAAAGGCGGTGAGCGTACGCCATCTGAGCTAATTAGCTGTGCTATACGCTCGGGAATTTCACGGTTGAACTATGGATCCCCCATCCCAGCGTTTCATCTAGAACCTACTAAATGGTCCACAGGAACAAATGCCCAGTCTTGTTTTCTCAGGTAGTTCTCACTGGAATCCACTAGCACCATTGCTGAGCATAATAGCTACTGACCAAGTACGTAACTCGCCGTTTAGCTGTAAAACGCGACTCAANAGTTCTCACTGGAATCCACTAGCACCATTGCTGAGCATAATAGCTACTGACCAAGTACGTAACTCGCCGTTTAGCTGTAAAACGCGACTCAACAGAAACATCGGTACCAAAGATGATAGCACGCTTAGTTGACTAAGATGGTTGTTGGTGTTTAGACATTCCGTTGGTCCATAATGTTATTCCGTAATACAACTGCTTGCTGATATGCAAGAAGGCAGTGGTCAAACGTGCAGAATCTTGAAACAGACTTCAACAACATGCGAATAACTGTATTGGAGTGACAATTAGAAACGGATGTCTGTGTCTGCTGGGATGTGTCAGCAAAGCGACTAACGACGCGCTGCTGCTAACGAGTGTGGAGACACATCCGCTGTGGCGAATTGTGTTTGCTCTGATGGATGTTGATTTTCACATGGATTATGTATTAATGTTCGTAAATAAGCCACTTCCCATATCGGGTATGATTCGTGACCCCATAAGGTGAAAACTCACCCAAGACAATATTATATAGGGCCAAACACTACTGCTTCATGGACCCATCGATGTGTGGAACAGAAAGATTCCCGTGATAGGCTGTTTTCAGCAATAAAACGGCAACGAAACAATATGGAGCGTTGCATGTTGGAACCTGCTTTTTTACGCCTAGCGATTGTAGTTGAGCAACCCGATGTCCCCATCTTGAACATTTCCATCAAGTGAGGAGATTTTGTTAGGCTTTATGGTGTAGTAGTTTACACGCAGTGCCATGCAGTTAATTCATCAAATGTTGGTAACATGCTCTCAAGAAGGCCGTTAAAAATAGAAAATCATGTCCACTTTCACGTCATGTTCACCTTGGAGTCTATGCTTTCGTACGTGGTTTGAAATGCCACTCGGCTGAGTTTACGTTCTAAAACGTCCCAGTTACACTTACGTAGGTCACTTTCAAGAACCTCAGCTTAGAGATAGTCATCCCACAGCTGATTCCTTCACAAAAGCATCAAATTCACTCTTTTATTACAGGGCTACAACCCGTGGCACAAGAGTAACCTGCCCGAACATTGTAGCCAAGTCACAATCCATCTACGATAACTGCAATCAGTGTCCAACTAGTTAAAAATCCCGTAGACCCGTTCTTTTTTTTCAATAAGTAATAACGAACATCGTGGAGGCAGACCGGCTGGACTGAGTGCTGAACAAAACCTCAATTGTCATCTCAACACCTCTAAGATTTTATTTCCCTTTATTACGACACGTGTAGAGAGGGGAATCGTTTTTCAATAAGTTGATATCATACAGTTGTTCTGTCTCAAAAATTGCGAATCCCCACTTGGATAACAATTCCTGAATTGGCCAACTGATGCTTTAGATTTGACGTAATTTCTAAATTCTAGAATATACTCGAGCTTCTTAGACGTACGCATTTTGAAGTGACACAGTTGAACTGCTCAACAAAAGCTGTTTTCTCGGAAGTGGCTTGTAGAATATTGACTACGATTCAATCACTTAGCGTAACCTACAAATGTGGTCATGTATGAGCACTGAAACAGTTGCACCACAACAGTATCTTTGTAATTACTCACTTTTGACTGTAGCCTTATAAGAATTTTAATTTTTTTGTGCGCTTCAGTGTATTCGGAAGCTCTAGACTACTCCCGGTTCGATGACCTATTGGAAAACTTTAATTTTACAAAACTGCATGATGTACTGAATATCGGAGACCTCGTACAGGGGATCAAAATCGTAGTGACATCTATGCTGTAAATGTGATATGACGGCTAATTAAAATGTAGAACGAGCTGACCAACACTTAGCAGGAATAACCAAGTTACTAGACAAGAAATTAGACTGGCATGCCCTCCTTTTATCCACCAGTTCCTTATGATATTCACTCGCCCAATTTCAGACATCTGACGACTAACCCAACCCAAGTGATCTGTACAAGTTTAATTAAGTGATTTGTTGTAAGTTAGGTATGCTGAAGTCAACTAACATATGTTTTGGTGGGTTATCAACCAATAAAGAAGATAGTCCTGTTAATCAGTCTGTTGATAGGGCAGACGTGATAACCTGTTCTTCATCAACTTCAATCGACATCAAACATTTGCCCCACCTGTTATACGTGAGAAATTTGCATGTTACTAGTTTTCTCGTGAACTGAGCAGAGCTAATTTTTGTGGACTCTGCGCTGGGTAAACATTCACAAGGCGAAATGTCCTGAAGAATATTCCGGTTAACTGCAAAGTTATCTTGAGGACACAGTCATATGTTTCTAAATGATTTCATCAGACCACTGAAACGGTATTACACTCAACGTGTGGTCGTTTAAATATACGATACTAACCATTAATATATTCAACGACCTGCTCATAAATATTATAGCAGTCATTAACACTGAATCAGTAATGACCGCAATGCGTGTAGTTCTCAGTCGTATACAGCAGCATATTGCGTTCGTAGTGTTCACTTTTCTCAATACACTTTAAATTGCCTAGCGAAAACTTCGTGAAAGAAAGGACGATTGGGTAATCAAAACCTTCATGGATTTCTTTGTCGTGTTCCTGAAAACAATCCAAACTTAACATATAAACATTGTTTCAACGCGTGCACTAACGACATAAACATTATTCGCATGATTATTAGTTGTCGAAATAGCATGCTTTGATTATCGTCGTTGTGGTGTTGAAGTGCCCGTTATCAGCCGTCTTCCAGTTTCAGTTTGACCAGAAAACGAGGACGGGTTTAATTAAAATTGTTCCATGTCGGTTTCAGTGTGAGTTGCGCACAAGTCTTGTATGTTCTTTATAATAAACTAAGTTAACAACAAACTTGAAATACTTTTCACCCTTCTGTTGAAAGTTTGAAGGGCTATTTTTGGAGTGAACGTTCATTTACAACATTCATTAAATATGTCATACAGCGTTTTAGTTTAGAGTCTGAGACGCAACTGAACTGTGAACTCATTGTTAACTATCGTTTCCGCGCATGAATATGCTCTCCAAATGTGCAATGTCTCGTCAACTAAGAAATAGTCCTCTTTGAGAAAATAGAAGAAAAAAAATCTGAAGTTTGGAGATCTAGCCAGATTTCATAGTCCCTGTTGCTTGACATATGCCAGTCCTCCCTTTCATTTGAACAGATGAATTTAGGGAGTCTCACTTTGACACATTCCCCATACACATGGCGTTTGTCTTCAACCAATAAACGGTTAATCTGTTGGAAAGAGGAGCAGTATGTATGCATAACGTTTTTAACACTCTACTGAGTGTAAGCAAATAGAATACTGTCTGTAAGTAATTCTATGGATGCCATGTTCTTTGAGTAAAAAGTAGTAACGATATACTCAGATGATTCCACACAACAAAGAATTCACCTGAACCGGTTAATTTGCATGTTATGGTAGGGTTCTGATCGGATTCACATGAGGCTTAGCAAACTCGAGCTCTGTATATTTTTCAGAAAATGACTGCCTACAAATTTCTAAGGATGTTTAAGGAGACAGAGCTGTTTCTATTGTGGAGTTGTGAAGGTTAGATTGAGTTGGACAAGAAATCCCTTTCAAAAGAATCAGTTTAATACAAGGGTGTCACTGTAAGTAACAATGATTATATATCTGAAAAGTATGCGGTTGACTTGAGTTGGAAGCAGAATTCACGGTGATCGGTAATTTTTGACTCCGCTGACTCCATTGTTCAATGGCTAACAGGAGAACAAGTGAACTCGTTGGCTTTTTGTGTGTGATGAAAGGCAAAGATTGTTTCGGGTCAGTCGGCGATTCAACCAAGAAATATACGTGAAAATTATATGCGAAATATATGTAGATACGTTCCAAACATTTTCGTATATGCTGATTTACTACTGGCAAGTAACAATAATTTTTTAGTTGCAGAGCTAATCTGTGGCGGAAAATTTAGGCTTTGCTCTGTTTGAAGCGCGGACAAGAAGCGCAAGCCCCCAGGCTAAATGTGGTCTATCAGCTGAGCAAAAATCATTCCGAAAGCCAAGAATTTTCATAGTAGGACCCCAGTACATTATAAACTTTATAGGCGAACACTTTTACCACATAAAACAAACGTAAAAATGGCTATTTTCGTTCATCTGAATGACACCTCAGAACGCCTGATGGTAGAAAAGCGTTCGTAGCGAATTCGATAACGGGTTACACGTGTAGCAATTCCAATACCGGAAAACGAAACGAAAGAAGTCGGTTGAACAGGTCACGTGCAACTAGGTGACCAGGCGGAACTCTGACATGACATTTTACTCACAGAAGCATTATGTCGACTTACCTAAACGTGACAGCACGGATATGATTCAGTTAACACTATTCCAATCTTCTGGCACAAGAGCGATTGCATACCGATTTATCAGTCGTCACAACATTCGGGAGTAGAAAGAATCCACGTGTGTTACCATTAGACAACGATATCCTCTAGGACTGTCAGCTTCAAGGAGCCACATGAGGCTTCACGAGATTGCGGTTGAAACGTTTACAAAAATGAAAGACCTGTGGGTTGAAATTTCGATGACCCATCCCGAATCCAACCGATATTTTGAATCTTCGACTGAGCTCATTGATACAATGCAAGCAATATGCCAGTGTGTGCAGCCATCCAGAGCAAGTTAAAAGGAACCTAACTGATTTGTGGTTTGATCATGATGGACAAATCATCAATGGCGAACTCATCATCGAGTAATCACGTTAGTTGGTAATAAACTTCATCTGCTTTATTCAGTTCAGCTCTCAAACATAGTGTGTTTGGTAACAGCAATCAGCGAGGTAATGTCAAGTTTCACTCTTTTCGCAATGTATTCCGGTCCAGGAGATTAGTGTTCAGCTCCACAGTATAAAAACGCTTAGGAAGCTTATCTGGTCTGTTACGGAGGATATTCAGAGCCAGCTAAAGTTAATTCAACGCAATCATTTACGTCCCATTGAAACTGTCGTGATGTACGATCGTGATGCGGCTGGCAACAGTTAAGAGGTCTGGTCTCAAATAAGTCGAGTTCCTCCGTCGAATTTGAGTTGGCTCTGACATGTGACTCAAAGCTACAGTGACGGCCACGACCACCAGCTTCCTTCGTGTCCTGTGGATACAGCGTACCATGTGCATACAAACCTTGTGTCGCAGTTCACCCAATAGACGATTTGAGAAATTCCGTATGCACAAATGAGTCTGTAGTGATCTGGATTATGATATAGAGCAGATCTGTGGAGTGATTTAGGTGTGCATTCAACACTCCGTTAACCTGTTGCAATTATCATCGGAGTTTGAACGAGAATGCCGGAGTTTGATTCGTCTGGAGCGTAACTTACCTGCACAACAGAACAATTTATCAATAACACCTCTAGTACAGGAAGACAGCGCATGATATCGCAGATGACAGTGATTGGGATATTTCCATATAACCTACAGATTTGTGAAGTGTACACGATCAATATGAGTTCAGCTTCCTTCATGAGGGATATAGTGTCAGTATTTCGTGTCCTGTTTCTGTCGCACACTGACCATCAATCAGCAGCTTACGATTTGGAGCAGCAAGATACGACATGCCAAGCGATTTTGTGTACGTCAGACGTGTTCAAGGCAGTGAAACCAGTAGAAGAGGTTACTCTGCTGTGCAATCATTCGAATGCGCTTGTTTACATTACATACCAACCAATCTCTGCATAGCGAATGCAGAGCAGCACAATCCGGAATTACACCGGAACCATGATTAACCGGAGATGGGCACTCGGTGAACCTCACTTGCACTGGTTGTTCAAGCCCGGCATTCGTACTGCAAGAATGCTCGAGCCATCGCATTGTGCACGCGGTAGTCCAGAAGGAGATCCAGATCATGCGGAGTCCATGCGTAGTGTAAAGTGCGAAACTTGGACGTTTCCCTATAAGTGTGGTCAGCGGTCAAAACGGGAGTTCCACGCTGCCGATGATATTTTGGGATTCATGGGTGTAGAATGAAAATGCAAGGTGCAGATTGTCAATATTACCCTTTCTCCCAACTCTCATGAACCGACTCATCGAACACAGCTGATACTTAGCAGCAAGTAGTGGTTACTCACGCATGTATTCCTTCCAGGTGACATGGAGTCAGGATCACGGTGACTGTATGGTCTGCTTCAGCCGCGTTTTTTATACACAACATCGGTTGATGGGTTTGAATTGAAACAGAATCTCTGGACGTCAGTTGCATGTGATAGGGATTAGGTGAGAATATTTTGACGGAGCTGACTGGTCAAGTTGATGATTTGTGGCTATCATGTGTTCATCCGTTTTTGATGTGGGATACTGCGTATTTTGTTTACCATTTTGGGATCGTTGCATCGTTGAATATTTCTGCCATTTCGGCTCGTTTACGACAACTCACTCAGTTAGTTTTGCCCAATGTAAGTTTTACGGGTGATGAGGGGCTTATATGTTGGTATTTTACGACGTGTGTTATCCATCGGATTTTTTTGGACTCCTTGAAAAATTTAAACATTCCACCGTTAGATGTACCCTGAACTTCCAGGTGTTTGTTTCCATACGTGATTGTGGTGACGGATGATTTTCTTCTTTCCAAGTAAACTTCGCTTTTTCTAACTTTTCACCAAATTGGAGGATGCAAATCTGATGCTCATAGTGAATGTGTTTCAGATCCGTTATCCGTCATAAATTTTGGCGATTCTCTCTGCAAACCCAGCTTCTAGAATTCTTATATCCGTGATCATTTTTCATTCGTAGACTTCACTGTTAGGTATTTCAGTACTTCACCAGTAAGGGAAGTAAATTGCAGTTGCTGGTCATGACTGTCTTTTGTGTGAATAATAGTCTGGTAGTTGTGTTGAAAATAGACACCTCGAAATCTGAGTTTTGTCTGTTTTACCTAAAGAAATAAATGTGGATACAGTGGACTGTCAAGTTCTTTTGAATTATCTCGTCGTTTATTTGAAATTGAATATAACTGGTAAACCCAACAGAAACGAGGTCAAATACAACTTGAGTTATACTGTTTAAAATGACGTTGTTTCCAGCGACAGCATGTTATGCTTGGTGTGAGCTGTCAAGCTGTGTAAACATCAACCACCATGAGAAACGTCTGAATTATGATTGGCGGTAAAATATGAACCACTTCCGACAAATTAGCTGTTCAGCTTTGTTATGATTCAAAGCGAAATTGGCTGTTATCAGTGACTCCAGTTCAATTACGAGTCCTGTACAGTTCACATTACGTAGGGATATTCCATAAACTCCATCAAGCACATGATGCTCATTACATTCAGTGTGGCCTGTCCACTTCCTGACATTTCTGTTTGTTTAATGGACGATTGCCTACTTTGTCTACGCTGTCCCGCGAACTGTTCCCAAAGAATGCAGTAATTGTGTGAAAACACTTATTTTGTGTACCATCTTTTCTATACAGACAACTTTTTTACGCCGAATGGCAGCCCAACTTTGTGAAACAAATGCTACATCTGTTTCCTCGTAATTTTGGACATCACTTTCTAATGAATGTTTCGTTAATTATTGCACCATGGTTAATAAACTGACTAGCGTTTTTAGTTTCTACATTACCTTACAAATGAAACAGTGAGTAATTACACACTTCTGAGAAACTGGAATTTTTACCTAAACTACTTATACATGAAGCATGTGAACTGTGAATTAACCCATCGTCTCCAGGTGCAAGGTGGGACATGCGTCTCCATTTAAAAATCAATTTGTAACAAACACCAAGTTAATGAGGCCGAAATTTATTTTCATATTGTTTGAATACACTTGAATTATATAAGGTTTTACTGTTGATTGTAGTTTCACCCTTTCTCCGTCGTTTCTGACACTGTCGCCGGTGTAATTTCTTCAATCTCATGAAGCTAACTGGTTATGAAAGAAATGACGGTCGATCCCAGATCAACAAATATTTTGTTATAATAAGCTTTTATCGTGTACGATTAAGTTGGCAAGGAAAGCCAGTTTTTTTTTCAATTAGGTAACATCGTTCATGTACCAAAGTAAGCCGTGCATAAAAAATATAAAAAATCCGTGTAATCTGCATTGAGGTGAACAAGCTCGTTTACACTGATAAATTACCAAGCTAAACTACTCACAGTCCTATGGCAAATACACAAGGGAATTACAAGTGGGTTGAATTGAGAACGGGTGTGTTGAAGAAATCAGCTGATTCACACCACCTCGGTTTTGTGGCTGTGCTCATACGTCACATGCTAACAATTGAATTCATTGTGTGATCTACTAAAAGGTTGCTAGCAGTTTCATTTTTAACACTTTTGACAATTAATCAGAAAGAAAATTCATTAACAGTAAAATGGGAAGGGTCTTATACACACATGCATAATATCCTCACTGGTAAGTGGACATTCATATTTGCAATATTTATACATGCCGGGCTATACAAAAAGGCTTATGGAAGGAGCCATGGAACAGAAAAATCAATTTCATCTGAAAAAAGAATTCATGCACACCGGTTTACCTTCTATAGGTGTAACCCCATTTGAAACCACCACGTATAGATACTCGCATGGAGCTATTAACAGACTTTATGTCGTCACACTACACGTTCATTTTGTTTATAATCTGGTTTCTGTCTACGCTTAGGTTATAGAGTGACGGTTTCTCTAGCCTGCTTCTGTGTATATTAATTCTGATGTTCTTATCTAACCAGTTTTGTTGACCTCATTGCCAAACGCTTGCTCGAACCGTTTGGTGAACAACCCCACCCTTGCCCAACAGAAGAATAATGAAGCCAATCAGCAGCTTCATACTCTCTCACCTAGTAGATTCTAACCAGTCTGTTGATGTGATGAAAACACTCCGCATAATATACCTAATCACGGTTGTACAGTCGATTGCAGTGGGTTGTAGGATTATGGTTATGGATGAAGCTGTTGTTACTTTACTCTACAATCCACCACTCTATGTCGAAAATCGTTTCGTTCAAGATTCCAAAATCCCTTGCCTATCGCTTCACTTGCTAAGATTGGCAGGATCTATTTTCCAAATGAGGTCCTGAGTGCGTGGCATTATGTTCTCGGAAATATTTCTTTTATATGGATCGGAAGAATACCGATAGCTCAGTACCACTCATAAAGACGCTGGATCTACCTCTGGGAATGTATTGCACATGTATGGCTCAGAGATGAGTAGATTTCAGTTATCAGAAATGGTGATAGCCTCACAGATTTCTTCGCACAATTTCGAGTGTTTACTACGGTGGTTGGACATGACACTGAAAGTATCGGATAAATAAGGGGATGTGTAACGTACTAGCCACTCATTATCAGCGTTGTCACGGTAACGCAAAGCCAAAACATAATTACTACGGTCGACTGCGCTGATATAACGCAGAGGCATTTAAGATTTCCGAACTTGGGCCATATCTCAACGTAGATGAGGAACCAGGTGACGCAGGTGCAAGCCGAAATCGTGTACATACAGAACGATCACCGGCGTTAACAATCATTCTCCGCGTTCTGAAGATTCATCAGACACTGGCAATCACAGTGTTCACGAGACTGATAAGCCCGAGTATGCTGAGGTAGTTGCCCTGAGGTATCTAACGTTTTGCGTACAGAAGGACATATTTTACCCCAGTATCGTTCTGGTGATGCTGATCCTGACTGATTAACTCATAGAATATTTGCAGTTCCCTCATTTTTCCAGTATCATATCTGACCCGTTTACCGCATTGTAACCTCCCCTTATATAGTACAAACCTAATGACACTTGAAATGGTTTGTAACACTCCAATTCATGCGCACTAAACTCTTTAGTTGCTCTGGCGAAAATTTTCATTCACCACTGTAACACAAGAGGATCCCCCGGAATTTTCAACCGATTCACAAGCAAAAGTCGTTTCAGTGATAATGATACAGTGCTGCTAACAGGAAACTGTGAAAACGTTCAAGTTTATAGTGTCGTCAGCAACTTGTAAGCTGATTTCCACACACTTTCATGGCAATTTGCCTTCTCACAGATAACAATAGGGTTCCCTCGTTTGATTGTGACTAACTCAAGATGACCAGTGGACTGTTTGCTTTTCGTATAACCCTCAACTCCAAAATAATCGACGAAATCTGCGGTGCAGCCTTTCGGCTGCTTAGGCTCAGCGATGGTCGGATAAGTAACACGGGACCTAGTTAACCTACTGGATACTGTGATGTATGTTCTGCGATGCGAATGCCCCGATGCCGTTACTTTTTGCCAATGTACATGCAGTGCAATCGGATGTGCATAACTGATTAGAACAAGTCATTAGTTTGTCCTCTAAGTTGATCTACAGGATATCTAAGTTTTAATCTACTCAGCAAAGTCTCGACTTTATGTGGTGTGTTGGAATGTTGGTGATGAAACTACTGACTAGTCCATGCGAACTCCTGTAGGTGAGACACGCGACGGCGGTTCTTCTTATTTACGTGTGTGTAGTAGTGAAGGCATCGTGTCCGGTTTAAAATTGTGTAAAATGTTTTGTGATGACCACTTCAACTGTGCGTGATGGATCACCGCAATATATCGTCAACGCGGAGTTCGCAACTTTGAACCCGTCACTAAATGTGAGCTACAGTGCAGTCAATTGTTAGTAGACACAAAAGACAATCTACTGCTTTATATTTTGATGTATTGTAGGTAAAACGATGGTTAGTCCGTTCAATTTTGACACCTTTTCTTCTGACCCTTCCTCACATTTAATATATGTGTTATCTCGGCAAGGAAGAGGAGAAATCGTGGAAATTGTAAGGGTTTATCGCCCCGCTAGGAAAAAACACATGGTTACTTAGCTCCTCACTTAACACGTTTGAAACGTCACTCAGTTCTTTAGTTCGAAATCAGACGGATTTGATTCGTTCGAATTGGACTCAGTCAAGTCTCTCAGGTTAATATGATGTTTGTTTCACCATATAACTCAAAACTAGTGCAGAGAAAAAAGAGAAAACGATTGAAATAACCTTTAACATAATGTCCCGAGCATTGGCTCCTCAAATTAATAGAACAGTTTACAGCAAACTCTGTAACTTGCGGGAAAACTTTGCAGTTTTCCCAGATCTCCAAACTCAAAACTCGTGTGTTTAGAAAACAGCGCTGACAACACTAATTATGACTAGCAAATAGGAAAGTGATTGCGTAGTAGTGGGGTTTCTAGCATATGTTCTGGACTCTGAAGCCGGAGCTGTCTATCAACAGAGTCGTGGATGTGATGGACATTCAACATCATTTTGGTTGCATTTTTCACGTCTGAAGAAATGCACCATTTTAAACATGCCGGTTAATGCCGGCTTACCACATGAGCTACTCATTGGGTCATATTTCTTCCGATCAGACTAAACGTGATTAACTTGGTCCAAATGGTTCTGGGTTCGGCAATTGCTTGTTTTCTTCTCAAACATACCACCAGGAATGAACGGTGCGGTTAGCTGAAGAAGTCGGAGTATGAATGATGAAGTGTAATGAGCTACTCAGTTAAACAATGCCTTTTGCAGTGGTACACACGTGTACAAATTTGGATTTCACATGATCGGTTGCAGAGTTGAACAAGCGCTGGCAGTAAGGATTTCAGAGTCTTATCCAAATTTCGTTTCTAATCTGAAAATAAAAATTAGAATTCGCGAGATTACGGCAAGATCCAGACTTGTCTCGAGGACCGACAAAATGAAATCAACCAGATTTTACTCTGATCAAACTTTCAGAGTGTAAACGTGTCTCAAGAATGTTCTTTCAGAATCTCTTAGGTGAAGAGAAATAGCACCTCATATAAATAAACCAAACCGTCTTTCAATACGTTTGATTAAACGAAGCATCATCGAATGAGGTAAATGAGAGATCACATGGATACAACACGCAGGCCGTGAGAATCTTATACCATACTGTTCAGTCAGTACTGAGTATTATTACTCTGCTTGTTAACCTCATTTTTTACGCTGTGGAACTCTGTATCGTGATGAGGTCTGTTCAGAACTTCTACTTTATCAGACTATAAACATATTTATGTGGTATAATTTCGGTCCTCAGTTGGATCTGACTTACCGTTCTACATACATCCGTAACCTTTTCCTTGCTGGTGTTTAATCCCGTGCGCGCTAGACGTGTTTAATTCATTCGGATATGGGTTATCTAATGGCTAGTAAGAGGAATGTGACGCTGTTAGAGCTGAAAGGCCAAAAAAACTACCTCAAATCACTTACATAAGAACTCTGTAATTAGCAGATCCAACATAGTAACAGACAAATTCGAATAGCTCCTAACACAACATTGTAACTAGTTCACATTGCCGTACAGTTATAATCCTAGTTACACAGACAGTGCAAAATCTAATTCGGAGCTGGAAAGAAATACAGTCGCAGTTCATGTTGTTTTGTTCTCTATATCTTATAGCTGAACTGTGCACACGTCATCCCTAGTGATTTGAGTGGAGTTAGCAGTGGTGTAAGAGTAACAGCGTCAGTTTTGTAGAACAAGGAAAGGAGAAGTACTTCGTTGGCGTGAACAGACTGTCTGCTTGTAGCAACTACTATTTGTTATTTACTTGTTTTGATTCGTTTTAATTATTTTGAAAAGCTCATTTTGTGTAGCAATAATAAACATAGAACAGTTGCCTTTGAGCTACTATGTTCTGTTCGGTGAGTAAGCCGTACATCATATACTCAAAATATCATTAGTATTTCCCTGTATGTGTAGGAATTTTCCACCTCAAAATTCACTGCGACGTCTGCACGCAATACTTTTTGTAAACCTACTCCTCAAGTTCATACAGGATTACAGTACGCATGTGTGGAATTACTTAGCAAGACGAGCGATTCCGTGAACACCTAGACTAGTTGAAATAAATGCACGTTCTTCCAGAGTGTTTCACAATCTCATACATACCGTCTGGAATAGTCAGTAATAAGTCCATCTTGAAATCCACTACTTCTGCAAATCCATTAGTGATATTGATGAAAAATGTTGTACAAAATTTAAGTTTCAACTAACACTGAGGAAAGAATGACTTGTGTTGCTTATTACAAATGATGCGTGATTGATATCCATACTAACTATTTCGTTCCCAACACACACAAAGGGAGCTGAACAGATACCATAATGGAGGGTTCTAAAATGTGCTCTGAGATGAATCCAGCATCTAGCTACACCATTGCGGACTGTAGCGGGTAACGTATTGAAAATAATATCTACCCCACCAAACGTACATCTCTTTGAGGAAACAACAAGCGGTAGGTTTTCCTTTGTGCGTAACAACTTACAATCGCGTGTCGTGATGCATAAACACGCCTGAGTTTGGAAGACTGCGTGCACAAAGCAACCTGGTTGCCATTCTGTATGCCATCCGGTAGTCGGTCTCTTGCGAATGAAGATTTTGCTGTGTTCTCGAGATCTTTGTTTAGTCATATGTTACTCACAGAAGTAGGGTATGATGCGATGATTCCACAAACACAAACTCACTGAGGTTGCTTGCCGAGTAAAATGCACTCGGAGGAATGATTTTCTCAAGACGATAAATTACATGTGCTTGGATCAGTCATGCAGGCTTTGAACATGGAAACATTCTTAAACATGAATGTTTGTTTGGACAATTGTTTGATTAAAGCCATATTCAATTAATGAAGAAGTAAATGTTTCACGAGTTTGTTCAAAAGAGAACTGAACAGCGACGGTGATTTTGTTCTCTGACACAGATGGACTCAAAAACAGCCAGTGGTTCGAACTGTGTGAAAGTACGTCCATTTGCTTCAAACAAAAACAAGATGAAAGTTGTGCTGTGAGTTTTATTCCGCCCACAGTGAAAATCGTGTAGCTGTGGTAAGTACGCCGCTTTGTGTGAAACTACTTCAGTCCTTGGAAACATTTTATCCTGTTTGATGGAATCCATTTGCTCACTGTTGACTTTAGTACTGTATTATTGTAGTCATCAAGGTCTTTGGTGCCTTCTACATAGCCGCACACCGCTTACAGAAAGAGTGTTGTTCAGTGGAATTCCATGAGCAGACGTACACGTAAATTGTCACGACAGGCTTAATTCGTCCAGTTGCAAACTCGTTTGTAAGGTTATCGGTTAGGTACGTACTCGTCGAACTTCGTACCTATATCTAAGCTAACAGACAACTTTTTGCAGGGTGGAGGCTTTAAGAAAAATGACTTCAAGCATCTCTATGCATGGCTTATATACACCATTTTGTGGGACGATGTCGTCGTGACATACCGGCTCCCATTTCTCTCTTGACCCCGTTCACTTCGGTCACTATATGTCGGTAAATACTACTACAACTATATTTTAGCATTCCCTGAGTTTTATTCCACGAATATTGCTTTAAAAATTTATGGAGAATTTCAGTACAATAGTCAGAAGACACAAATTACGGTATAAATTCATTTTGCACACATTAGTTAATCGTAAACATGTGACTAACAGGAAGACGAAGACCGATGTGTTGTACATGAAACGACTAAAAGTACAAATCGGGCTGGATCTTGATTGGTGTTCACGGGTAATCCCACGGTAAACATAGTTAGAAGTTAATTGTTTGTGTACACACATGAACGGCTGTCAACGGTTGGTCAACATCGTTTCAATACACTCGAGTATTGTGAGTTGTGGACGCTAATCAAGACCTTAAACAAAGGTGCGATATTGGCAATGTGACTTGTGGTCGATACGTGCCTTGCGGTGGACGAAGCGGTGCTTCATCCCCACTGAGTGTCACTCATTGGCAGTGGGTCACTGCAACTGTGAAACACTTTGGGATGCGTTCCTTGGCCCTGATTTATAGTACAACACATTGCCAAATTCTCTGGTGTGCGTCCGCACGTGGTCAGGCGTGCATTCCTGAACAAGTTTCCGAAGTACTGCTGTCGTTTTTGAGGTTTTCATTAATGTTAAGCAGAATTTCAATTAATCAGGGGTTTTTGCGAACTGGACTAACGAGTAACCTTGAATGGATGATGTAAAACGCAAACGAAACATTTCTGAGTCCGTCTAGAGACTCAGCCTGAGTTAGATGAACGCTTCTGTTTGCACACCGATGAATGTTCATCGTCCTAGTTTAGCTTGTTGCTCGTCATCTGTGCGCTGTAGTGCAATCGACCGATGATAATAAACTCAGTATCTTCTTGACGTCTTGGTGAACTGGGTAAGGGAACTCAATATGTCAAATTTCTCAAACGAAACTCACCGCGGTTGTTAGCGCTAAGGTGCAAAACGTTGATTGAACGAACTCGTAGGGGTTTCGATAAGGGATGTACTTGGTCTGATCGTTTTCCATCGTATTTCTTCAAAGCTAAGTCGGAAGGGAAACTATTGGACAATAACGACAATTTTACCAGATTGGCTATTTCGCATATCAAAATTGTCCGCCAAAATCTTCACAAAGTACGAAAACTCCGCCAAGGATACCATCGAGAGAACCATGGTCAAAACGCCTCACAGTCTCCAGGGTTCGTTGGATCACACAATCACCAAACCCAATTTTCTCAGTGAGACCTTGGAACATGCTCACAATTTGTAAAGTAAACGGTTTCAATAAGCACAGCTAGAAGCAATTACTGTGGGCTTAAAGTACAAACTTCTGTTGTAGAAAGTCAGCCGGTTAACGACTGAAGTTCAGCTTGAAAACCTCTACGACCGGCTGGGAGACTTATGGCTCGACTCGTGGGAAAATGCATGTTGGTTTTGTGCTAAAATGGTCAGTGTACTGCGTCAGTTTCTATCATCGTTCATTCACCAACGCTGCCGTCTAATCTCTGAACATGAGGAGCCACCCACACAACTGAGACAGATAGATGACTTGACGGTTGTGAAACCGGGCAAAGGAATTGAAAATTTAATCTAGAATAAAGTTGATCGCGTGACGGAAATAAGCACTGTTCTGGCTGAAAATAGAAGGTTAGAGATGACCATCCGCTAGAAACTAGCATCCTACTAGAAAAAAAAACACTGAGTAAGCTGAAAGTTGCTTTACTGCTTGGATATAAATGACCAAAAGCGTAAACATTCGAAACCGATGGAGAGCCGTACACCAAAAATGAGAGGATTACCCAAATGAGGCGGAACCAGTTTTCCTCTGAGAACAATCCTTGGGAAGAATGATTCACCATACCACAGTCTTGATCGGTAGCTAGTTCAGCTCCTCGGTCCCATCTATAAAACCATAAGACCCCGTTCTGTGAACGATTTCTTTGAGTTATTTCGGAAGATATTCCGGTGAGTTCCTCACAAAAGGTGTTCCACCGACGTTGACCCATTATTCACAAACGTTCCATCATACAAAATAGTTAATTATTTGCATAGTTTATTTTCAACTCATAATACTTCTTTATCTAATTCCACCTGCTGCATTAAAGGATTCTGTAGGAAAAACAGTCGGTTTCAGTTCGATGGATGTGCTTATAAGCAAGTTGGTGGTGTAACAGAGGGCAATCCATTGGGCCCAAATTTGGCTGACTCTCTTCTAGGAACGGTTGAATATGAGATATCGGGTTGTGTTGACCGTTCTACGCCTCATAAACGTTACATGGATGACACTCCAACATTCACCAATTTTGATCGTTCAATAACTCTGTACATCAGTTTAATTCCACTCATCATAGTTTGTCGCCCATAAGCAAGAGTCAGATAACTCATTACCACCTTTAGACGTCCTTATTTCTAGGCGCTTGGATGACATACTTACTCTGCCTGTTTATCAGAAAGCTAGATTGGATTGGTAGTAGTTACAGTTTCCCTCATTTGCCTTTGTGGTTTACGAGCGTGGTATAACGAGAACGCTTTTTCATCGAGCAAGAAAAGTGTTTACAGTCAACCACCTAATGTCTGGAGAAGAGATCTTGAGGAGTGTTCGGCTTGCGCGTAGGTATCCGACCGAATTTGTTGCAAGAAACGAGTGGTTACCGCCCAACCACAATCAGCACCGAAGAAGCAAGCTTTTATCACCCTCCCTTAGGCAGGAGACAAAAACACTACCGATGTTAATTGAACGCTGAAATCTGCCATTGATTCCACTCGTCCCTTATCCGAATTGTGTTTGTTACCCTCCAGCCACAGGATAAGTATCAGTTGCCCGGATCGCTCTTTCTGGGAAAACTCCGCCTCTAGTGCTCTCTGTCATTTCACCTGCAGCTGCAGCGACTCGCACATTGTCAGAAGAGACTGAAACTGACAGTGGAGGAAAGCACAGCACGCCCCAAGAGGCGGGTGCAAACTGACTCAACGTGAGTCAGCATGCCAACACCCGAAAAGGAGTCCGGCTACTTCGATCGCGAAACCTAAATGCGGCAGGTTGTATGGTTGACGATGTCACTTCGTTTATAGTCTTATTGCGCAATCACAAACTAGGCTGATGACGTTCTCCGATGCGTTGTTCACAAAGCGTCATGCACGGGCTCTGTGTTGACAAAAGTCGACTTCTTCCGACAGTAGGCAAATTTAGTTAGACATTCTAAAGCCAGACGCGATAAAACACACATTTTGGTGTGAATTGCTAAAATCTGATTTGTCATAATGTGCACAGCTACCTAACGGAAATTCACTTTGTAAGTATGCAAACAGACACTACATACTGATGAAGCAAATTTCTGGTGTTCTTAGGTAGTGCTGGCTGACACTATTGGGTAGCTGTGCACATTGTGACAAATCGGATTTTAGCAACTCACACCACAATGTTGCACTGTTTTATCGCGTCTGGCTCTAGAATGCCTAACTAAATTTTCTTACTGTCGAAAGAAGTCGACTTGTAGTTGTCTCCTGTTGGTTGGGTGGGTAACTAGGTCCAAGTGTGAAATTTCCGAGTTATTGGCATGACTTCGTGGGTCAGCTGGTAAAGCATTTGTCGCGTCTGCACACGTCGTTTCTGTGGATGGTTCGAATCTAGCCGTAGTTCACATTTTCCGCAACTGGGTTTCCTCTAAACAGATGAGTTGACTTAGGAGGACTACCTTATAGAACCAACATCATCTTTGTTTATAAGTTTTGCAGTTAGAATTAATGGACCGTTATAATTCCTTATTGATTTTTCCGAAGTGGTCTTCTTCCCTAATGACTTATGGATGGTACCAGAGAACATTCAACGGTAGGGCATTGATTATTTTGCAATTAGCCCATCATATCTATAGGAAACAATGCCTATTTATTACCTTGTGATCTTTCTGAGAAAATACTTGTTTAAATTAAGTCTAGCGAGGTGTCTTTTACGCACCGTGGATTAGGCGCTAAGGCAAAAGCGTCGAATTTGAATGAACTGGTATTATAACAAAACGGAGCGATAATCGTGAAAAGAAAATCGAGGAATATTTTTATGAAAATGACTCATTGGAGGGTGAATAATTTAATATAGATGTCCACTGACATATAGGAAATACTCATGAGTAGTAAGAATCACACATAACTAATGCGTATTTTCTGACCTCATTGTTATCTGGACTTAAAAATCTGCGGTCCAAACCAGTCCTTCGTACAGCTTTTTTTTCAGAAGTGAGCAAACCCAACTGAAAAACTTATCAAATATTCGTGTAAGTTTGTGCTAAGCTGAGCTGTCTACCACGGTTACGAGAAGTAGTGAGACGCATTTTTTGTTATGTAATTCTCAGTTGCGTTATTCGATGCCCTGTTGATTTCAGTAGTACAAACACAGTCATGATGATTCATTCGTACAATCAAGTTACAAGAAGAGGTCCGGCCGCCTGCTTTTCCGCTAACGTGCTGTTCGACACGAGATTAAGTTTGTATTTACCTTAATCCGCATGAATCACATGGGTTTTGCTTAAATGACACAAAAGCAAAAACTGAACCGTTGTCCGGATCGACGGTTACCTGACTGTTAGTTTCTCCTATAAGGTTCAACGCATGTTAACGTCACTCAAGAATGTTTGGCGACCACTAACGACAGAAATGCAAGAAATCTCACGAACAGTTCCTTGTAAAATCTGCTGGTACTTCATGCAATATTCGAGATAGGTCAATGTTCCGTTCATGCAAGTATTTAAACTAGACTCGGCTTTACGGTAAGTGTGGAGGATGTTGGATATCGAATCCAGAGAAAGTACTTCCATCCGGGTGACGGTGCGCAGAATATTAGTTGAACTGTGGAAAATTTGTGACATATGAACACTGATGTCTTCCTTTTGAAGTTCTAGATAGGAGTGGCTTGTTTCCGTATATGCTCACGAATTTTCGACTAAGGTTTCACGAATTCAACTGTGCGGTGTTAAATTCGTTATCGCCTATCGGAGCAGTCAGTGAAACTGTCACACTTTCCGTGCTACCTTTTGTCTACCCTTCGATATGCTACTTTTGGGATATGCTTATTTGCGTTCATTTCAGTCAAAAAACACTGCCTCTCTTTCTTCTTTTCTGGCCGTGCTATGTTTAAGCACTCGAAAATACCGCCTTCGGTGTCTTCTTGGAACACTTGCGGCGGCATTGGCGCGCACATTTTTGTTACACATTTAGTAAGGAAGACAATAATTCTCAATAACTTCTGCCGTTCATCATAGGACCGTTACCCCAAGATCGATTTCATCTATGTTAGAACTCATCAGGTGGAGATATATCTAATAGATTTTTGGATTGAGTACACTTTGCATTAAGAATCAAAGTTATTGTCCGGTTAGTCATCGGTTTCATGAACGTCGCTTGTGATGAGGAAACTTGGATGTATTAGTAATACAATATTTTTCCGTCCCGTTCACGTTTACAGAGAAAACTTGCTAATTTCTACTCCATGCAGCTGTACTCAAAATGAACTGGCAATCCAAGATGGACTGTGTCCATCGCTATGAATGAATTGGAGGCTAGTTCTAATCCACAAAGATCGTTTGCTTTACGACGCATTTCTCCAAGTGTGCGCAGTGTCCTCCTTGTTTCCCGGAACCTTATATCCCATCTACTCCACTTGTGAATTACGCCCAAAAATGGTTTTCTGATAGCCCCAAAAAATTCGGTTTGTACATCTTGTTGGCGTTCGTTCGTTGCACAGGCTAACAAATCGTGTTTACTTTCTCAGCTTATACAGTTCCATTTGAAACGAAGCGGCATACTGTTATCACAAACAAATTTCCAAATCACCAGCATAATTTTGGTAACAATCATCTGAGCTGTATTATAGCTGTGACACTGGCACTATCAGCCGGTTGAGCCACAACCAAGATTGTGACCAGTAACATATAATCAAGAGTACTGGTTGATATTTCAGCTAGCTGGTATCTCAGATGTTCCGTGAACAATATGACTTCACAGGATCAGTTCCCAATCAAAGCTATAAGTGGTGACCCGGAAAGACTGAATATTAGGATTATACATATAGTTCGCTGATATAAAACATAAGGTGGTGGTGACATTAAGTTTTGAAGTACCGCACTCTTTTTTGATTGCAAGAATTTGTATGCTAATTTTTCGTGAATGATGCGAATCTTGTGCTTTGAGGCGAATAGTGCACCATCCATGACCCATTCCACCACTTCTTCGATATGTTTATTTACTTCAGTTTCATTTTCTTCATACTTTCGAGGTCACATTGAAGCGATGCTTACCGGGCATGCGGTGATATTGCCTTCTTGCTATCTCTAATGTAATCTGTTTTCCAAATTCATTACCTTGAGAAAAATGAGTTTCGTTGCAGGTCTGTATTTTGAAGCGTGATACACATCCCGAAGTGCTACTGGCTAGTCCTAATCAACACAAATATGGTCAGTGTTCGGGTAAATTGTGTTTATATAACCTACGTTGTTCACAGTTTCTTATGAACTACATTTCATCTTGACTCGTTCAGTACCTGGTAGGATTCTGTAATCTGACTAATTTTGGATGAGTAGAGAATGAGAAACGAATGTGGTCATTCTAATCCAAGACTGACTGCCATAAATTTGAGGTGGATAAAAATGAATAGAATTTAACGGAATCGGGTTAATTAAGTTTTATTTTAGTGGAATGATCAGACTGCAAGAGTGCCGTTGTAGTGTTCGTCATACGACGTAGAACGATAGGGATTTAATCGTTAGGCATCGCATATTACTCTTAAGTTGAAGTGCTGTTTACAGAGTGGCTTAACGAAGTGTGGAATTATTCTAGTGGAGGGTTCACGGTATATCTGTGACCATCATACTCATTTCGCCACGAGCATACAGAACTATCCAACAGTTAGCACGGTATTTTATTTTAGTAATTCATAAGTTGATACTCTTTACACACAACTAAAGTGAGTTAATACACGTTAAGGTAATTGAACGTTGTTTCAAGCCAGTTTGTTATGAAAGCGTAAATAAAGAGGTTACACAGTTAATGGTGCCAAAACTCAAAGCTCAATTCAGAGTTCATAATTCTAATAAAATCTATCGGAAGGTGCCGGCATCATTAGGTTACTAAAAATCTCACCGCGAATTTTTGGGATGCACTCAGCAAACAAATAAGGTCTTGTTAAGCTCAGTCTGTTCTATTCTTGTCGTATATCATTTCTAAACTTTCACAACAAAAAATAATTATGAGCGTCTGCACATACTTTTTAAAAAAGTGAGCTCCTATGAGTTCTGTCGTATAAAGCTGTGTACCACAAGTTCCGTTATTTAGCATACGCATTCTCAAAATAAAAAGCAACATTGTTGTGCGTTAGAAAATACATCACAGTCAAGTGAAACTGTGTTGAACTAAAAGTCACTGCCACAGTGACAAATTCTTGCAAAAGCCTCAGCGCAAATGAGGACTAGGCTATCACAGACTGTTAACCGACCACCTTCTTGAAAAACTATATTTGATAATCTTTAGCCAATTAATTATTAAATCTGAACACTTAAATACTTTCGCTTGAGAGCAATGATCGTATGGCTATCGACTGGATTTAATAGGACAGTTACTGTGTCTAATCTCG
>QNGE01000320.1:0-37253 GCA_008508345.1 Paragonimus westermani
AGAGGAATGTGACACACCCTGGATCAAACTCCGACTCCGTAGTTTTGACACGCTCCTTGCCGGTGTTGTGTGCCGTTCGCCGTCGTGTAGTGCGTCCGATGACGAAGCCACGCTTACCCCTGTGATCCATCTCACGTCCACCCAGCTTTCCTTCCATGTCGTTATTACGAGTGATTTCAACGCACCCAAACTCAACTCTACGGCTGCTCCTCATGAGGACTCCGACTGCAGATTCTCCAACTACTTAACAATGTTGATCCATGTGAAGGCGTGGACACAGCATATCAAATTATCTACAAGGCGCCACCCAGGACAGAAACCTTCCTTGCTTGATCTGGTTATCGCGAACGAGGCTCAATCAGTAGATAGAGTGGTCATCAAACCACCGCCAAACCACAGTGACCACATCCGAAACATCCGTTCCGAAAACATCCAGAAAGCAAACTTTGGCGTACCAACGGCCTTCCTAGGTACACTCAAACCCGCATCTGATTCAGTGAAATCAAGCCGCAGTTTTTAAAGCTGCTGCTCACGAAGCTGATGACGCATTTGTCCCTTGTAAGCCATGGAAGTCCCCTCTCATTCACAGCTTCCACGGAATATACGTCATTTTCTTGATCTACTTCCGCGTCCACTGTCAAGGGAGTATCCAATCGGTTGGCCGGAGTATCTAGAAGCCTCTCGCTCTGTACATCAATTCGACGATTTAGCGAGTGATACACGGTTCAGATGCAGGTTCCCAAGGTCCCCGGATGCAGTCGGTTTCCCTTGCTCAGTGTCAGCCGGCTTCTGCTGATCTTGAGGTCGATCATCGGAAACCGGTTGTGGCACTGCTTTTGAGAACAACAGTGAATACCATGAACATAGTGGGATTACTTGCATAATACAATTCCAGATTAATGAGGCTCAAGCAGTGCTTTCAAACAATCCCTAGAAGCGCTCCTGACGACCTCAGAAGGATGGATGTCCCAATAGTTAATAACCCTGTAAGCAAAGGGCCGCTGCCTGGGAAAGGTCCGAGGACAAAACTTGAAAATCTTCTTATTATGACCTCGCCGACCGTCACCATTCGCTACACTGGAAAACTGTTCAACAAGACTTACTCTAAAGAAGGTGTGTGAGCATTCAACTATCGCAGAGTCTTCAAAATTCAAGTAGGTGCAGGTCAAGAATTTCAAGTCGAGACTCGTAAGTAACATTAGTCAGACTCGCGACCATCTTGGTAGCCGCTCGTGGAGTGGTCTCATATAAATCCCGTAAATCGACTAAAAAACTTTTTTTCTATGCGAGGAGAGTGTGTCTAATCATTGCAAGAGCGGCAAATCCCCTCTTTCCACCACCTCATGGTGATACGTGAGGGACAAGTTAGACGACAATTAAATACCCAGATCTTTCTTCAGATCGATCCTCATGATACCTATTGTGCTATATGTACTGTGAATCGTGAAAACATTGCCAGAATACCCACCGAGTGACATGTGAGCACATTTATTATCAGTTAATCGGAGGCTGCAATTGCTCGACCAGCTCTTGATTGCGGCAAGATCAATCTGTAGTGCACTGGGATCGGTGGCATCCGAGATTTTCGGGTCGTCTGCGTATAAGAGGGCGTTGGTGGTACTATTGCTTGGAAGGTCGTTGATTTAAATAAGGAATAACAAAGGATCTACCACTGACCCTTGGGGAACACCCACAGAAATGAAGGAGGGAGATGAAAGGTCTGATCAAGTTTTAACTCTAAAGTTCCCTTAACAAAAAAGGGACAATCCGGCGAAGAACCTTTCCTTGAATACCATAGGTTTCCAGTCTGTGTCTCAGCGGGGCATGTGGGACACGGTTAAAAGCCTTGGCGAAATCAAAGAAGATAGCATTTGAGATGAGGCCATTGTCTTTGGCCTCCGTCGGACGATCCATGGAAATAAGCATGTTTGTTATGCATGACAGATTAGGGAGAAAGCCATGCTGGGTGGAAGATAAGAGATCATTTGATAAGCAGCGTTTGAGTATGGCGCGCTTGAGTGGGCGCTTCGTTATCTTGCACAGACTGTTGGTAAGGCTGATTGACCGATAGCTGGCAGGAGAGTGCCGGTCACCCACTTTGAATATGGGTGTGACCGTCGCATCTTTCCTTGAGCTAGGCAGGATGCTAGTCTGAAGTGTTTGTTTAAACAGCTTATAAAGAGGGTTCAGCCAGACTAGCAGCTGCTTCCTCGAGTATTCTGGGATGGATCGTGTCAGGACCCATCGCACTGTATAAAGTAACCTTAAGTAAAAGGTCTTCAACGTTTAGCACAGAAAACTCAGCGGTCACGAGTGGTTGCCTGAACTTCTGCAGCGGTAGGACAGGATGCCTGCTCGGGGGTGCGACGTTGTAGACTGTTGAGTAGTACTCCCTAAATAACTCGGCCACAACTAGGGAGCCAGATGCAGTCTCCCCGTTAGGCAGTCTCGAAGAGAGAGCTGAAGGCTTGTTATTTCTTAGTCGTCGCATATGCTTAAATAAGAAGTGTTGTTCCCGCGGGTTCTGATAAGGATCTTCTCTTGTACGAGACTGGTGTGTTCGCGGATTTCCCACCAACACCTGTTTCGGATAACTGGAGCGCGTTTAGGTCTTTTGAGTTTTCTGTGAGCTTATGCTTTGCGAATAAATGGGAACGGTTATTGAAAAGACGACGTACCCTGCATGGAAGGGGTGGCCTTAGAAAGAAAGCGCACAGTTTGCGTGGTATAAATAACTCGTCCGCTTTCTGAACTGCACCTTGTAATGTACGGTAGTTCTGGCCCACGATGTTCAAGCCAAGAAGAAGTGAACCCAGGGAGGTTCTCAGGCCGTTGAAATCTGCCTGATTAAAGTTCTGAACTGCGGACCTTTTTGCTGGTTTTTATAACCAGTAACAAATAAGATCAAAAGTTAACGGAGAGTGGTCACCGTGTCCAAGTGGCGGCTTGATGATTATTTTGTCTACCAAGTAGCTCACAGTAGTGATGACTTAGTCGAACAGAGAGGGAATCTGACCGAAAGGATGCTGCGGTGACGTGCTGTGTCCACGCCTTCCGTCGAGAATCCGATTTCACAGTCCTTGTGAGAAACTGGTGCCCAGTTTACCTTGAGTGCATCAAATTGCCCCATAATAAGCAGATGAGTAAAGCGTTGTAGGCCTAAGAAGTTTTCCAGGCTTACCAGAAGGGTGTTGTCGTCGAGGACGTCGGATGAAGCGGAACGATGAGTGAACCCAATAGGAGTAAGTCTTGGTCACGCAGTGGTAGTGGATGACACGGTTATACGTTCCTCCGACGAAGGTTAAGTAACGCACATATGGCCAACGAGGCCAAATATCAAAACCAAGTTAAATCGCTGGAAACGTGGGTCACTCAAAGTTCTTCGGAAGAACGTATAGTACTCAGTTTGTTTGCGTTCGTGAGCTAAAACACAATGCTTGGCCGCAATAGGCCGTCAAGGGTCCAAAGTGCACGTCGAGTACAAGCACAAACGACTGACAGACAATGACGAACCGACCGAATGCGGTCACATCGATCTGATGTGCGTCTACATACCCGGGCTTCAGGCGGACCGATTAGCTGGTGATAGTTTAATGGCTGACCGTATTCACAGGGGTTGAGGAGGTGAGACTGATAGATACCAATAGGTATGTGGCAGGTGGGTGAGATTCAATGGCTGAGGGAGGCGGGCTGGAGGAATCATTACTTTTAGAAACGCGTTGTGGGAATAATGGTAGCAAGTGTGTAGTCAGGAGAAGTCACAAGGAAGGGCGCGGCAGGGTAAGTCGGGGGGATTTTGACTACCCAAAGTATTTTTCACAGGGCACCCATAACCGAGGGTGTTAGGAAGCACTGTTGAAGAAAAATTGCACAATCACCCATTCTTCCTCGAGCGGAGCCAGCTCGGTAAACTGAATTCCCCGGGACACTCAGTTTACTTTCACTTACATTATCTGTAAGCCAGGTCTCCATGGAGGCGAACATGTGAAGTTGAGTTTGATGAGTTAATTTTCTGATTTCCGGTAATTTGTTAATCAGCCACAGACAATTCGTACACGTGCATTTGAAAGCTAACTACTCGCTGGATTTTGCGAGAAAATAGAAAGGATGTTACAAAGAAGAGTCTAGGAAAGAAGACCTAGAATTGAATAGGGTGGTGGGGCTGGATTCGGTCTGTTATTCCGAGTTGTTCTGACGGCCCACCTTCAAGACTGTGGGCGCGACATCGCCGCCTATGCGTAGGCCAGCGATCCTACGGAGCGTTCGACCAGCATTCTTGGCGCCGCAACTTGCGAGCTCTGCATCGCTGTCGAATTCTGCTGCTTAGGAGGGTGTTTGAAAGTGTTCACCCACGGAAAATTTGACTTCTTCGTTTGCTGGGCGCGCGATTTAGAGACGGCAGTGCGCACTGTGCTATGGAGCTACTGAAGTAAATATTTATAGGGTTAGGCCAAATTAATGTTTTTTGAGTTGCAGGAGGTGGCCGTAGCAGGCTGCTCCCGTTCCGAATTCTTGGGAGGAAGAGCTTTCTGCTTGACAATTTGGTGGGTTTCGGGGTGAATAACTCTGAAGACGGTTTTTGCGCGGTGTCGGTACCCTCAATGCTCGTGCCTGTGTCTGGGGCGTCGGTCGTTGGAACGACCACGCAGACGATGCCTCCACTCTCTATAACAGGCACTGGGGACAGAGCGGATACTTTGAGAGCAGAACCCTTGACTTTAGTCTTCAATTGTAACTTCTGGTCTGCCACGAATCATAGCTTAGTCTTAGTCCGTTGTTCGCGTCTCGCCCTCTCTTGCCCGGAGCCGTCGACAGATAAGCCCTTTAGATGAACGTTGGCAGACTTCAAATCCTCTGTTTTTCCCACCACGAGCTCAAAGCTGAGTATGGCTGCGAAGTTACCAAAAGGTTAAGTGACTTTCTAGTTGTATTAGCCCGCAGCTTACTCACGAGTATCGGGTTTGTGGAATCCGGGGAGAAGGAAGTCCCTAAGAGTGTTTTAGCTAGCCCGGTTAGAGAAAAGGTTGTAGAGCCACATTAAAACTCTTTTCACTGAGAGCTTTCTCCTTCATATTTATCGCCGCCACCTGTATGTGTGCAGTTGACAGAGCAACTGCTTTCCTGGTGATTGCAACACCGGGGAGAGCACGGGCTATATACTCATTCAAAGAGTGTAGTTCCAGTTTCATTTCGGACAGAGTCCGTTGGCACTCCTCTATCTTACTTTCCATGGAAGAATTGGAAGGAGATACGCAGCTAAGAAGAGCCCCGCACTTACAGTCACAGACTTTTTGCGTCTCTACAATTGACGTGGTGCGTGTAAGACCAGTCAGCGGCGGAGCTGTGCCTTGGCTCTCGTCAAACCTGTGACTCATGCGGAGGTAAATGAGAGACGAAGAAACTAGCTGTTTGTACTGGTGTTCGTTAAGACCAGTGCACTCGAAGTGATGCCACTCCAAACACTGGTGGCACCGCATGCCTTTTTGTACGGACATTTTACACACATACCGGCCACAGACGCCGACTGCCACAGACAGTGTCTACTGAGTCCCAGTACTGATAGATCTCACACGGGTGACCGTCGACAGGGATGAGTAATATGCAATATAGAACAGTTAGTTTTCAGTGATTCACAAAAACGAAACAAACATGGTAAAGCATAAAAAGAAAGTCGAGTACTAGTATGTACGATCTTCTACGAAGACGTTGAGCAACGCGTAGCAATAAACCAATAATCCCAAATGTTCAAAACAAAATTGGGGCGTAATGCAACGGTACTACTGAACAAATTATCAAAGTAATTATTTAGACAACCTCAATAGTTTCGATTGACAGATCGTTTCCAGGGAATGGGTTACAATTCGCTGCTGAACGGGCTGAATATGAACTATGATCACATGATAAGGCATTCACACCCAAAAGAGCTCTTTCGGACAGTCAACAGGTTCAAAACAATGGGGATGAGCCGAGTTCCAAAAAGAGGGTGGACGCACCACTCAAGTAAAGTACAATGACCGACAACTGGCTATTCGCACACCCATCAAATTGACGTGACAAAGCAAAATCATCTAAGTCAAGGTCCAGTTAGCGTCCAGAAACAGGGGAGGTTGCATGCAGAGGGGTGAATATTTAGGGGAATTTGGTTTGGTTGAATATTCACGACTGCTGTTCAAAAATTTGATACAACCTAGTGCAAATAATTCAATGAATAGCGAATTTTTATGTTATTCGATAACGGATAATAGTAGTCCTACGCAGCTTATCATGCACAGGGAACCAGTATGGCAGAAATATGAGTGGACAATATCGGCTAAAAAGCTCAAAACAAATTTCGAGATACCCGCGAAAAAGTGCACGAAACGGATGCAAGCGGAGAATCAGTTAACACGACGAACCCACTGATAGCTCGCGAGAATGAGAAATTTCTTTCCAAGTACAAGCGTTGCCAGAGTAAAACTAAACCCGCAGCACTTTTTCTGCAGCCTTCCGATGGAGAAACCTCCTTCAATCCCCACGCAATTGCCGAGGTGTTCATAGAATACTATTGAGCAGTCTACAGCGTGGATCCGCCGAACCAATATATAATTCTCCCGAGGAGAACCTCGCAATACCCACACCTGACAGGTGAGTTCTCTGTGCTCGACGTCCAAGATCTCTTGTTTATGGTCAATCTTTATAATGTCATGGGACCAGACGCGATCCATTCCCGGATTCTCAAAGAGGTGGTCGTCGGTTTGGCGGTGCCTCTCTTTGATCTGTTCAAGCAGACACCTCCAACCGGCACTCTTCCGGAGGCATGGGAATAGGCCAATGTCATACCCATATTCAAGGCGAGTGATCACCCGATCATCCCTATCAGCATTCTATGCAAGATAACGGAGTGTTTGTTAAGACGTGCCATCTTTGATCATTTCTTCTCAAATAACCTCTTCTCTCCTACCCAGCCTGACTTTCTTCATGATCGGTCATGCACAACCAATATATTAATCTTCACAGGTAACTCGGATGCTATATTCGACATCACCGAAACCCTTAACTGTGTCCCAACCGATACCCTTGTGTATAATCCAGCACCTTATGAGATCCGGGGAGGGGTTTTTGTTGGATTACATCCTTTCTTGGTGAAAAAACTCCCCCTCTCTGATCTCTTCTGGAGTTACGCAAGCATCCGTACTTAAGCTGCTGATGTTTCTGAGATACATCAGTAACCTTTCTAACATCATTTCTGAAAACGCCCTCTTCTATGTTGATGAATTAAATCCTGCAATGCATGTGACATCAATGCATTGCAGACTGACATGGACAGTATTATGTGCTGGTCGAGTGATCGCGGTTTCGCTCTAAACGACGATAAGTGTGTACACATATTGCCCGGAGGAGACTTCGGGAACCTATTCGTGCTATACGGTGCACTGATTGTATTAGATATCGGGAAAGTTGACGTTGAAAAGGACCTGGCGATTTGGCTGTCGTCTGGATTATATTTTTCTTATCACTATCAGACAGCCGCCAAGGAGGGATTCGGGACCCTTGGGACGACAAAAACGGCCTTTCTCTACATGGATAGGCATGCTTTTCAAACGCTTTACGGGGTGTAGGTGGAACCACTACTTAAGTGTGAAAATCAAGTTGTATACACTGGTTTGAAGAAGCACACACTCAACGTTGAACGTGTCCAGCAAGTAGTTAACAAAATGTTCACTGGCTTGCGACCTCTCTCCTACGGGTCTCACCTTGAAATTCTTGCCATCTGTTCACTCGAGTTTCGATGGTTACGCGGTGGCTTAATTCTTACACACTGTGTTTTCAGCACAGGACTCACGCAGCAATTCTTCACGACAAGAAGCTCCGAAAACTTCGACTCCGGACCTTCCTTAGGCAACAGTTCTATTACAGGATTATCAATCACTGGAACGACCTCCCACTAGAGGTTTTCAGCTGCTCCTCTGGAGGCTGTTTCAAAGTGTTATTGGATTCCCACCTACTTCGGAAAGTGTTGGATGGGTAGTGTACTCCGTTCTGTAAGATTACTATCCCCTTCTGTTTTTGGTACTTTTTGGAACCCTCAAGTGCGGTGCTACACCCTATTTTCAGTGACTACCTTTTAGGTCAACAGATAGCCGCCGGACGTCGAAACGGACAGACTGACTGTATCCGAGTNCAATTGGCCCCAAAGAAAGTCATGTCTGAGACCCCTTTGCAAGGACTGTCAACACCTTCGATCGAAGAGACCTCATCTGTACCTGTAGGTGTCACTTTGGACAGGACATTCATAACTGACACATTCCGTTTGTCCACGCTAATTACCGCATCGACACTTCGTATGTGCTACCTCAACGTGTTCCGATGTCCCGTGACCTTTACACCCTACAGTCCGAAACGCAGTGACCTCGTGAAACAGACGTGTTCATTCGTGATGCACCTGGCACGGTGGACCATCCCAATCATGCCGACACCGCAGGTGCCTCTACAATCCTCTTTCACCCCCTCCCCATCCACACACATGCATAAATTATCTCACTCTTGGTGGAACTGTCATTGGTCATGTTCACGGTCAAACCAAAAGCCGCCACGCCCTCCCACATGTAAAAACAATTAGAGGTTTGAGACACCAGACACAACAGCGTCGTGCCTGTACTGGAGGACATGAACTAAGTGGTACGCAGTGGCACCGAAAGGATTTTGGCTCCGAGGCTCGTACTGGCTCACAGCAAAGGAATTACGAGTCAAGGATTACACTGACATCAACCCTGCTCACTGAAACTCCCCCACAAGTCTCCGCATACTCAAGCAGTGATCTGCAACAGTCGTGTGTACAGAGCTAGCAGGATTTTGATAAGTTCAAACACTTGGTTATCTAGCTCATCATTCGTTTATATATGTCACTGTTAATTACGTGTTATACATGCATGCTTTTTATTGGCGTCATTATCTTTTGGTGATAAGTAACTCCAGCGCCAATATATCCACTGATTGTGTCCCTATCACAGAGCATCATAACAGCATTCCCTTAGCTGACATACACAACACTGAAGCATGATTTCCCCGACAACAATCACTCACGTAATCTTGAAACGTTAATCAAACAACAACAGCGTGTTCATCCATATTGTCTGAGAAACAGAGACGCACAAACCAATTACACATTGACGCTCACTACCAAATATTGTTTTACCGATCAGTGTACACATGTTCAATTATTCCCCCGTAACCTACTATTTTTGTCTGCTCACATTTCTTGGTGGGAGAGAATGTTATATTTTGTGTTATTTGTTTCATTCTTGAGTTGGTAATCGATTTACGTTTTCCTTTTCAGCTGTCATACGTCAATTGTTAGACGAATAAAGCCTACCATGCGGGCTTCCTACTCTTCTCTTTCTGACTCAAGATTGATCGTTGTGCCGTCGAATCTGATTATTCATAACAGATCCTTCTTTTTGTGAAACACCACTGGTTTTTGCTTTACTTTTCACATTTATACTAATTTATTGCTCTGCTACTTGGAACAACGATTGCCGACTAGTACGGCTCAAAACTGAGCGCATGGTAGTCTTGTCAACATTTACTGTCCTTTATCTAACGCCGATCCAATCCTGAATATCATATACCATGACGGAAATTAATGCAGTTCGGTGCATGTCGTCAGTGCAAAGGACCAAATATGTGCCGGAACAAGTAAATGCTCTCACCTGCAGAATGTACACAGCACAAGTCATTTACTGCGTGAATGAGGGGGCATCATACCGAATTAACTTGACGCTGATAGCACCGTCGAGTCACCGATCATTTGTGTTTTCTACTGCAGTGACCCTATTTACTTGCCATTTGCTGCGTTCAACAGTTCAGTGTCCACTTTTCTTAGACAGCAATACATCAGTGGTTCACACTAATGCTTAAGTGCCACATGGAATTGTTTATGTTGTGAGGATTCACGGTTGTGTGTGGGCTGAGATACTGCCAGGACGCCCAGACCTAGACAGGATCAGTGTCCACTGGACCGATTCTGTGCCCACACATTTGGTCGAATGAGTAGGGATAATGGGAGGTATCCCGCGCATTCAAACGCATGATAATGGTCAGAGGAGCAGTGTCTTCTCACTAACGATTCCAGGTGTGCACGTCTTTCGGTGGCGATCCTGTCAACTTTGTAAGTATATAGCTATCGCTTGACCTGTTTACACTTTACGAAAAAGCAGATGAAAAGGATCCGTACCGTTTAGCACAACCGAACTCGTGAATTGATAAGAAAACATTTCAAACTCTAAAGGGCTTAGGTTCGATTGCTGCTTGAATGTGCTAACACAGCAGTTCATTCCGTATTTTTAAAAGGCAGGAATGCGCTAAGGTGTGCGCAACAGGCCGCGATAAAATACATGTCCCAAAATCCTTGATCTTTACTCGATGAAGTATAGAGAACCCCCCCCCCCCGTAGACGCATTACTCATACTTTTATTCTCGTTTCTAAAGAACAGAGAATCCCATTACCACCGCAGATTAAAATGGGCTAATAGGTCACACGAGAAAACCAATTACTGAAAGGACTTGAAAATGGGACGGTATTACGTGAACAACATGGTCTTTCCCCATGTATTACCATTACATTGGTACTACAATAATGAGTGATACCATGCGTTTCTCCAGATTGCCTTCGAGAAAAGCTGATAGCGCGATACCGGAGGAAAAATTGTGCTAAACTTGGAGTTTTCTAGCGGCCATAAAGTCGATAAAACTATGTGGTGGATATTCCATTAACTTTCAGTCTCGCACCCGCGCATCACCACTGAAAAACTGGACACGCTGAGCGATCGCTCTGCGTCCTATCGCTTCGTTGTGTCGCTCGTACATCGATTCCGTATATGGAATGTGTATTTGTCATTTAATCAGTGTTGGTTGCAATTCGTCTGACTTCACACTTGGTTTGTGTTTACCCCTTAATTAGGGGGGTTTTTCTCTAGCACGTACAGGAATTGGAAATTACATGGTTGGGTATATGGGTTTAGTAAAACGCGATATGTGGAGTCAGATACACTGTAGGAGGTATTAACTGGCTGTTTCTGACCCACAGCAATCTGGTGTTCCTATCATATTGCCCAAACTAAGAGCTATACCACGGTACATTTTTGAGTTTGTAAGTTCCGCGAAACTATGAAATGCCTTCTCAAATCCCTCATACATTTGGTGTTTCCAAAGAACACCTTACAGGATGTCGCGAAAATCAACCAATGAAGTAATACTTCACCTTTAGCCATCCCAAACAACGCGCATGACCCATGGGAAACGCAATGGACTACTTAGGAACATGTATAATAATCCTACGGTCTTCGTGTTGTTCTTTACGAAACTCAGAACACCTTATGGGACGGGAATGTATGCACGCCAATCACAAAGTAACATTTATTCTCAGTGAAAACGAATGGGTATCAAGGCTGATCGAAACAGAACAAGATACCGCGTGTAAATGCGTCAAACTACTGTTTATTCAACACACCCGTCTTATATACGCCTGATGAAACTGATTAAGTCGCCGCACTGCCATCATACATTAAAAACAACAATCACCAAAGGGTTCGCCAGAGTTCTGTGCACAATTAAACCGCCCCAACTCGTGTGTGATAGTGATATGTCTGAGCATATATTGAAAACTTTAGAAGTTATTCGAATTAAACTAAACCACTGACCTCTCGCTTTCGTTAGAGCAGTTTCCGGCCTGTGAAACTGTCCAGGAGCCATCGCCTAAAGGTCACTCCTCGAATGTGATTTATAAAAGCCGGGCGACTGCTTCGACTACGGAAACAAATGTGGTAAGTAGGCCGATGACGTGTTCACAATTATCGAGAAAAAATGAACCACAAGAGCAGGCCAGATTGTGCTCAATTACCGGCGATCACTAGTCGCCTTTGCGATCGATATATATTGTTCGACCAGAGGGCATGACTCAGTTAGAAGCGGGTAATTGAAAAAAGTTTTCCGTCTGACCAATGGTTGCCAGTGTTACGAAATATGCATCAGAATTACGCAGCTACTACCAAGACAAATTTGTAACAGATCGCTCACTTTAAGTTAGTTTGTGTGGTGTGATGAATGTCACTGAACATATAATTTCACGTCAATTATTGAGGTTCAGGTTGTACATATTCTGACATGGCGCGTAATTTTAATACGAGGGTATTGTTGCCGTTCATCCGCTGTGTTCTGCTTGAATCGGATATTCGGGATATTGGTCTCGCGTTGAATCCTATCAATTCGGGAAATATCATATTGGCGTCCCGGCAGTCTTCAATAACAATGAACCCTACGCCTCTCAAAACTTAAGACATCCATTTATCTTCCCGTGCTATTGAGTATTGTTCCGAATGATTTGAACTATGATGTAGGACCGCATCCAGTCTCATTGAGGAGACAGAGTCCACCTCCTTCCTCTCAAGGGTAGGAAAAGAGGCCTATTGTCTTCTGGAGAATCTATCTAACCCAGATTCGCTGATGGATATCCTATATAAGCGCACAAAGGAAATAATACTTGATCATTTCATCCCTGCAAGTTTTAAGGTCGCCGACCAAACCAAGATCAATACCATGCAGCGCCAACCGAAACAGTCACTCTGTGACTTTATTCTCCAGATCCAAACCCAGGCAGCAGTTTGGTCTGGTTTTGTTGACCAATTAGAAGTCCAACTTCGTAACCAACTCATCACCGACTTCAGTGGTCTGGATCTACATAGACAACACACCTTTTCACAACACTTAGCACGAGGCATGTTTATTAACGCTGGCAGTGTAAACCCATTATACCACAAAGACATCTGCCGCAGTTCTATCTAAAGTACACACCACATGCTTGTTCTGTAACCAAACGAGGCATAACTGGTCCCGTTTTGGGCACAGTCACTATTCCGACCTTTAACGAACAACCTTGGCCACTGGATTAAAACTTTGTTGTTACTCGTCATGGCTCTTCCATTTTGGGGCTAAAGATTTAAAAAATGCTTCATATCCAGGTTTCCTCGCTTGTGCAACTGATTGGTTCCACAAGCTTGAAAGACCTAATTCTCAAGTGCTCGAAGGCCATGGGCGGCGTGGATATACCTCCAGTTGAACTGGAAGTGACTGGGGGTCCGGTTTTTCTGAAACGTCACATAACTCCTCATAGAATCCGTGAGCTGGTTACTAAGGCGCTCAACGAGCTGGTAGAAAATCGCTCCGTTGATCTTCTTGATTCTCTTGGGACACGCCGATATTGACACCCTTGGAGTCTGATGGGGAAATTCCGCGTATATATGGAGATCATCGACTCACTGTAAACCGGTGCCTCAAGCGATATACATGTACCACTGCTGAACCTGAGAACATTCTGAACAAAGCTGGCAATGAATAATAATGTGGAAGGTGTGGATGGTGTTAAAGTTTACCAGGATGGTGTCATCTTACATACTCCAGACAAGTTAATTCACGATTCTCGTCTTCTGAAACTATTCCAACATTTTGTTGGTAAAAACGCTGCCGTTGATTAAAACGAACGCACTCTTACTGACAGCAGTTTCGAGTTTCTCGGTTTCTTAGTTGACAGCAACGGATTCAAACCCGATGCCAAGATTCTAGACCCATTAATTGCTGAACCCTCAACCACACCCCTATCCGAATTGTGTTCTTTGTCAGATGCTTTGCAGTACTACTCCCGTTTCATTTCAAATTTCTCTTACTTTGCTGAATGTTTATTTCAGTTGCATTCTGAGGAGCAATTCATCTATACTTCAACTCACAAACGTTCATTGTTAATTTTTTCGTCACACGATGTCATACTTCGTCCGATCCCTCCTAAAACTATGCTTGTGTTGATTACTGATGCTCCTTTAGTTGGAATCTGAGCTGTGCTTGAGCAGGACGAAATAACTTGTTGTATGTATATCTCGCCGACTGAATTTAGCAGAAAAGGGCTATATTCAGACACACCGTGAAGCACTGGCGGTATACTCGGCGGTAAAACAGCTTCCTAAGTATCTGTTTAGGATACCATTCAAAATTGTGTGGGATCATGAAACTCTGAAATTCATCTATAATCCTGACAAGTCATTAGCGCGTTCATCAGCAGCAATGGTTCAATGATGGAGCTTAGCACTCAGTGCATGTGACTACACCACAGTGCACGAATTAGCCAACCAAATCGAACCTGTCGACTATTCGTCACTTATTCCAAATACATCTGAACAACCTTCTAGTAATGATAACCTTCTAATGCAGTCTGTGTCAGTTAGCCGAACGGAGTTGATAAGCGACACCGACCGTTACATTCCACCCATCCCCAGTGCGCTACGACTCCGTTTGATCCCACAAGTCAGACGGAAATTCTCTACAGTTTTTGTGCGTCGGGAAGAATTATCACTCATTCTAGATGGACTGTTGCGCTTGAAGGACAGAATTGTTATTTCTTCAACTCTTTGTTGAGCTGTTCTGGACGATATACATTCCGAACATCTTGGAGTTGAAAAGATGAAGCCACTGTCCAGATTAACGTGCTGGTGGTCACAGGTTGACGCCGATATTTGTCGTCTGGCTAAAGGCTGTTCATTTTACTACCACAAATTTCACAATTCACCGTCTAAATGGACCCCATGGCCGATGTCAACCAAGGCCTGACAACAGCTTCATGCGGATTGCTGTGGTCCTTTTCTTTGACAGGTATCATGCACTGGAAGTGATTGATTCCTATTCGGAGTGGCGGAAAGTAGCACCCATAACAACGCCTACTGCAGAATTAGCCAAATACGAACTCAGAAAAATATTCAGCAGAGAAGGAATCCCTCCTGTGGTAATGACTGACAATGATACCCATTTCACTAGCAACCTTCTCACTACTTGGCCCAACGTCATTGGATGCAAACATCTGTTTAGTCTTACTCAACATCCCTACTATAATATTTGGGTTGAAGGCTTTGTTTGAACACTCAAAACTGCTATAGCCTCTCCTCAGTGTACTACGTTCAAAGAACTTGAAGAAGGTGTTGATCATTTCTTTCTACAATATCGTAATTCCTACCGTTCTACTGCACACGAAATTTCTGTCGAACTTTTAATGTAAAGCCTCTAAGGTCAAGCTTGATGCGTATTCAATCATCTGAAGTTAATTTTTAGCGTGGTGATGATTTAAGACCGTCATCTGGTTTACATCTAATGACTCCTGGTAAACGCTTATGCCGACTTCTGGATGACGGTGATTTATCTTCACATAATCGACACGCTCATCAGATACGTTTTGAAGATACATGTCCCTTCGTTCCAAAATCTGGTGTGACTTCAACTAATGATGAGTCCGTTCTATAATGAAATTCGAACCAAGAGAATACGAGCATCACTCGAAGGTCTTCAAGGCTGCAAATGAAACCCAGAAAGGACTTCAAGGAGCCACAGTCAGATTCAGTGTGCGGCGAATGTCATGAATGTCAGTGAACATATATTTTCACGTCAATAATTGCAGTCCAGTTTGTACACATTTTGATACGGCGCGTAATTCTGAGACGAGGGTATGTTTATCGTTTACTCGCTGTGTTCTGCACAATTCGGATATACGGGATACTGGTCAGGCCTTGAAATCTATCTATGAAGAAAGTATCACATGCGGATAATGGAGCATGTCAACCGGTTCAGTGAAGAGCTAATTGACCCGGAAAAACGTCCTGATATAAAAAATCAGCAACTCAGCGATTTCTACGCGGGTTGGAAGTTGGAGATCCGAATCACTCGGATACAGTCAGTCTGTCCGTTTCGACGTCCGGCGGCTATCTGTTGACCTAAAAGGTAGTCACTGAAAATAGGGTGTAGCACCGCACTTGAGGGTTCCAAAAAGTACCAAAAACAGAAGGGGATAGTAATCTTACAGAACGGAGTACACTACCCATCCAACACTTTCCGAAGTAGGTGGGAATCCAATAACACTTTGAAACAGCCTCCAGAGGAGCAGCTGAAAACCTCTAGTGGGAGGTCGTTCCAGTGATTGATAATCCTGTAATAGAACTGTTGCCTAAGGAAGGTCCGGAGTCGAAGTTTTCGGAGCTTCTTGTCGTGAAGAATTGCTGCGTGAGTCCTGTGCTGAAAACACAGTGTGTAAGAATTAAGCCACCGCGTAACCATCGAAACTCGAGTGAACAGATGGCAAGAATTTCAAGGTGAGACCCGTAGGAGAGAGGTCGCAAGCCAGTGAACATTTTGTTAACTACTTGCTGGACACGTTCAACGTTGAGTGTGTGCTTCTTCAAACCAGTGTATACAACTTGATTTTCACACTTAAGTAGTGGTTCCACCTACACCCCGTAAAGCGTTTGAAAAGCATGCCTATCCATGTAGAGAAAGGCCGTTTTTGTCGTCCCAAGGGTCCCGAATCCCTCCTTGGCGGCTGTCTGATAGTGATAAGAAAAATATAATCCAGACGACAGCCAAATCGCCAGGTCCTTTTCAACGTCAACTTTCCCGATATCTAATACAATCAGTGCACCGTATAGCACGAATAGGTTCCCGAAGTCTCCTCCGGGCAATATGTGTACACACTTATCGTCGTTTAGAGCGAAACCGCGATCACTCGACCAGCACATAATACTGTCCATGTCAGTCTGCAATGCATTGATGTCACATGCATTGCAGGATTTAATTCATCAACATAGAAGAGGGCGTTTTCAGAAATGATGTTAGAAAGGTTACTGATGTATCTCAGAAACATCAGCAGCTTAAGTACGGATGCTTGCGTAACTCCAGAAGAGATCAGAGAGGGGGAGTTTTTTCACCAAGAAAGGATGTAATCCAACAAAAACCCCTCCCCGGATCTCATAAGGTGCTGGATTATACACAAGGGTATCGGTTGGGACACAGTTAAGGGTTTCGGTGATGTCGAATATAGCATCCGAGTTACCTGTGAAGATTAATATATTGGTTGTGCATGACCGATCATGAAGAAAGTCAGGCTGGGTAGGAGAGAAGAGGTTATTTGAGAAGAAATGATCAAAGATGGCACGTCTTAACAAACACTCCGTTATCTTGCATAGAATGCTGATAGGGATGATCGGGTGATCACTCGCCTTGAATATGGGTATGACATTGGCCTATTCCCATGCCTCCGGAAGAGTGCCGGTTGGAGGTGTCTGCTTGAACAGATCAAAGAGAGGCACCGCCAAACCGACGACCACCTCTTTGAGAATCCGGGAATGGATCGCGTCTGGTCCCATGACATTATAAAGATTGACCATAAACAAGAGATCTTGGACGTCGAGCACAGAGAACTCACCTGTCAGGTGTGGGTATTGCGAGGTTCTCCTCGGGAGAATTATATATTGGTTCGGCGGATCCACGCTGTAGACTGCTCAATAGTATTCTATGAACACCTCGGCAATTGCGTGGGGATTGAAGGAGGTTTCTCCATCGGAAGGCTGCAGAAAAAGTGCTGCGGGTTTAGTTTTACTCTGGCAACGCTTGTACTTGGAAAGAAATTTCTCATTCTCGCGAGCTATCAGTGGGTTCGTCGTGTTAACTGATTCTCCGCTTGCATCCGTTTCGTGCACTTTTTCGCGGGTATCTCGAAATTTGTTTTGAGCTTTTTAGCCGATATTGTCCACTCATATTTCTGCCATACTGGTTCCCTGTGCATGATAAGCTGCGTAGGACTACTATTATCCGTTATCGAATAACATAAAAATTCGCTATTCATTGAATTATTTGCACTAGGTTGTATCAAATTTTTGAACAGCAGTCGTGAATATTCAACCAAACCAAATTCCCCTAAATATTCACCCCTCTGCATGCAACCTCCCCTGTTTCTGGACGCTAACTGGACCTTGACTTAGATGATTTTGCTTTGTCACGTCAATTTGATGGGTGTGCGAATAGCCAGTTGTCGGTCATTGTACTTTACTTGAGTGGTGCGTCCACCCTCTTTTTGGAACTCGGCTCATCCCCATTGTTTTGAACCTGTTGACTGTCCGAAAGAGCTCTTTTGGGTGTGAATGCCTTATCATGTGATCATAGTTCATATTCAGCCCGTTCAGCAGCGAATTGTAACCCATTCCCTGGAAACGATCTGTCAATCGAAACTATTGAGGTTGTCTAAATAATTACTTTGATAATTTGTTCAGTAGTACCGTTGCATTACGCCCCAATTTTGTTTTGAACATTTGGGATTATTGGTTTATTGCTACGCGTTGCTCAACGTCTTCGTAGAAGATCGTACATACTAGTACTCGACTTTCTTTTTATGCTTTACCATGTTTGTTTCGTTTTTGTGAATCACTGAAAACTAACTGTTCTATATTGCATATTACTCATCCCTGTCGACGGTCACCCGTGTGAGATCTATCAGTACTGGGACTCAGTAGACACTGTCTGTGGCAGTCGGCGTCTGTGGCCGGTATGTGTGTAAAATGTCCGTACAAAAAGGCATGCGGTGCCACCAGTGTTTGGAGTGGCATCACTTCGAGTGCACTGGTCTTAACGAACACCAGTACAAACAGCTAGTTTCTTCGTCTCTCATTTACCTCCGCATGAGTCACAGGTTTGACGAGAGCCAAGGCACAGCTCCGCCGCTGACTGGTCTTACACGCACCACGTCAATTGTAGAGACGCAAAAAGTCTGTGACTGTAAGTGCGGGGCTCTTCTTAGCTGCGTATCTACTTCCAATTCTTCCATGGAAAGTAAGATAGAGGAGTGCCAACGGACTCTGTCCGAAATGAAACTGGAACTACACTCTTTGAATGAGTATATAGCCCGTGCTCTCCCCGGTGTTGCAATCACCAGGAAAGCAGTTGCTCTGTCAACTGCACACATACAGGTGGCGGCGATAAATATGAAGGAGAAAGCTCTCAGTGAAAAGAGTTTTAATGTGGCTCTACAACCTTTTCTCTAACCGGGCTAGCTAAAACACTCTTAGGGACTTCCTTCTCCCCGGATTCCACAAACCCGATACTCGTGAGTAAGCTGCGGGCTAATACAACTAGAAAGTCACTTAACCTTTTGGTAACTTCGCAGCCATACTCAGCTTTGAGCTCGTGGTGGGAAAAACAGAGGATTTGAAGTCTGCCAACGTTCATCTAAAGGGCTTATCTATCGACGGCTCCGGGCAAGAGAGGGCGAGACGCGAACAACGGACTAAGACTAAGCTATGATTCGTGGCAGACCAGAAGTTACAATTGAAGACTAAAGTCAAGGGTTCTGCTCTCAAAGTATCCGCTCTGTCCCCAGTGCCTGTTATAGAGAGTGGAGGCATCGTCTGCGTGGTCGTTCCAACGACCGACGCCCCAGACACAGGCACGAGCATTGAGGGTACCGACACCGCGCAAAAACCGTCTTCAGAGTTATTCACCCCGAAACCCACCAAATTGTCAAGCAGAAAGCTCTTCCTCCCAAGAATTCGGAACGGGAGCAGCCTGCTACGGCCACCTCCTGCAACTCAAAAAACATTAATTTGGCCTAACCCTATAAATATTTACTTCAGTAGCTCCATAGCACAGTGCGCACTGCCGTCTCTAAATCGCGCGCCCAGCAAACGAAGAAGTCAAATTTTCCGTGGGTGAACACTTTCAAACACCCTCCTAAGCAGCAGAATTCGACAGCGATGCAGAGCTCGCAAGTTGCGGCGCCAAGAATGCTGGTCGAACGCTCCGTAGGATCGCTGGCCTACGCATAGGCGGCGATGTCGCGCCCACAGTCTTGAAGGTGGGCCGTCAGAACAACTCGGAATAACAGACCGAATCCAGCCCCACCACCCTATTCAATTCTAGGTCTTCTTTCCTAGACTCTTCTTTGTAACATCCTTTCTATTTTCTCGCAAAATCCAGCGAGTAGTTAGCTTTCAAATGCACGTGTACGAATTGTCTGTGGCTGATTAACAAATTACCGGAAATCAGAAAATTAACTCATCAAACTCAACTTCACATGTTCGCCTCCATGGAGACCTGGCTTACAGATAATGTAAGTGAAAGTAAACTGAGTGTCCCGGGGAATTCAGTTTACCGAGCTGGCTCCGCTCGAGGAAGAATGGGTGATTGTGCAATTTTTCTTCAACAGTGCTTCCTAACACCCTCGGTTATGGGTGCCCTGTGAAAAATACTTTGGGTAGTCAAAATCCCCCCGACTTACCCTGCCGCGCCCTTCCTTGTGACTTCTCCTGACTACACACTTGCTACCATTATTCCCACAACGCGTTTCTAAAAGTAATGATTCCTCCAGCCCGCCTCCCTCAGCCATTGAATCTCACCCACCTGCCACATACCTATTGGTATCTATCAGTCTCACCTCCTCAACCCCTGTGAATACGGTCAGCCATTAAACTATCACCAGCTAATCGGTCCGCCTGAAGCCCGGGTATGTAGACGCACATCAGATCGATGTGACCGCATTCGGTCGGTTCGTCATTGTCTGTCAGTCGTTTGTGCTTGTACTCGACGTGCACTTTGGACCCTTGACGGCCTATTGCGGCCAAGCATTGTGTTTTAGCTCACGAACGCAAACAAACTGAGTACTATACGTTCTTCCGAAGAACTTTGAGTGACCCACGTTTCCAGCGATTTAACTTGGTTTTGATATTTGGCCTCGTTGGCCATATGTGCGTTACTTAACCTTCGTCGGAGGAACGTATAACCGTGTCATCCACTACCACTGCGTGACCAAGACTTACTCCTATTGGGTTCACTCATCGTTCCGCTTCATCCGACGTCCTCGACGACAACACCCTTCTGGTAAGCCTGGAAAACTTCTTAGGCCTACAACGCTTTACTCATCTGCTTATTATGGGGCAATTTGATGCACTCAAGGTAAACTGGGCACCAGTTTCTCACAAGGACTGTGAAATCGGATTCTCGACGGAAGGCGTGGACACAGCACGTCACCGCAGCATCCTTTCGGTCAGATTCCCTCTCTGTTCGACTAAGTCATCACTACTGTGAGCTACTTGGTAGACAAAATAATCATCAAGCCGCCACTTGGACACGGTGACCACTCTCCGTTAACTTTTGATCTTATTTGTTACTGGTTATAAAAACCAGCAAAAAGGTCCGCAGTTCAGAACTTTAATCAGGCAGATTTCAACGGCCTGAGAACCTCCCTGGGTTCACTTCTTCTTGGCTTGAACATCGTGGGCCAGAACTACCGTACATTACAAGGTGCAGTTCAGAAAGCGGACGAGTTATTTATACCACGCAAACTGTGCGCTTTCTTTCTAAGGCCACCCCTTCCATGCAGGGTACGTCGTCTTTTCAATAACCGTTCCCATTTATTCGCAAAGCATAAGCTCACAGAAAACTCAAAAGACCTAAACGCGCTCCAGTTATCCGAAACAGGTGTTGGTGGGAAATCCGCGAACACACCAGTCTCGTACAAGAGAAGATCCTTATCAGAACCCGCGGGAACAACACTTCTTATTTAAGCATATGCGACGACTAAGAAATAACAAGCCTTCAGCTCTCTCTTCGAGACTGCCTAACGGGGAGACTGCATCTGGCTCCCTAGTTGTGGCCGAGTTATTTAGGGAGTACTACTCAACAGTCTACAACGTCGCACCCCCGAGCAGGCATCCTGTCCTACCGCTGCAGAAGTTCAGGCAACCACTCGTGACCGCTGAGTTTTCTGTGCTAAACGTTGAAGACCTTTTACTTAAGGTTACTTTATACAGTGCGATGGGTCCTGACACGATCCATCCCAGAATACTCGAGGAAGCAGCTGCTAGTCTGGCTGAACCCTCTTTATAAGCTGTTTAAACAAACACTTCAGACTAGCATCCTGCCTAGCTCAAGGAAAGATGCGACGGTCACACCCATATTCAAAGTGGGTGACCGGCACTCTCCTGCCAGCTATCGGTCAATCAGCCTTACCAACAGTCTGTGCAAGATAACGAAGCGCCCACTCAAGCGCGCCATACTCAAACGCTGCTTATCAAATGATCTCTTATCTTCCACCCAGCATGGCTTTCTCCCTAATCTGTCATGCATAACAAACATGCTTATTTCCATGGATCGTCCGACGGAGGCCAAAGACAATGGCCTCATCTCAAATGCTATCTTCTTTGATTTCGCCAAGGCTTTTAACCGTGTCCCACATGCCCCGCTGAGACACAGACTGGAAACCTATGGTATTCAAGGAAAGGTTCTTCGCCGGATTGTCCCTTTTTTGTTAAGGGAACTTTAGAGTTAAAACTTGATCAGACCTTTCATCTCCCTCCTTCATTTCTGTGGGTGTTCCCCAAGGGTCAGTGGTAGATCCTTTGTTATTCCTTATTTAAATCAACGACCTTCCAAGCAATAGTACCACCAACGCCCTCTTATACGCAGACGACCCGAAAATCTCGGATGCCACCGATCCCAGTGCACTACAGATTGATCTTGCCGCAATCAAGAGCTGGTCGAGCAATTGCAGCCTCCGATTAACTGATAATAAATGTGCTCACATGTCACTCGGTGGGTATTCTGGCAATGTTTTCACGATTCACAGTACATATAGCACAATAGGTATCATGAGGATCGATCTGAAGAAAGATCTGGGTATTTAATTGTCGTCTAACTTGTCCCTCACGTATCACCATGAGGTGGTGGAAAGAGGGGATTTGCCGCTCTTGCAATGATTAGACACACTCTCCTCGCATAGAAAAAAAGTTTTTTAGTCGATTTACGGGATTTATATGAGACCACTCCACGAGCGGCTACCAAGATGGTCGCGAGTCTGACTAATGTTACTTACGAGTCTCGACTTGAAATTCTTGACCTGCACCTACTTGAATTTTGAAGACTCTGCGATAGTTGAATGCTCACACACCTTCTTTAGAGTAAGTCTTGTTGAACAGTTTTCCAGTGTAGCGAATGGTGACGGTCGGCGAGGTCATAATAAGAAGATTTTCAAGTTTTGTCCTCGGACCTTTCCCAGGCAGCGGCCCTTTGCTTACAGGGTTATTAACTATTGGGACATCCATCCTTCTGAGGTCGTCAGGAGCGCTTCTAGGGATTGTTTGAAAGCACTGCTTGAGCCTCATTAATCTGGAATTGTATTATGCAAGTAATCCCACTATGTTCATGGTATTCACTGTTGTTCTCAAAAGCAGTGCCACAACCGGTTTCCGATGATCGACCTCAAGATCAGCAGAAGCCGGCTGACACTGAGCAAGGGAAACCGACTGCATCCGGGGACCTTGGGAACCTGCATCTGAACCGTGTATCACTCGCTAAATCGTCGAATTGATGTACAGAGCGAGAGGCTTCTAGATACTCCGGCCAACCGATTGGATACTCCCTTGACAGTGGACGCGGAAGTAGATCAAGAAAATGACGTATATTCCGTGGAAGCTGTGAATGAGAGGGGACTTCCATGGCTTACAAGGGACAAATGCGTCATCAGCTTCGTGAGCAGCAGCTTTAAAAACTGCGGCTTGATTTCACTGAATCAGATGCGGGTTTGAGTGTACCTAGGAAGGCCGTTGGTACGCCAAAGTTTGCTTTCTGGATGTTTTCGGAACGGATGTTTCGGATGTGGTCACTGTGGTTTGGCGGTGGTTTGATGACCACTCTATCTACTGATTGAGCCTCGTTCGCGATAACCAGATCAAGCAAGGAAGGTTTCTGTCCTGGGTGGCGCCTTGTAGATAATTTGATATGCTGTGTCCACGCCTTCACATGGATCAACATTGTTAAGTAGTTGGAGAATCTGCAGTCGGAGTCCTCATGAGGAGCAGCCGTAGAGTTGAGTTTGGGTGCGTTGAAATCACTCGTAATAACGACATGGAAGGAAAGCTGGGTGGACGTGAGATGGATCACAGGGGTAAGCGTGGCTTCGTCATCGGACGCACTACACGACGGCGAACGGCACACAACACCGGCAAGGAGCGTGTCAAAACTACGGAGTCGGAGTTTGATCCAGGGTGTGTCACATTCCTCTGGGGAGGTTATTCTCTTGCGACAGCTGGCACCGGCAGCTCCTGGCCCAGAATGACAGCGCAGCCTCCCATGTGTCCACGGGAGGAGTCTGTTCGGCACAACGAGTACCGGAAAACATGCAGTTCATTATCAGTGATACCTGCGGAAAGCCGGGTCCCCGGTTAAGCAAAAATATGGGGGCTAACGTCGTGGGCTACCTGTCTGATTTCTGGTAGTTTGTTTTGAAGGGTCAGATATTTGACGTTCACGCACTTGAGGGCTACTTTCTCATTTGACCGGGTGCAAAAAGAGAGAAGAGCACGAGGAGGTGTTCAGGAAAGCAGCCCTTTCGGCAAGAAGAAGCGCGTAGGTGGCGGCAGGGTTTCGTGAGCTTTCTCGGAGGGTAGTGGCCGTTTCATCACAGTCTCAGCGTGTGTGAGCGCCTCTACGGGTCGCTCCGTCTGCTTCTGTCGGTTCAAGGTAGATGGCTTTCGGAATTTCTTAGGGGCGATTTGCAGTTCTGCACCCTTGAATATTTGGATGTGGTTGTAGATCAGAAGTGAACTTGGGGCGAAATAACTTCGACCCAGCCGAGGAAACTGCGGCTGGAATGAGCCAATTATGAGTCCTTCTAGACGCAGATGACCCAATCCGACTCATGGGGTTATAAAGATTAGGGACGAAAGTTATAATGGACTTTCTCGAGGTGGAATGATTGGGGGTTTAGAGCAGGAGTGGTGACCCGTACACCCTTTGGGAGCCTCTCTTCCGGATTCGCGCAGCTCCACAAACGATTGGCCACTCATATGGATGGGGGCAGCCGCATCTGATATGGGTGCTTGTGCTGATCCATTCGGGAATGATGGCTCTCTTTTGAGAGTAGGGGTAACGACCTTTACGTTAGTCCGAAGTGTGAAATCAGCCTTGATGTATGACCTTGTTCTAGCAAGCTGTGAACACTTCTGCCGCTCCTCCAATGAGCCGTCCGGTTGGACTCCCTCTAGATTGACATTGCTTTTCTTTAGTTCAAATATTTTTTCAGTGCTTCTCTCTTACTAATCTTTGCGAGTAACATCAGAAGAATTCCGAGTGGCGTCTTGGTAGCCATGGAGCGAAGGTTTCTGGCAGTAACCAAGTTTGCCAACTCTGGAGGGAATGGGGAGCTCAGGCCTATCCACTTGGAGAGGATGTGATCGGAAATCGTCCCCATAAAACAAGCCTCCTCTCTTGGAGTGCCTTGTTTCTCAAGTTTGGTGCAGCTTCCCCAACTCGATCTATGGATAAAGCCATTGTCTTACTAGTAACCACTACTCCTGGAATGGCGAGCGCAATATGCTCGCTCAACTAGCTCAGTTTGCCCCCATGTCAAGTGAGGCACTCAATCAGAGATTTTTCTACTGAGGCCATCTGTGATGCATTGACATTCTTAGACGCCTTGCGGTTGCACTTGCACGTGTCTGATTTCTGCCCACTCGGGGCGGCGAGCAGAGGGACAAGCACGTCCCCGAATGGGGTGCAGCTTCCTCTTAAATGACAGCTCACACAAATCAATGGTATTTTTGTAGAGGGAAGTAGAGCATATTGGTCCTCCTTGAGGCCTGTACATTTGAAGTGGTACCAGCGTAGGCACGTCTGACACTACACACCGTTCTGGACAGTGATGTTGCAGCCGAATCAGCTCCAAACGCTCGATAGGTCCAACCTACCAATGATACTTGTTCTTGTGCGTGTGATTGCGTTGGAAGTTCTGAACAAAGGCGACAAGCGTTATCATTATAATAGGCGGAGTAACAGGGACAAAATGCAGGACGGGGGAGTAGTGGTGGTGAGAAAATGTCTAATCAGATAATAATCTACAAAGAGGGATAAGTTAAACGGTGTCAGGGACCGTATTAGTTCTGATGCTTGAATCACCAAATATTAGCAGCAACAGAACCACATTGACAGCGCAGAAACTTTAACCAAAATTCCAATCACTCGCGCAGTGACACACAGCCGTGATATAAGAAAACTTTCTGTGAATTTCTTTTCTGCGTGTTAAGCGTTACATCTATTAATTAAGCAATCATACTTTTTTTTAAAATGAGACGAGAGCAGTCACAATTCTAACAAGTCCATTGAAATTGATGCAGTTTCAGGAAGTTCGTCACTTATGAATAACCCCTCTCTGGTCTTGTGCATGAGAGTGTGATTACCGATACCATTACCAAGTGTGGCTTGAAGGTAGGTGCATCGTAACACAAGTTGCTTCTTGGTTAAACTGTACACAGAGTGATTAGGACAACATATTGGGAGTTGAGAGTGAGTGTAGGAAATTCAACCAGCTACAAGTGAAACCTGCCCCATTGATTGAGAGGGGTAGTGACTGAACAATTCCAAAACATTCAGGGCTCCGACGGACCGATGAATCAACCCGAACTACCACAAGGAAACTAACCGGGGTAAAGCAAGTACCTACTATGTAGTCCACTACAAACCAGTGAAAAGAGCAGAAGTGAATGAAATGCAGTCCTAGCAGCATTACTCGATAATGGGGGTATGTGGTTCATTAAGTTCCTCGATGATTTCCCTGCTACTTAACCTTCATGCTCGACATTTTGTAGTGGAATCGGTCCAAGCAGTAGTTGATGGAGAATCCTTTTTTTGGTATGATGCATGGCGAAGGGGGCTTGGGTTGTTGTGAAATTTCCGCCCCAGTAACTTTAACCACTAATGTGTTAAAACAGAGGCGGCCAGAGAGTTACGTGAATGCCTTCGAAGCACAGTCTATCACGTTGTCTACCAAGCGCTGGAGAACGGTTTTTGGAATTATCACAGGGGACAGGAGTAGGTATTTTCTAGTTTGATTATAGTCGTTAAGACGGTGATCGTGTTAACAGAGAGACGCCCGTGGTCAAGCTTCGGCATGCAAAAGTACTCGGATTTGTCATTGTATGTCGTTCCCCCTAATTATTAAGTGGTTCAACCTTGAAGCTGTTGGAGAGTTCTGGTGTCATGGTATCAGGAGGGTGGCTAAACTTATATTTAATTCCAAATGGAACCTCATTAGACTATAGAATAGACCGTGGGGGTGGACCCGGTTGAGGTGGTTCGGGTCCTTCTCGACTGAACGCACTGCGCCGTTGGCAGGAAATTATTACCTTGTCCCGTATAGCCGTGCCCGAATTGTGCCTTTGCTATACAGATAGGACAAGGATAGCTACCATGTAGTACGAACTTGTGTTGCTTCAGCGTGCTTGGGAACCATAATTTTGCTTAAACAAATAGGAGGCAGATGTCCACCGGCTACTCATAGTATGTAGAGGACGGACAAAATTAAACCTTTAACTAATAAGGCGAGCACATGAAATTTTAATAGCTTCCACACACATCAAATCCTCACAGTACATGCTGAGAATGGAAACTTTGCTGGCTAGCATTAAAAGAATGGGCCTGTGGTTGGATATGATGGTACGGCTCCTGATTCTGACGAACAGTGAGGTGTTTACGGATATTTTCAGCACTACGGTTCCAGCCGGATAACTGATCCTACACGAGTGGTTTTAGGTGGACACGTGCAACTCGATAGCAGCCATTTGCGTCTGCGAAAAGGGTCTCATTTGGTCATCTACCAAGCCCAGTGTAGAGGAAGTGGTTTGAGACAACTTGTCGGCACGAGATCAGCTATGTGTGTAGAAGACTGTAGCCACTCAGTCTCCGTCGCCTGAGCAAATCGTCTGTCGGGTGACAAACCCTACTGGAATCCCGACGCAGCGCCGGATTTTGTCTCAACAAGAAGCCGTGCGTGACGCGCTAAAACAGACTACAGGTTGATTCTGATCATCTAACAGGAAGACGGAGGCCCCAGCGCCGGCCATATCTTCTGTTTTGCCAATGCTTCATGTGCGTAAAGTGAAATAAAAAATCAGTAGAACTGGAAATGTTTGTTGCCCGAGGTACTCTCTTCTGTTCGCATTTCAGAAGTTAGGAGGTTTGCGAAATCAACGAGTAGTTTTAGTAGAGCTGACGTCATCGGGGCAGAGCGAAAATCTGCACTCATTATAGCCTTCAACTTTGAGGACGCGCGTGACATGGCAGTGCCTTCGTAGGGGACGTTACAGTACTAAGCCACACCTACAGGAAGTATCATCACCTATAATTAGGTCCACTGTATTGCTTCTCGACCTACGGGGATGCACCTTTGAATTTCCACCGTCAGCAAACGCAAGTAGATCGGTTTCATAAGTATTATTATCGTAGGGTTGCTGGGCCACGAAGCTCGAAAACCTGTTCCACTCACTCGCATCCCTTCTTCCCAGCCCCGCATTTGATCCATCTACAGTGCTTATCACGTCTTTGTTCTGTCGAACTAATTAGTCCCTAAGTGCACGCGACAAAATTGGTCATCCTTCACCTGGTATACACGCGTGACGATTCATCTCCAACCCTCCGGGCTCCATCCGGCACTCGTTGACTTTAATGAGCAAGCCCATAGTCGCGAACGATTGAGGTTTGTGTATTGTAATTCTTGACGTGTTACTTCAAAACTACCGTTCAAATATTTTGGTCTAATCCTGTCTTAAGTTTGGGAATCCGTTTTTGGGCTCAGCTTGCCGAAACGCCTTGGCGCAGATTGTTGCAGTTGGCACTGATGTGAATTTCACTATTGACACTGACAGTGACAGCCAAACTCAGCGGTCTGGAAAACTTGTGTGAGGTTTGGTATTAAACTAATCTCCGCAGCGCAGAATTCATCTCAGTATATATGTCTCTTAGTGTACTTAAAGTATACCAATGGCAGCCGGTAATGACCGTCGAAAATGACTGGCGAGCGTGGTATTCCCGTTCGACACTTATATTTCTCGCTTTTTCTCGTGCCCTTCGTATATGCCAATTCATTAACATCACCCTCACCATCATTTGAAGGTAAACATATCAAGTGGGAACTTAACTGTTTAGCACATCATTAAACAGAAACTTTCACACACCGCCCTTATCGTTGTATCTACTGATCTTCCGACGCTTAACGACGTGGTTTCTGTGCCATTTGTGAAGTTGCTTATCCGACGTCGTTTGACTCCATCACTTGACGAAATCCACTGTGTGGTGACCACTTCAACCTGTCGGACGTCAACTCGTTAGCGTGTCTTTCTATTCAATCGATATGTCCTTCTCTTCCTTCTGCAACTACTATCGTCTTCATGTTTTTAGCGTCATTATACTCAAGTTCCTAGCGTTATCATGACCACTGTCAATTTGCCATTTGGTGGACCAAAACACTGCACTGCTTTGCAACATGCTTACATGCTTGAAACGTCGACCGTGGACAAAACATGCAGGGCTTGAAGAAATTGCTCATATTCTGAGATACCGGCGGGTGTGGTGACTGTGGAGGTTCCAATATATGATCAGAGTTTAAGTGCCGGGATCATGTTACCCGTTGATTTTATATAACCTCAGAAGTGTTCAGAAGAAAGGGTCAATAAGACAGCTTTTGTCAAATGCAGGCGATGGATCGATGGTCACAGAAGCAACAGTCACCGCCAAGCAACTGGAACGACTGAGTGGATTCGTTCAAGCGTCAGAAGGTAGAGAGAGTAGTGAGTGCGGTTGCGGGTCAAGGCTCGAGTGCTTACTCCAGGAATCACAAACTATGCGGAGACAGTATAGTGAGTTTCATGAGGTTTCGAACGGAAATTGAAGGTTGTACTTAACTCAATGGATAAAGAGGATGAACGCTGTAGCTGAGTCACATCTGCAGTCACACCAGTGAAGATTGAATGAGAGGTGACCGTAGCAAACAGCAAGCTCCCTGTCAAGCAAGATAACCGCTGGGCGCACCGTTCGGATTCAGGGAATATGTTGAAAAGAAAGTTGTCTTGCAGCAGAAAAAAAACAATTTGTAAGGGTGATCTGAAGCAACCCAAATGTTGAAATTAAGGTGCGGACTATATAAGAAAGTGATGCCGAATATAATATCACACAGTGTGCCCTCCGGCTGTTACATCCACGAAATTAGTGGGGAAAAACCTGTAGGGTAACTGCTTTCTACAAAGGTCGTAGAAGAAACAACGTGTGTTTCGAGGCAAGGCTACCTTCGTTGCATGACGCAGTAGTGGGCGTGCGCGTTGCCTGGTATTAACCGACACAGTTCACTTCGCCAAAGAGGAGGCAGACCAGACTAGTGAAAAATGTACTATCGTGAAACATGTGACAAGCACGTTACTAAAACGATACTGTAGGAAAGAATCATGGGAAAAATGTTACCATGCAAAATACCACAAAATAAAACACGCACAGTGAACATTATAAAGTTCAGCAAACAGTGATGTTCATTTTCTTCCAAAAACATCATTCTCAGTAGAGTTCTTGTAATTGTAATAGCAGATCCTTTGACGGAATTCATACTTCGTATCTGACATATCTATTTTCATGTGCGGATAACCCGGAATTTGGTATATATTTTCTTGTTGACATTATGTGCCCATAATTTTGCTCCTTTGGTGCCCCGTACATCAAAAAACTACATACCAATAATAACGTTATATTTCTCGACGATTACTGTTATTCGTTATCGAATAACACAATAGTCGATTAGGTATGACATTATTTGGATCGTATGGTATTCGTATTTTTGGCCTTGCGCTTACTTTCGTGAACACCCGTCATTTTTGTCCACAGACTATAACACAGTGACTCGCACGAGAAAGAGTAGCATTGGTGGATCGAACCTATCGAGTGTTTTAAGCTGATTCGGCTGCAACATCAATGTTCAGAACGGGCTTCAGATAGGCTTGTGTTACAAAACCTCCAACGACCATTTACCAAAGGCTTACTAGGATATTCTTCTTCGTACACTTAAAGGCAGTGCTGTCAAAAACTTGGTATTGATCCACTTTGATTGCGTAGCCTAAAGTTGAACCTGACACTTCTTTATAAACTCATACAATCGGACGCCACAGCGTTTACCATCCATTTACAACACGGCCTTCCATATAGTCTAAGAAATAAGGGCTCCATTATGCCAGCCCCGCTATTTCGGAAAAAGATACACGCAAACCCTCTAAATTATTCTTAAATTTGGAGAAAACTTCCAAGTGAAGTCAGAGCTAATAGCAACATTTGGAGTTTTGAAAAGAGCTTGAACAGCTAGCTTACAATATTAAACACATTTTCCATTTTCGGCCTCTCTGTAACCCCCACGACTATTCTATGTATGGTCCTGGAAGCACTTAGCCGTCAGTCGCGTATAACTTGAATAATGGCCCCGTTGTCTGAATCTACTCGAAAACAGCCTGCTTAAAACAGTTCGTTGTATCATTTGCTCGCACGTCCATTCAGCAATTGGTTTGCTGCACGCTTACTGAACCGTCTACAACTCAACATTATTTTATCGATGTATGTTCATTCACGTGCATGAAGTACCCACAACTAAGTGGGAACGTAACATTGGCGCCTAATAATAAATCGAGCGAAATGATGTCAAATGGCCAGGAGCTGCCGGTGCCAGCTGTCGCAAGAGAATAACCTCCCCAGAGGAATGTGACACACCCTGGATCAAACTCCGACTCCGTAGTTTTGACACGCTCCTTGCCGGTGTTGTGTGCCGTTCGCCGTCGTGTAGTGCGTCCGATGACGAAGCCACGCTTACCCCTGTGATCCATCTCACGTCCACCCAGCTTTCCTTCCATGTCGTTATTACGAGTGATTTCAACGCACCCAAACTCAACTCTACGGCTGCTCCTCATGAGGACTCCGACTGCAGATTCTCCAACTACTTAACAATGTTGATCCATGTGAAGGCGTGGACACAGCATATCAAATTATCTACAAGGCGCCACCCAGGACAGAAACCTTCCTTGCTTGATCTGGTTATCGCGAACGAGGCTCAATCAGTAGATAGAGTGGTCATCAAACCACCGCCAAACCACAGTGACCACATCCGAAACATCCGTTCCGAAAACATCCAGAAAGCAAACTTTGGCGTACCAACGGCCTTCCTAGGTACACTCAAACCCGCATCTGATTCAGTGAAATCAAGCCGCAGTTTTTAAAGCTGCTGCTCACGAAGCTGATGACGCATTTGTCCCTTGTAAGCCATGGAAGTCCCCTCTCATTCACAGCTTCCACGGAATATACGTCATTTTCTTGATCTACTTCCGCGTCCACTGTCAAGGGAGTATCCAATCGGTTGGCCGGAGTATCTAGCTGTTATCCGCTTGGTACGAAACATGCGCAGCAGTGAATCCGACAACACACCCGATTTAATTAGTCACAAGCGACACTGTTACTTCCCATGATTGAGAAATTTCTTTCCAAGTACAAGCGTTGCCAGAGTAAAACTAAACCCGCAGCACTTTTTCTGCAGCCTTCCGATGGAGAAACCTCCTTCAATCCCCACGCAATTGCCGAGGTGTTCATAGAATACTATTGAGCAGTCTACAGCGTGGATCCGCCGAACCAATATATAATTCTCCCGAGGAGAACCTCGCAATACCCACACCTGACAGGTGAGTTCTCTGTGCTCGACGTCCAAGATCTCTTGTTTATGGTCAATCTTTATAATGTCATGGGACCAGACGCGATCCATTCCCGGATTCTCAAAGAGGTGGTCGTCGGTTTGGCGGTGCCTCTCTTTGATCTGTTCAAGCAGACACCTCCAACCGGCACTCTTCCGGAGGCATGGGAATAGGCCAATGTCATACCCATATTCAAGGCGAGTGATCACCCGATCATCCCTATCAGCATTCTATGCAAGATAACGGAGTGTTTGTTAAGACGTGCCATCTTTGATCATTTCTTCTCAAATAACCTCTTCTCTCCTACCCAGCCTGACTTTCTTCATGATCGGTCATGCACAACCAATATATTAATCTTCACAGGTAACTCGGATGCTATATTCGACATCACCGAAACCCTTAACTGTGTCCCAACCGATACCCTTGTGTATAATCCAGCACCTTATGAGATCCGGGGAGGGGTTTTTGTTGGATTACATCCTTTCTTGGTGAAAAAACTCCCCCTCTCTGATCTCTTCTGGAGTTACGCAAGCATCCGTACTTAAGCTGCTGATGTTTCTGAGATACATCAGTAACCTTTCTAACATCATTTCTGAAAACGCCCTCTTCTATGTTGATGAATTAAATCCTGCAATGCATGTGACATCAATGCATTGCAGACTGACATGGACAGTATTATGTGCTGGTCGAGTGATCGCGGTTTCGCTCTAAACGACGATAAGTGTGTACACATATTGCCCGGAGGAGACTTCGGGAACCTATTCGTGCTATACGGTGCACTGATTGTATTAGATATCGGGAAAGTTGACGTTGAAAAGGACCTGGCGATTTGGCTGTCGTCTGGATTATATTTTTCTTATCACTATCAGACAGCCGCCAAGGAGGGATTCGGGACCCTTGGGACGACAAAAACGGCCTTTCTCTACATGGATAGGCATGCTTTTCAAACGCTTTACGGGGTGTAGGTGGAACCACTACTTAAGTGTGAAAATCAAGTTGTATACACTGGTTTGAAGAAGCACACACTCAACGTTGAACGTGTCCAGCAAGTAGTTAACAAAATGTTCACTGGCTTGCGACCTCTCTCCTACGGGTCTCACCTTGAAATTCTTGCCATCTGTTCACTCGAGTTTCGATGGTTACGCGGTGGCTTAATTCTTACACACTGTGTTTTCAGCACAGGACTCACGCAGCAATTCTTCACGACAAGAAGCTCCGAAAACTTCGACTCCGGACCTTCCTTAGGCAACAGTTCTATTACAGGATTATCAATCACTGGAACGACCTCCCACTAGAGGTTTTCAGCTGCTCCTCTGGAGGCTGTTTCAAAGTGTTATTGGATTCCCACCTACTTCGGAAAGTGTTGGATGGGTAGTGTACTCCGTTCTGTAAGATTACTATCCCCTTCTGTTTTTGGTACTTTTTGGAACCCTCAAGTGCGGTGCTACACCCTATTTTCAGTGACTACCTTTTAGGTCAACAGATAGCCGCCGGACGTCGAAACGGACAGACTGACTGTATCCGAGTAATTTGGACCCCTTGCATCGAACGCCTGTGGGAGTGTCTGATTTCTTCGATGGTGCATATCTGCCGTGCACCGGTGTTCCATTTCATCCGTCTATACCAAATATGTATGGAGTTTGCAGCGTTCACCAAGCGGATGCAACAATTTTTCCTCGGTTATTTTGCAATACTTTCTTCTTCGTTTCTTTTGAATCGTGTATATTACCCTATCTTGTTTCGTGATGGCGAGTGTTACCTACGGAGGTGTTGCTGAGAAACAGTGTACATACTTCTATTGATAAACACGTGCAATGCCGTTCTGCTACTGACGACGTACTTTTTGCATAGGGCACGTAAACCGGTTCAATGTTGGTGGTCTTCTGAAGACCACTTTTTCGGGGTTGTCCACAAGGTTGTTCATTCAACTAATTTCAAGTGATCCGTTTATTTGGACGATAAGCAAACGTAGCCTCTTCATGAATGAGGTAAACACAGGTTATAATGGTAATAAAAAAGCGACTGCATCCTACAAGTTATTACGTTGGGCATTCTGCAGTGCCTAAGTTACTACATCTTATACAATTGGACATCATTGACGTTACGCAAGACATTAAAGTCTTCAAGGGCGTTTGCCTGGTCCACTGAGTAGGATTTACAGAAGTCAGAACCTGTTTCTTCGGATACAGGTGGACAGAAACCTCGGGGGTATGTTTCTCACTCATCAGCAAATTGTCATCAAGTAGCCCAGAGATCGACAGGGATGCTGTACATATCACACGAAGGGAAGGGAAAATGAAAAGAAAAACTCGGTCAGGGTCTGTTGAGAATCTACGCCCTGGCAATTGGATTCACCGAGGTTTCATTATACGGCTGCTTGTGGTCAGTAGTTTTCTTCCATAATCTTACACCATCAGCAACTCTCCAGCCGAATTGGGGGATCGAGTTAGATAAGCCAATTATCTTCCCAGAAGCTGCTTATACCGCCTTCAGAATAAGGAGACAGACAGATGACAGTGGAATGGAGTACAATGATTTGACGTTACCCTTGTTCTTTTTGCCCCGCACTGTCCACTTAGACTACAAAGCAGTCGATATCCGATGACACGAACCCTTGGCAGTACATGCGTTAGCTCTGTGCACTGAGTTCTCTCCCACTAAATGCTCCTGGAAGCAGCCTTCGTAGCCTTGCTAAGCCGGAAAACGCTGGCTTCACAGAACAGCACGTATGTTCATGACCTTACAAATGACGGGTAATAGGGAGGTGTAACTGAGCTACTCTCTGCCATGCACTAACTCAGTCTTGGCTCAAAAGGGCATAACGAAACTGTCAGACTCGCACGGAGGGGTTTTGGTGTCACCTCTTTCAGCTAATTTATACACAGTTTGGCAGTATCAGACTCAGGTTAACCCGTACCAGTCAGTAAGCCAACTATAAAGCGCGATCACGGTCACTCTCGCAAGCGCTATCTTATCTTCGTGGTGCCCATGAGAACCACAAGGTTAGCAGTTTTGCCAGATTTTACACCGAGCGCAAGAAACATTTTTTTCAACACGGCGAACGTGAAATAGCAATAGTAATACTGTATATTTATCAATGCATATGCGAGATGCGCTGTCGGAGGCGCGTGACCATCACACATAGCTACAGGCATCACAAAACATGCAATAAATAGTATTGCAAACGTGAAAGCTATCGGCTGAAAGGGCGTATTCAGAAAGAAAAGGATTGCAGTGTATCAAAACCTTGACACACGCAGAGGGGAGAAGTACAGCTCGCCTGTTCCACAGGTTCAGTCCAAAGTATGTGATGTAACCCTAACTTACCTGCCACAAGGTTATGTATTTTAGCGCGCAGTCGAAACCGGCAAGCACAGACGGATTGGATTTGGATTGCGTAACGGATCGTGCTGCTGTATTGTTTGCGCCGCATTGGTTTCCACTCGCATAAATCGTGTTCATTGTTTATTGAGCCTTTGGTTCATGCCTATTCCTTTTACAGGATTGTTGTTTGAGCCCATATTCGGGAGAACGCTGTTCTTCGGCGACTCCACACTGCCCCATAGTCAACCTGCAAGTGTGACGGGTACTTAAAGTAGAAACCGCTGGCTTGTATGTTACACTGTGAGCCGATGTTCCAAGTGGTTTAAGAACACTTCAGGAAGTGCGTCTAGATGTATCGGCAGAGTATTTCGTCATTACTTGACATCGGTAGCGTCGAGAAGGTGTTGAAAGAAGTAAGCCTTGGTGAGGGAGGGGCGGGAACTGCCAAAATCCGGCGAACGACTAAGCAGACTTTGGCACAGGACCGCGTCGACTGCACAGAAACGACCGAAGGATAGAACTGCAGTAAATTTCTCCGTTAAGATAGGGCTTTGTGCGTCCGCCTGCTTCAGAGTTTTTCGCACAACAGGTGTTCGCGGGATTAAGACAAAAAATGCAAATCCGCCTGCCGAATGAGAGAAGGCGAGATGATCTTATTTACTATGACGAGTATTGTGTTAGTAATCTTTATTGAAAGGCCATGCGGTGGTAACATTCCTGTGTTGGTTGATGAGATATGTGATGCTGTAAACTATTAGTAGTATTTCTAGAAAACTGAGCAACCGGCAGCCACATCCAGAATGATTATCAATTTGTAGTCTGAACTCTACATGTAGGTTGACAGTTGTTTGCCCTATAAGGCCGAGGGTCGAGCTGAAATGCACATTCGTGGCACACAAAAGTTGGTAGTTATTTAACGAGGAGGGTTTGCAGCAGAACAAGAAGGAAAGGGGGAGAATAGAGGTTGCAGTGCAATTGTGTGAGCTATATGGAGGTAATTTTTGCAGTTATATATGAGGGTTTTTGTATGGTAGTCAGCAACCCGATAATATCCGCTACCAATACTCATGATCCAAAGGCTATAAGCCTTTTGATTCTGATAGTTATGAGGATGAATAGTGTGGCGTCTAGTACACTAGTTTCTACTTCATTTTTTTATATTGTTATTCATGCCTTTCCATCTTCTTCAACCTCGCATGTACACATGATGTTCGAACGAGGTTAATCGATACACAGAGTAATCAATAATTTTCAAATTACAATTCCGAGTTCGCGAGTTCTGCCTTCTGTTCACGTTCAGGGTCGGTGGCGCACAAATCTTTGGAAGAGTTAGAATTCAGCGGAATCAACCGTTTAGTTCGGCAAAATTTGTTTATTTGTCTGTCGTTGGATTTATCTCGGTCGTGACATCGAGACTATTTGGGGGGAAACACGAAGAATCCTCATTTGGTGTAGTGGAAAACTAAACCAACGTGCCTCCACGAACTGTTGTGAGTTACTTGTTTTTCCTTTTCATCAAATTTCGACTTTCTATTCACACCTGAGTTTCCATATAATGTTTAG
>QNGE01000320.1:39168-209480 GCA_008508345.1 Paragonimus westermani
TCGGACGCCCGCCCGGACCGTATTCATCCAGGCCGCCCGGTTCAACACTAAATCTTTCCAACATCTGAAATCAATGTTACAACGTGAAAGACTGACCTGCACAACATCCTGGTACCTCCGCTTCTGGCCACCAGGATTTCGCTTACCTGATTCACTTGTCCGTACAGTAACTGCTTCGGGATACGGTCATCGCCCATCCGACGGACGTGAGCGAGCCAACCGAGCTGGTTCAGCATCAACATGGTTTCCATCCCGTCCATGTCCGGTTGCCGCAGTACCTCAGTGTTCGGAATCATGTCCGACCACCGAATACCCAAGATGCGCCTTAGACACTGAACATGGAAGCGGCTCAAATAGCTCACGTTCCGCTGATACGATGTCCACGTCTCACTGCCGTACCCCAGTATAGACAGCACCATTGAACGGTAGACACACAGTTACGTGGCCATCTTCAGGCTGTGATTCTTCCAGACACGCCTTTCAAGACGTCCGAAAGCAGCGCTAGCCTTTGCCACACGCGCTCTCAACTCGCGGTCCACGGAAAAATCTGTCGACAAGTTGCTACCCAAGTAGCAGAAATCCCCGCAGCCATTCACAGTGTCTCCAGCGATGCGAATTTCGGGTGGAGGTACACAGGCAGCACCTCCACCAGGAGAGTGCTGGGAAAACGGAAACGTCTTACCCGGACAGATATCATATACCCCATATACACGACTTTTCGTTAGGATTCGCCGGCGCTACCATCTTCTCTAAATTAGACCTTGTACGCGTCTGTTATCACATCCCGGTCGCGGAGGAAGATACTTCAAAGGCAGCCGTTGCAACGCCTTTCGGACTTTTTGAATTCACAAGGATGCCCTTTGGGCTCCGTAATACGGCTTAAACATTTCAACGATTCATGGACGGAGTATTACGCGGACGCCCTCTTGCGTACGTCTACATCGATGTTTTCATCGCTAGCCGCTCAAAAGAGGGACACCTTTCTCACCTTTGTGCTGTTTTTGAACGTTTCGCGCAATATGATATTAACAGCAACATCGACAAGTGTGCCTTCAAAGTTAACTCGTTGGATTTCCTGGGACATCGCATAGACCAAACCGGCATCACATTTCTGCCAGGTAGAGTTGAGTTTATTTCGACATTTCCGACTGTTAATAAGATGATACAACTCCGAAGATTCCTCGACATACTCACTTACAATCAACGTTTCATTCCCCATTGCGCGGACATTGTAAAATCTCTAACTGACCTAGTTGACTCTAAACGCAAGTCAGTTGAATTGTCACCTAAAGCCAAGGCAGCTTTCTCGACAGCAAAGTAAACCTTATGCCGTGCCACAAAACTGTGCTTCATCACTTGCGATCCAAGCGCCCGTCTCATTCTCACCACAGATGCATCAAGCGCTGCCGCCGGCGCGATCCTGAAACAGTCTGTGAATGGTGAACAGCAACCCCTGGCTTTTTTCTCGCAAAAGTTGCAATCAGCACAGACTAGGTACGGCACATTTGGACCTGAATTGCTGGCCATTTATTTGGCGATTCGTTAGTTTAGGCATCTTTTGGAAGGTCGATATTTTGTTATGCAAGCCGATCACAAGTCTTTAACATTTACTTCTCATGCTAAACCCGATCGGTACTCTCCGCGCAAAATCAGACATTTAGACTACATCTCCCAATTCCCCACGGACATTCGACACCTGCGTGTTGACGCCAATATCGCAGCTGATATATTATCATGACCTGATGTCAACTAAGTCCAATCACCTCCTTCCTTCGATTTTTCTCGAATGGCCACAGCCCAGCAGTGCAGCGAGGACATGAAGGACGTTTCCAACTGTAAGTCCTTGAAATTGTCTACTATCCCTTTACCGACGAAAGCTGGCGACATTTTGTGTGATATTTCAACGGGTACACCCAGACCTTTGACATCGTTGGCTTACTACCACCCTCCAACGATTGTACGCCTATACTGACTGCAATCGACCGTTTTACCCGTTGGCCTTTAGCTGTGCCCATCAGAGATATTTCAGCAGAGCCAGTCGCTAAAACTTTCTTAGAACATTGGATCACTAATTTTGGTGTGCCATTTACAATTACTACGAATCGAGGCACCCAGTTCCAGTCTTCTCTTTTTCGCAATTTCACGCAGTTACTGGGTTGCTCGCACATCAAAACGACAGCATACCACCCTTGTGCTAACGGTTTAGTCGAGCGTTTTCACCGAAAAGTGAAAGCCTTGATAACCGCTCAGTCCGACGCAACGAAATGGAGTGAACGTCTACCACTCATTCTCCTCGGAATCCGGTCTACCGTTGAAGAAGACGTTGGCTGTACTATCTCTGAGTTGGTTTACGGTACCAAATTGCATCTCCCAGGAGAACTGATTCAACCCTCGACTCATCCAGACCCAGGCACGGACTACATTTCACGTTTACGACAGCACATGTCCAGCCTTCTTTTCACACCGATCCGTAAACATTGGCGGCGAGAACAAAAATCTCTAAATTTGTTCACATGCAAATTTGTGTTTATGCTCCCAGACTCCACCAAGAAACCATTACATCCACGATACCTCGACCCCTTCAAAGTGGTTAAACGGGACGAGAAATTCTTCATTATTGAAAAGTCTGGACGGAGTGAATCGGTGTCCATTGATCGGCTTAAACCAGCCTTCACAGAACAAGATGTTGACCCACCTGAACCAACGTTGACTGAGAGCAACCCCTCTCCATCCCCAGCAGTATTACACTCCTCTGCAGCTCAGCCCCCTTGTTCCGCTGAACAACCTACCACACGTAGAGGGCGATCTGTACACTGACAGAAACATCTAACAGATTACAGTACATGATATGACTAACGAGCGTTTGATTTGTTTTCTCCTCACTGCCCTTCTTTCATCGTGTTTTCAACCCATAAACGCTCTTGTGGGGGACTACTGTAGCGTCTAGTACACTATTTTCTACTTCATATTTTTTTATTGTTATTCATGCCTTTCCATCTTCTTCAACCTCGCATGTACACATGATGTTCGAACGAGGTTAATCGATACACAGAGTAATCAATAATTTTCAAATTACAATTCCGAGTTCGCGAGTTCTGCCTTCTGTTCACGTTCAGGGTCGGTGGCGCACAAATCTTTGGAAGAGTTAGAATTCAGCGGAATCAACCGTTTAGTTCGGCAAAATTTGTTTATTTGTCTGTCGTTGGATTTATCTCGGTCGTGACATCGAGACTATTTGGGGGGAAACACGAAGAATCCTCATTTGGTGTAGTGGAAAACTAAACCAACGTGCCTCCACGAACTGTTGTGAGTTACTTGTTTTTCCTTTTCATCAAATTTCGACTTTCTATTCACACCTGAGTTTCCATATAATGTTTAGATCCACTACGATAGTATATTACAAATGGGTCTATATATGGGGGAAATATGTACCTGTGGATTATGAATCTGTTTTTTCTGCTATCTGCACGTTCCAAGTGTAGCTCATACAAGATTATTCTGCTGAACTTACTAATGAATACCAATTTCACATTTTCCGCAAAATTGTGCAATGCATGCACAATAACGTACATGAATAAATGTGATTTTGGTTTTCTCACTCTCTCGTGAGCATGCGATAGATCAAATACTAGACGGAGATGTGTACAGGACAAGGATACAACGAACCGTTCCAAGCAAGCGGTTTTCAAGGAGAATCCAACAGCGGGGCCGGATATGTACGTTAGATGCAGCTGATGGCCCAGTACTTCCTGAAACACATTCCAAAGGGTCATCAGAGGACATCGGTTGAAGGCAGACACTATGCTTTTTAACGTTTTTCAACCGTTCAAGCCTGTTTTAAACGCTGGACGTTGAATAACACCAAAGGTTTACCAGCTTCATCATCCTTCACATAGTCAAGGCTACATGCAACTCAGACGGGCTTCTACCATTTCTGTCATGGTGCCATATGCAACATCTTCCCACCTTGTAGTGCTCGGAAAGCCTGGCCTCCTGCTCGATGAAAGACACAAAACAGACTAACCAGACTACGACCACAGGCTAAGTGTTGGTGACTCAGTCCCTGTCTATACCACAGTAGAACGGAGATGAATTCCGAATCACATATAGAAAACTCTGCAGACCAGCTGTGATTCACGCCAAAAAATCTCTTGCATGCAGACTGTTGAATTTGGACTAACTACGCCTTCTTTATACGTTCGAATATTCTATAGTAAATGACCCGACCTTACGTGTGTCTTTACATATTAACGCGTGTTTCCGCCAACAAAGTTTGAAGGGGTAAGGCATTATCGCCTTTAATGTCAACACATGCAGGTTCACCTAACTTCGACTTACTCACAGACACGAAGCACTGGCTTGAATCCATGTACCACAAGGGACAACCAAATCCATGGGTGCAGAAAGAAGTGGCAAGGGAAAAAACAGAATAAAAATCATGTGCCCTGGCTGGTTTACGTTCACAGTACAACCTCACAGCAGGTGCAGTTCATAACTGGGTGTGCAGTGCAAAAGAACCACAGGGAGGCCCATTTCTGGAGGGATGAATGTAGCCGGCATATGAACAGCCAGCATGTGAATCATTCTCTGTCAAGACCACAGCACACCAAATAAGTTCCATCATGAGAAGTCTGAACAATATTCGAGTGACGGCAGCAGATTCGGAAAATAAGTAACGCCTACTTTTCGTACGGTCAGTAGAAGCATGCGATCCAAAAATAGCTTAAAATAATCAAAAGGTGTGTCGCGGCCAAAAGTGTTCTTCTGCTCTCGACTTGGCAATTAAAATCAAGTCGCCAGTGATCTGTGTTCAGTAGGTGCGACGGTTATACCGCGTGCACCTTCATATTCGTAAACGAGGCCCGTCTAACTTGATCGCCGGCGATCGCAAGAGGATGCCTCAAGTGAGCTGACTCTTGTGGTATGAGATAGTCCTTTGAAAGAATGACCAGCCGTCTGAAGATCACATTCCTACAAATGGATAACGGTGGATTGTAATGGAGACTGACATGCAAGAAACCATACAACTCTCAGTACCATTGTTAGTCCCTTGTCCACAGCCATCAAAGCCAAAAATCAGACGACGAACGCTTTAGATAACCCAGCTGAGGCCTACTCACTAAAATGCACTCCTTCTTAAGGGCACGCAACACAGGCGCCGAAAATACACACTCACTAGAAACGAGTGTGCAGTTAGTCAAAGCAGACAACATGACCTTTCGGGCCTAACGATATGTCGAGTAATTGAGCAACCCCGAATAAGTCCGCAAATTATTCTTGTTGCGTACATACGCTTGGGCATACAAGTCGCGTTTGAGGTTGGAACATCATACCTTCTCCGCCAAGGAAGTAGCGGAGATGTTGGGTAGTTGATGAATCTACGAGGATCATAAATCCAAATGTAGCCATCTAGTTGGCAACGATCGTTTCGAAGTTTTGGAGCCGGTTTGGCTTTCATCGCAGAATAGAACAAGAAATATCCTCCTGTCTCTGACCAACCTTCCGGATCGTATGGAATATCCAGCCGTGCCTTTCGAGAGGGCTCAGTTTTGCTCAGTGGAGAGCTGGTGAAATTTCCAATGATGCGCCAGAGGACTGACGGTTCGTTTGCGCTGTAAACTCGCCGACATCACTCTGGCCTATATGGGGTAATCAGGAACGAATGCAGTTGTCCGCCGTGCAATACAACAGCCAGAGCCCACATTCAATGGGATGAAGCGTGCTACGGACGACTGGCTCGGACGCTACCTAACCCACAATGCGTACTATGTGAATCTCGGTAAGGGTTTTACAAGTATCTTCCATGTGTCGTCAACCACCTTACCATGGTGTACCGCTGAGCAAAAGCCAACCAACGACACCACTGCTGTAGACGCACTTTTTCCGTACTTTACCAAAGCATTTGGCACAGTGGACCACATGAGGCTCCTGGTCAGGCTGAAAGCATTCGCTATTTGAAATAACGTCTTAAGTCAGCTCAGCAACCACCTTGTTGACCAGCACCTAAGTTCCGGGGGTAGCGGAGGAACGTCGCAGAGGATTTGTGCACTTACGAGAAGTCCCAGGGTAACCGATATGTTGGTCACTTTTATTCGTTTTATCTTTATCAGCGACCTACCATGATTCATGCACTCTCTGTCGTAGGTTTGTGCCAACGCACTAATTTGTGGAGAACCATACCCCTACCTGAGGGTAAAATTAGTCTCGAAAGTTCCAACTATCTTGATAACTAGAGGGAGTAAACTTGTTACCATCTGGGAAATCTTTGTATATGATTCCGCATATTTCGTTCAATTTCTGTCGTTCCTACCATATTACCACTTCTGTTTTGAATCTTCGATATGTCTAGGCACTCTCATCAAGAAGGATATGAAAGCGGAATATTGTTGTGCGTCAATGGCCTGTTGAGAAGACACTAGTATGGGACTGATCACAAGAATCACCGGGAGCACAAACTTTTCTCATCACAGTCACTTATGGACTGCACGTTCATCCCCTTCATAGGGTGAACGTTAGGCCGTATGCCACCACTTTGCTGAAGACTGTGTTTGGCTCAAGTTTATCTGATGTGAGATATCCGCACCAAATGTAGTACGAATGAAGTTGAATAGTTTGGGCTTCGTGTTTAACATGTTATTGTGGCAGGACAAACATGGCATGCGGTCAACTGTGTGGGATGCAGCACCTTAAACTGAGGTTCGCCTCAGCCTTCGGGAAGCAAATAACAATGCTATGAGATGGTACAACATAGCACGTTCTCAGTTGATACCAGATGGTTACAGAGGAGTATATTTACTTGAAAAGGTCGCTGCTTCGATTCAGATGGCTGTATAGTGAGCATACTTGAATGTTTTGTGGATTGTGTGATGGAAATGTTACGGAGAGAAACGAAAGGCAAGAACATGCCAGGTTATACATCGCTGCAACAGTAAATATCATGTGTACTCGGTGGCGGCGGGAGAACCTTACTATTTCTAATCGTTTACTCACTTGAAAAGGTTTCTTTGTTAGTGGTGCCAAACTCTTGTATCTCAGAGGGGGCAAAGTGGTGCCAGTGGAGCACGCGTCAATCTGACGTCCGCCCAGAGATGAGCACGTTAGTAACCCTCTATGAGGAGGGGTCTCAATAAGACCACTGATCTATGAGTAAAATATTGTGTTGACATAGCAGGCGGACACATCCGTGAGCTAATTTTAGCGTGCATTCATGAAGACCAGTGATTTGTTACTTCTGAAGTGAGTTAGGGTTGGGGGGAAAGCTATCGTGTAAAGTGGGAGTTGTGAACGTGAGGATTCCCCCTGAGTCTTCCGGGGCAAACGAAATTACCATGAGGCAGATATGCCTCATGGAATACGATTGGCTGCGCATTTCATGGACCTGCCTCGTTGCGCAACCTCAGATGAACTTACTGATAAACAGATTGGGAATAACACAACGTTTCGAGCAAGTTGTAATACTCTACGTTTCAACCACCTCGGGTGGCCTTCCTCAGGAGTGTTGTAATCGAAATCACCTCTGTAACTGCTCCACTGCTATTCTTATTAGAAGGAAACCTTTCGGATTAATCCGAAGATGTCAGGAATCAACTCTTCAATCACTGATGAACACCGGAGTCCGCAGTGTGGTATTACACGGGGTACAAGAATTTCCTTGCGAATATCAACTCACCAGTCTCACGATTTGTCCCAAGGTCAGTCTGCCTCCTAAATGGCAAGGGTGATTGGCGCTGTAGCCGATAGTATACACCTTGCACCACTTCCCTCCTACTTACTTCACGTGCCTAGTTCAAAGCATTCAACAGTCACTCTGCCGTGCAAATGTTTGACTGGAAAGATCTTGCAGAAGTGATTTTCTGTAAAGAGAGTCCTACCGGCAGGTTTACAGTTACGATGGTGCCGACCTTTGATTGTAGGGGAGATGGTGCGTCAGCCTGGGTCTATTGGGGAACGGTCACCGTTACTGATACTCGTCAACGGTGCACCGGCCACCGCGATGGATAAATAGGAAACGGTGTGAGATACCCTCCAATATCAGCTCCTATTGAGCTGGCACTGCAGAGGAACCCGTTGAACGCCGCACGTCTTACCCCGGTGAGGCGATCAGGGAGCAGTCAGAAGTGAACTGTCCTGCACCCAGTCCGTCCACCAAGACATTCACGCTGTCAACACGTGCTTCTAGCACTTCCCCAGACAAGTCGCCCCACAGTCTCATGGTAATTCACTCATGGGTCTGGGTGCATACAACCGCACAAAACCTACAAAGCAAAGGACAGCTCCAGGTTTGTGGAGATGCCTGGCTCATTACTATTGGAATGGTTAGAATTTTGATGCAAGGTGCCACCGCCGTGGATACGATTGAAGTTCCAGGGACGCAGGTTCTGCCAAAATGTTCAAATGGCAGCTCTGGAAAAGATTGTGCCTTCTACATCGATTGGCAGTTTGAGGATAATATCTTAATTGCCAACTATTTGGAGAGATGCTCGGAGAAGTATAGACTGCCGTATAGCTGCTTAAGGAGCAAGTACAATTAGTAACCCTTACCCACCTTCCACCAGTCTGTCCCGGTGACGTAGATAAGTGTACTTCAGAAACTCTCACAATACAAAGCGTGGAACTCCATTTGCTTCTTACTGTGATGTGGCCTCCAATTCGGCTTGCATGAAAATGCAGGCGAGCCAACCGGTTGAACCTACGGTTGTTTAACTTCTCAACTAGACTGAGTTCCAACAGACAAACCGCTCCTGGCCAACCATCTAGCGTTTTATGTACCCTTAAGACATAGTTGCCATTGTGCTGTCCAGCCTCGGTTCATTTACACTGCAGATGATCACCAACTCTGAAAGATTAGTTAGCGAGACTTCCGCACACAGATCTCTCGGTCGTTGAAGAATTCCTGAACTTTGCTTCATGACTGCAAAATTTAATCTCGTTGGGTAAGCATTATGATCACGTCGAAACATCGTTGAACAAAATATTGCGCAAGATTGTTCCACGTTGTGCAATGAAACCCCATGGGTCAAAACGAAATGGCAGTTACATTATGTATTTTTGAACGCATCCCCAAAAACTACGCTCAATCGCGGTCAATGCCCATAATATAGTGACACAAATAATAATAGCAGTGCAACAACTATGTATATTCGCTAGCTGGGATAGCACAATGAGAGAACTGAGAAGTGCAGCTCACAAAATTCTACGCGTACGCTATTAAAGTGATGATGCAGATGTTCCAAGAAGATCGACTGAAATTTCGGATCGTTACATCAAATTACCTCTCAAAAACGTGATCTGAAATAATAGTCGAGATCACGTCGGAAGAAAGCGTCTAAGGGATGAAGACACCAAACGTGAAGCGGTTCTTCCACTATTTGTTTTAAGTGGTGATTGGAAATATGGGAATGGAATTATTGGGACCTGAGAAAGTAAGTAACCGCGAAATCTTGTAGACAGATGAACTGACCTCTGGACAGGACTTTGTTAATGACTCAAGAACTACCGGTGTGGCACTTTGAGTGTCCTGTTTAATAGCGTATACGTCGAAGGTGATTACAGCCGAACGCCATAATTATAACGAACGAGTGGCGGGCACATTGAGCGCTGGCTACAATGACTCATTATGAACCCTGGACTTTCGTCCACACGTTTAACTCCGTGGATGCCCAAAAATCCAGTCATTCGCACACAAAACAGAATCATTGTAGTCAGCTGTCAAGGGATAGTTTGGGTCAGCATGTGAATCTAATCGGAGGCAATTTAACTGGCATTTGTAAGGTGACTTGTGGCGCAAGTGAATCCATCTTAACTGTGCTGGACGACCGCTGTTTCATCATAGCATACGGGCCAGGAGTGCTGTCAATTTTTTTGACCAAACTGGCTTTGCGTGCCCCGTTCTGAGGTAGGTCGAAGACTTTGAGCACGATTAAGCGCGGTTAACTGGAAGTGAATCCCATCTAAATCAATTAAGCTATGACCAACGCCATAGTGTGTAGTACGCTTTCACACTAGTGGCCGTTCCATTAACCTTGCTTATACCATGGACGACTTTGAAAAAGACGCAATTAGGCCATGATAAAAAACCTGTATTTGATTCGCTAAGGATGCATGTTACTTGTCATCTTTAATTCTGTTGAATGACCTCTAGATGAAATGTCTTCCGACACCGCAACAGATGACCGGCATTCCGAACTGTAATGACTGGCTGAAAAATACATCTTGCAGCGATCGGCAGGCGGTTTGGGTTAACCTGCCTTGGCATAGTGTTTTTTATTAACGCTAGGCAGAATCAACCTCCCAGGATTTTCGTCGATATACTGTTCCACGTGCACCGAAGGTAGGTCTAGCCATCTAATAATCATGTGTAACCAATTCTAAAAACAGCGTTTCATCGAATAATACCTTTTTAAAATCCTGCAAAGGGAAGATGATGTAAATTTTATGTAGATAAAGAAGTTAGGAACATCGTAATACACGTTCTACTGTCAAACATACCGACGTTCTTGCTGAAATGCAATGCCAAAATGGTAAGTTCGTGAATTTCCACCCCGCCCACATCTTCAAAACACCGCAACTTCCAGAATGTTGAGAATCGGGTTGACTCTTATAACGGGTTGTTATTTTCAGTAAAAGGTGGCGAATTTTTCATTATTAGACTAGTACTTCGTGCAATTTTTTGACTGGTTATAATATCCTCATCAATCCTAACCACTTTTAACTGATTAGTTGTAGGTGGTTTGCCTGAAATTTCGATTCCTATGTTCACAAAAGCCTTCAAAAAACGCAGTGTCGCCGGAATGACGGCTTTCCATTCGCAACAATCTTCAAACGCGGTATTTGCGAATGACATAACTACCCGAAACTCCGCCTGTACAGCTCAAATGATCGCATATCACTCTTACGTTACTCTCCATGTTTATTCCTCACACTGTCGTAGGGAATCACCTATTAACTTCTGCATGTTGTAAAGCATAGCGACTTCAATCTATAAGTCGGGAACATAGAGTAAGCGAATATCAAATCTTGGTGGTAATTTCATACCAGAAAACGTTAGTCGACCACTCGTTGCGTTCTATGATAGCGACTGTTTGCGAACCTCGCATACTTTATTAGCCAACGAAATAATGTCCTTATCGCATGTCCTAGACCACGCGCCTAGTAACCGTGTTGTCTACCAAAATATTTTAGCATACCTTTTGAAGGGGATTCTGTCCTGCATATGTCTTGTCAGCTTGAACGATGCTTTGGAGTTGATTCAATCCGGACACTGGGTAAACTGCTTTACGAACATTTTGCTCTGGAATTTGCATACAGGTGAAAGGTGAATTTTTATTATTTCACCAAAAGTTTTGCAGCTGTGTGATGAGGGATCCATGTTAGTGTTTATGACAGTATCTCGTTAGTGCTGTCCAGAGACGGAGTTTGTGGTATTTCAAATAAGATGGGGTTATTTGAGTGACGCATATGTTCCGTAGCTTCTTTCGCCATCTTGTTGGTGAATGTGCCTATGTCGCTACTAGTATTCGCTTGGATCTTCAAGTGAGTTGTGTGTGTATCGAGAGACAAGGTTACACATCAGTATACCAGATGACTCAGGTTATCATTAGTTGTTCAAGCCCAACTTCCAGCTTGGTCACTCTGTCGAATGGATCAGAGGGACCAAGAAGTTCTTTGTTTGAGCGGAATTCACTGGTTTGTTTATACCGTCTTTGACAGCAGGTCATTTGGAAGAGTCAGCGTAAATCCTAGGGCCAGAACTTTCGCTTTCAGAACGATCACTGTTGACTTTGGACGAAAAAGCAGTGACTTCAAAATCAGTTCGTCCTGTCTAACGGCTGGTTCTGGCCACAATTAACAAACAGGCGTATTGAAATTAGTCCGGATCTCGCCCCTCTCTGATCACGAGTTGTGACGGAGCTGGACCACGTCAAAGGCTAGAGTCCTGCCGAATTCAGGCATGACCACTCAGACAACCGGCCACAAAGCTCTGAGGAATCACTTTTGGCTGCTTTACCTGACGCACGAATATTACGACAAGCTGCATTGCGCGCAGCATCAGTAATCCATGTGGTTCAACCCTGCCCGCACCCTGATTGTATAGTATACTCGGGCGTGATCAAACTGTCGGTTGACATCGATATACGAATAACACTGTTCACTTTCTCAAGGACGTTGAAAAAGGTCCTGTGAACGGGTAACTTTTGTAGATGCTTTTAACAGTTACAGGGTGATCCGAGATACGTAGGTTTGTATTGTACCAATTGCGCCGCCTGTTCCTTGCAATGTTCTTTCAAAGTTGATAGTTCAATCAACGCCTCAAATTATATACTAAGGCAAGCCGTGTGGAGGCGTCGAAAGTGAAATACCTCAGTTCATATGCTGGGTACAATAAGACTCAGTGAGACAGATTTGCAGAGGACTTACAGTTTTCCAGTGAATGATGGATCCATCCTTCAGTGCATCACGACTGTTGTACGCAGTTCTACTAAATTTGTGCAAATTCATCCTTTTCTACGCGTGATGTACCAAGTACGTCCAGTAGTCGTAATATCTTTCACGCCCCAAGTGTTCTTTAATAGTCCGACTTCTTTAGAAGCGTCTGTCCATTCAACTTCACTAGAGGGGCTAAAAGTCACAATTAGTTCGAGGCGCTTAAAGGAACAAATTTGCTGTCTGAAAAAGAAAAACGAAGACCTACCTAATGTGGCTGCAATATTTGTTATGACACTACTGGTGAAGAAGAGCGGTAAATAAGACAATACGGACCGACTCGCCGAGCACAAAGCACACAGAACGAAAGAAGCGTGTCTATCGTAAGGACACATTGAAACAGAAGTACGCAAAATTATGTTAGTTAGGAAGGCATGAAGGTGAAACTTCATGAATGTAGAGTTGGTTCTGGAAAATTCGCTGTCGTGCAGTATAGTGTTGAAATGAGCGGAATAATTGTGTCCATCTTTCCATCCGTTTGGCTCATTACGGTGCTGACTACTAGCCAAAGTTTGGCTCATCTTCCGATATCTGCCATGTGTTCAGTGGGAATTTGTAAAGCTAGGGATAGTCCCTGTGAAGCATATAAGTAGTCAAAAACCGAGCAAATTATAAAAAATCTAGAATGTCGCAAATGACAGCCATGTGAACAGTTCAGAATTTAGTGTCCACCCAGAAATTATTCGCCCGTGCCGAATCGTACATCACTCTCTGTGAGAGTGATCGACATCTACTCATGGAAATTTCATGCGAATTTACGATCAATTTGCCGGTCGAAAACATCGGACAACTTACACTGCAAGCAGGATGCGAGAAAATTTCGAATGCTGCCACTCAATAAAATGACAATAAACCCTAAATATTTTCCCGCCCATATACAGTGTATGGCTCCAGGCCAAGTGAGCAACCCCCCAGGATCGAACTTAAGGCAAACAACTCACCGATAACAACTACAAGACAGTCCACGAGGCAGCCAAACGCCGCGCGGAGCGTTTTGCTGTCCGTGACCAGAAATAAGTAACTACCCGCGAACTGCTGTTCTAAGGGAGTAAGGCGAGAAGTGGATTGTCCCCTCAGCCTCTAAGCCCGCCATTGCGAGAGACATACTGTTGGATCCAACAGTAGGGAAATCTCTAAGTTCTGCTGGGACTGCGTCGATAATGCCTGAAGGATGTGCACGCGTCATGTGGTAGATATTAATCCCATTATTATAAATCATGAACTATTGCCCAGGAGCACTTTGGCCAGTGATTGCCAACCCTGTCCTTATTGTTGCAGCTGGACGTTCAGTTTATGAACGCGCGAGTGGACTGCAGCGGATAACAGAACAACGGTTACGGACACGGTTGTGAACGGAACGACAGACGACGATGTGGCAGATTACGGAGCAACGGGTAACTGCAATGAACAAAGTGTGGTAGAGTGCACACGACTAACTCTGAACCTTCTGGCCGACCCAGCCACCCAAAGCTACTGCATAAAGACATTAAAAAGATCCTCCTCTAAACAGGACTTTATTATAGCACTTAGCCAGAAGAAAAAATGGTAATAAACTCGTTCAAATTTATAGTTTTCATGACCAGTACGAAGGCGAGGTCGAAAAGCGGACAGGAAAAATGTGCAAACAATAGAGCCAGGCCCAAACAGTACGAATGTTCGGACGGGACACCAAAACACGCGACGAAGTGCTGAGAACTCTCGTGAAAAGTGGACAAACACATATCTATAGTCGTTTTGAAGGCTACTTCGAATATTGATGTGTTGGACAGTTTAGAAAGCGAATAAGCCGATATTTTCGGGAACTTGGTGGCTTTTGTTGAACCATTCGCTAACGAACCACGTTCACATCGAATCACGCGTAATCTGATGCTTCAGTAAATGCCTTCCTCAGCATTCAACAGCCAAAACGATGATGCGTCTCTGAAACGGTTAGTGAGAAGGCGCTCGTAGTTACTGGATTTAGTACGGTACTAGCTGAATGAGTATGCAGGAAAATTGAATCCTTCATCTCAACTGTCAGAAGACCTGGAAAATTGAACACGGAATATGCCCATACAGCAAAATCGACTACTAGACACCACCCAGTAATGGGCGACGGCTAGGCGAAATCGAATCCACCCAAACAAATGGAGATTGGTTGGGTCAGAGCAAAACGACTGTACACGCATCAAGAAGCGGTTGGAATTATAAATCACTCAAGAAAAATTCTAGAAAGAAACGGTCTATGTTTGATATTTGGAAGATTACAAGGCTCACAGAGAATACCGGTAAGGGCAGTGGCTGGTGTAAGAATAAGGGTGAATAATGCAGTTTAGTCGAGGAAGATAAAATAACGTGAAGACACGTCCTATCATCAACCAAACGAAGTTCAACAGCCTCAAAAATAACGCAAGATCTTGAGAAAATAAATTTTCCACAGAAAGCCTGATGTGCTTTGTCACACAACACTTCCTGAAGAACATGGGGCATCTGCACACTTCACGACGTGATTTACGCTAGTCCAAGTTGAGGAGGATAATCTTACAGAGACAGCGAATTGGTGGATGGCTGTCATGTACATCAACATTCTCACGAACGTCGTTTTCTCTTATTCTCATAAACGTTCTGTAAGGCGAATCTGGATATCTTGGTAAACACGTTTTTGACAACAAACTTCGGAGGTGCTATGACAGAGTAGTATCATAACTATTTGTGAGGCATTGATTTTCAGCCTCGTAACGATGGTGTTCACTTAGTTAACACGACAGCTTCTGGCTTGGTCCTTTAGTACAAAATCCCTAAACGCCTAATTTTCACATTATTCGTTGATAGAGTGCCCAGTTTAGCACGTCACAAAGTACTACCGTGTTCGGATGACATCAAAATCCTCCGCGACACTCATACTTTATGGCACGGAAAGGCTCTACGAGATGCTTTACATACTCATTCGCAGTGGGCTAATCAAAGTGGTATTTCATTTAACATCAATTGGCTCAAAGTACCATGAACTGAATATCAAGCAGGTACCAGTTTTCATTGGGTGACAATGAGCTACAATCTGAAAATAAATATTCTGTTCTAACTGCAATCATCATCAGCGATCTCTATCGCCTCAGTGAGGCTGGCATGCTTGTACAAAGTTTCAGGTGTAGGATAAACCTGAGTAGCTGCTCATCGATTCAATTTGTTTCGGAGACGTCTAGGAGAGTTCTTGCCGCCTATATGCACCTTACCTAACAGGTGATAGATACTAATGTACTATATTCTCGACAGTATACAAAGCGCACAAAAATCTCTCCAAAAATCGACCGGTAAGGCTCCGTAAGAGTACTTGCTCAGTGTTGAAGATCGGAAAGCCCGTGGAGGACCGAAATTTCCCCCACAAGAAACTTCACACTGAATTCCGCGCAGATCGGCATATGTCCACAATGCTCTTCACACACAACTTGCGCAGCCACTCGTTATAGTCCACCCTACAATGTCTACGACTTTCTGCACGCAGGTTTTCACTCTGGTGTGTGTTTGCCCTCCTGAATTTTTCTAGTGGGAACGGTAATGCTAGCGGCAAGTGCTCAGTGGTTTAAATTGAGACTTGATATGTACGCAAGGCAAAAACCACTGAGGTACCATTCGTCGTCTTCAACGAAAACTTGGTTTGAGCCGAGTAGCTGAGTAATCGGCTAACCTCTGGTCTGTCTGTTACCCATCTGTTCGCTGTATATAAGCTTGACGGAAGCATGCCGTATGTTTGTTCCCTCTTTCCTGCAAGTCTAAAATATGCCTGATGAATAGGACACCTCAAGGACTCTTCCGCATTGATTAAGGTTACGTTTTATTCTCCTTAATTGTTAACGTGTTCCAAGATAGTATTGGACTAACCCACCAGTAAGGCGCACGGAAATTCATAACTCACCCCGCTCCAGTTAAAAGCTGACATTTTGGGACGTTTTCCCCGTTTGTTGCAGCATTGTAACAGCCTGGAGATTTAACCGGCCTGCCTGCAGTATGGTGTGTAAAAGAGTTCCAAAATTCGTAGTTGCATATTGTATCTAGGCTATTAAGAAAGCTCGCATGATGTATGCTGTCCGATTGTTTGTCTGCATGTCATCTGACTGTGGTGCGAACTTGAAGGACATACGTGTCAATTTCTTCCGGTTTACTCGTTCGTCGATGGCCGGTCTCTAGTCTCTGTAGCTGTTTCGCGTGTCGGTGCATTCTATAGCCCTATCAGAGACCACCTGTACCTTTCGTCGAATAAAGATTTGGTCTCTCTCCCCAACGGCCTTTTGCTTTTCACGTCTGATAATTGCGTACCTGGGGAAAACGCGACTCAGTGCGACGAGCACTAAAGCATGCTGTCATTGCAGTTTCCTCATACTCCGCTCACATGAACAACCGAGTTCTGGTGACCAATTTGTTATTCTCCATATGGAACACAGAACAACAAAATACCCGGGCTTCCAGGTCAGTCACTCTTCGTGATTCACCATTGGAGCGTACTGGCTGTCGTAATCGAGGTTCCTCAGTCGAGATTGCCTGTGCAGCTCACTATGATAGATTGTACCATAGTCGGCGCGGCTCCTTAGCAGGAAGCTGACGTCCCTGTCTAACTGTTCTATATCTGGCGTCAACCACTGGAAATTCACAACGCTTCCAAATGGCTCGTAGCGACGGACTCAAGTAGATCCTTAACCCCCTGTGGCGGAAAAGTGATCGGAAATTAATCTCGACCCAAAACAGCGAGTGAAGTCAAGGACAACTTCAATGAAGACGGACAGTGTTACTGAGAGGTCTAATGTTACTGGGGAGTTTCGGAAGCGTTTCAAATGATGCTGTGAAACAATGGGGTTAAAAGTTACCGTTGTTGTGGGATGAACCAACACAAGCGTATAGCACAGTGCATTCGCACGTGTTGTCTTCTGGCAATCCACACAACAGTGCCCGGTGCGGCTTGATGCAGCAGTTACTGGGGGTTAGCAAATCAAAAACGCCACACTCTTACCCACCAGCCGACCAGTAACGAATGGGCATCAACATTCCACGTAAGCAACGCTGAAAGGCTTCGTAGACTAACCTAGTAAAGCCAAATAATGTGTCAATGGAATATTACCTCTATTTGATGAGAATCAATGTCCTAATTTTCATGTGAAGAGCGACCTTGAAAGTTTGTTTTATGTTTTGTAACTTAGTTTTCAAGGTTGGAGGATTTGTGAATGGCTAAAGTATGCTCACAAGGCGCATCATAAATGGTCGGTTACATTTTGGACGGTTGTCACTGGTTTCCAGATTATTTTGCTATCTCTGAGCTTTTTCCATTTCTTAATGTTGTTAAACATATGTTAAAAAAACACGCACAATCCGGCTGAAGAAATTATTCCAACGCAGTTATTCTGTAGTGAAACGAAGAGTTGAGGCAACAGTGCTACAAAACAAGTACAAAGAATCACAGTGGCTGTCCACGACAGAGTTTACCACACTAATTCGGCCACGTATTATCATAATATTTCTCTTTTTAAAGAGCTCTTTGTTGAAATCCGGTTTCCTCCAACGAGTTAAATGGTTCTGTAGTTTCAATAGGTATCGAGCGAAAATAGAAAGCTGAAGCCTCGGGGAGGTTTTACATCCTGATAGTTACCCTTAGCAATGTGCTTAAATGGGAAAAAATGGTGCAATACTGCACCATTTTCATTTATTAACCAACACGTTTTTACAGCGATGAAAGTAATATACAGTGAACAGTTACTCACAGGAATGTAAAATAGGCATACAGGCAAAGTGTGCAGTCAGCGGAAAGGGCAAACACTTGGCCATTATTTGTGATACGGTCACCATCGAAATATCCTCGCTGAATCCAGTCACTATATACATAAACAAATGCTGCGACGGCAGGCTATGAGTGAACAAAGGTCTGGCAGGTTTCTGAAAGGCGTTATATTGAACCGTACAATTGGGATTATCAGAGTCAAGTATATTTACAATGCGGCAAGGATGGTTGTCAATGATCACAACATTTGTAAACAAAACGTTATCCTTCAAAAAATGTGAGCAGTGATGAAATGCTTGGATGTTCACAGCCATATCAACATCTAAATGCAAGGCAACACCACCACTCACATCAGGTGTGGACATACGTTCAGACCAACGCCTGTAAATCTGACTAACAGGTTTAGTGGGGCCGTGAACCGTAGATTTCAGTTCGTACATGAATGATTCAAATGAGAACGCTGAAAAGTGGTCCAGGTTACCGTGGTTTAAAACAAACGAGTGTACATTATACACCATCTCACCTTGAACATACAATCGCGCAGAATTAAACATGAACACATTGATCAATTGCTTACAGAATTCATGATAAGTAAGGTGGAAAGAGGGATGACAAAACAGGTGAATAGCTACAGAAATATCTAAAAAGTTTTATACTTCGCATTGTCCAAAATATCCCTCGAGACAACAGGGTCTAGATAAAGCAAAAACTGTCTACATTCCGTTGCTTTTCACTGCTCGATGTCGAGAAGCCCGCGACATTTGCGGGGAGAAATCACAAGTCCAGCTTGCTTGACAATGCAGCATTCTAGCATTGATTTGGTTAATCGCTCGAGAACTAATGCGAGCGTTCTGTGACACATATTCTGAGGTTCAGTTGCTGATCAAAGGACGCACCACACTCAAACATACAGAATGTATGCAATCTTTTGGGAAACAACGTAACATGTTAATGGGTATGAAACAGAAAGGAGAGACGATCGTTGGACATGAGGTGCGGAAAGTAGCATCGGTTTTTGTGGAAGCGTCATGTAGAGTAAACCTTAAATTGCGGTTGAAGTACAGTCCTCTCTGGTTACATCTATCACAGCCATAATAAGCATCATAACTACATATGCGTTTAACAAACGAACGAGCCGGTGTATCACAGATAATGGCCTTAAGGTTTACGCTCACGTTGATCCACGCAAACGGTATACTTGCTGATAGCACACCACACAGTTCATTAACAACATCGGGAAAATGACAGGTGACGTTCTCCGGTTTGCCCTTTCCACCGTGGATGCCAACATTGAAGGGTTGCGACACAAACGGCTCGCACAAACGGCATAAGATAGACAATAAAGTGTACTTTCCCGAATGGATCAGTGACAAGCCATCACTATTCAAGTGTACTTCAATGGCGACGACATCCCGCAACTGGTGACGTGTAAACGTTTGTGTAATGTCATTAACCAAACCGAAGTGTGCATATTCACCAGGATGCACGTCACTTGTCAATGAAGTTCGCGAAGTTTCCATCAGTGTTCTTGCATCCGACGGCGGTTCAGGCAGTCTTTCTCTCAGAATTTGCAACAGCCGACTGACTTGCATACGAAGCCGGTCGACAAGATTGTTCGACGACACAGACTGGGCATCCTCATCATCACGGGTTTCCTGCAACAATTCACAGTGTTCTGCCTGCTCGGGATCATCTAACATTGTAGGTTACATAAGGAAAGTAATTACAAACATCTCCTAACAAACTGAGTGCATTACACTCGACAAGCTCCAGCCCAGCGTTAGAAATGCCAGCGTGGAAACTTTTCACGGCATGGCGGAAATGACGGTAAACAGTGGAAATACTAATCAGTAATTCCATACCCCAATGGAAGCAATATGCATTCGTTAATATGAACTAACATTTTGTTCACGTGGCTGATTGTTAGACATCTTTGAAGAGAGCAACGTAATGGTAGCGAACGTGCGAACCTGCCAAGATAAACCAAATAAAATTTGAATATGATGAAATTGAACGCGTTGTGCGTTGAAGTGTAGTTTAACAAAAAACGAGCATGCGTACAATGAGTGATTTCATATATTTGAAAGTTTTCCTCTTCTTTTCTCATATGAATACATTTATGGAGACCAGTAATGATAACGAAATTAATCATGCAACATTTTATTCAGGTTCATTCTTGTTGAGTCCTCATTGGTCACAAAAACGCAACCGTATTTTATCCCAAGATTGACGTAATTCATCTCTTAACCTAACACCAATCAAACGCCGAGCGTATTTCATACCGAAAGTGTCGTAAAGTATCCCTACATAATCCCTTATGTGTGCTAGCAGCGGTATCCCAACTAATGCGATAGATGTTGGTCAGTGCGAGTCTTGAAAATCCCTACAAAGTTAACAGAAACCTCATGGTCTGATGGTGCATTCGAAACCTTGCAGAAGTGCAGTGAAACAAGGCTATATCGACATAACAGATTATAGTGCAGATCTGCACTCCAATCTCCTTTGTTGGACATCTAGTTTCAGGGGATGCCCCTCAGTGTCAAGCTATTTCTCCTGTTTAGCACCAGGCAGCATAGACGGTCAGGGGATTCATTATCAAAAAGGTCAACACCAAGCTACCTCTAAGCCGACCATATGGTCTGCTCCTTGAAGTATATATACTTTAGGGAGTACCTGTTCAGAGATATCAGTCTTTCCTCATACGGCCTAGTTTTCAGGCCTCGAACTGCCTTATTGGCTCGACGCTGCACAATCTATAGGAGCAACTTGTCTTTTTGGGAGTATGGTGGCCAGATCACATGTGCTTTGGAAGTTGCAATCCCTAGATGCTGTCAACCGAAACCGTTATAAAAAAGCTGAAAACAACTGAGACTGAACTGTCCGAAAAGGCGTTTCAGTAATGTGAAGGTGTTATTTTTGCATTTGCTTCGGCGTTTTCAGAGCTCAAAAGGGTGTGAAAAACAATGGTTCATAGGTCCTTCTCAATAAGAGCTGTCTGAAGGCAGTGCTTTTCGAGGTAATACGTGGTGTTCAGAGAGCTGCGAATCTGCATAGTTTTACACTTACCAGTAATAAACTCAACCGCGTCTTGTGTTGGAAGAACGTTGCCACGGTTATTCCACGATAACCACGACCGCGATAAAGCGTGAACCGAAACGCGCGAGGTAGAGGTGAGTATTGATTCAAATAATAAACAGGTAGTTTATGTGTTTAGTGAACAAAAGAGATATGAGGAATAGTGCGTAACAAAGGGGCAAAAAGAGTAACAGACTCTACAATGCCTTGGACTCTAGTCTCAGAAACAGAAACAACATTGTGGTGTAGTTTGGCTTAGTAATGAGGTCTTATCTAATCAGGAGATGGCCTTTGCTGGCATACATGACGTAATACGCGCTCATAAAAGCGTTCATTGTGTACGTTCTAATGAAATCCCGTGTGTTCTCATTGAAAACGTACAGTCATTCGCTGCTTACTCGCGAAGCTCTATGTTCATTCCAAGACAAAGTAGATCTCCCTACCAAAATACATCAAATTTTGCCGGAGATAATTCCAATATTACCTGCATGCACCCTGAATATTCTGACAAAATTCGTACCCGTAGGCAAAAGTAAACCCACCGTACACGAGTATGAATTTAGTCTGTGTGTCCAGCGAACCACCAACATTACAATTGCACACGTAAGGCTCCGTATACAAGTATACTTGTAGATACCAATACCTATGCCGATAAGAAGAAGATAAACAGCAAGCTGCTGGTAATACACGACTTGTTTACTACCGTATTTATTCACACCCCCGAAGGGTATTCACTGCAGACAAATTATTCAAGCAGAATTCAAGGAGACGAAACGTCACAGTGAAGTGCGCTTTGTTGTAACCCGTTCGTTTAGTCAATCAACTTTCTGTTTATAAAAAAATATAGGAAACGTTCAGCTTGAGTCTATGACCATTCCTATGTGTTGGAACTGATCCAACAAAATAAAACCCTGTCAGTTATCACTATCGATAATCGATCAACAATGAAAAGCCAAGTCTCAGCGCGTTGACTTCGTGTGTTATTACCGACCCTGGAAAATAGAGTACATAGAGACACGTCAAGCTAGCGAGGCACGGAGCGAGTTGTGATTTTAGCCCCGGGCAGAATGTTACAAAATGGGTAGCTTGACCAAAGCAAAGTAGGTACAAAACCAAAATCATCGAAAATGTACAGATAAATGCGACTATCAAAATATCATTTATTATAGTCGCCACATATGGTTAAACGAAGCAGTGAACAGGTTTAGCGTGCTTTCCGCAAAAATGAAGACTGAGATCATTGAACAAACAAAACAGGCTTTTTGCATAAATTAACTTACAGATCCCACCAAATAGATCTCATCGGACTTAAGCAAGTAAAACTAGAAGGTAGACCACTTCATGTGCGATAGGTTTCCTGTGACGATGATCACTCTAAAGGATTCTTAGAGAATGACAGTTTTAAACATTTTGTTCGTGTGGGCTAATGCATGCAAATTAATAAAAGTACTCAGTGCTTCAATGACTCATGGACAGAAGCGAAATGCGTCAGATTTCTATGGTCCGGTTTCTTCGGATGAGAAATCTTTAAATCCGGGAGATAGTTGCACGTCACAAATTTCCTCGATTGCACCAGAAGGAAGAAATGAAAAAAACATGCCTACCCCTACTATACACGTGAGTCTCTGTGCGGAAAAATATGCATACCTAGGTGTCATCTATCTGAAAGACAAACAGGCAGACGTACTTATATGCAGGAGAGCATGCTATGACGGAGTAAGAACTGGAATAACGATCCAAGCGAACTTCGATAACAATCACTATCGTAACACTCACAATATGCTCCGGCAGAGAGTTCCAGGCTTTTTAGACTCCAGCTGGGAAGAAGCTGTGTCTAAGTTCGTGTCTGCTTTACTGACTACTGAGTGCTAATCAGTGCCATCTAAGTAAGCCGGTATTTGCAGGGGCAAACGGTAATCTGTATTAATGTTTTGGGATACTTAGAAGTGTGAACGCCAGTACTTGACTGCCTCTGTGTCAACGGTATTCCAGGTAGAAGAGACTTAGTTCATGAAGCATCTTAGAATAAGGTTTTACGCTGAACCCATTAACTGCCTTCACCATGTCTCTGAACAGTCTCCAAAATAAGTTTGTCCTTCTGTAACTGATGAGATGAAACAAGAGTATCTTGCTCAGGCTTGGAACGCATCGAGATTTTATGCAGGTTTTCGAAGCGAGATTGCTCGAACTTGTGAGTGAACGCTCCAGAAAAGCTGATGTGGTATTAGCTTTTCTAAAGTTCGATTTAATGTTGGGATAACTCGGGAGACTGTGCAAAATAACACTGCTAATGTCTTTTCCTCTGTTTTCAACCTGAATCGGCACTCCATCAACGGACTGAGAAACATTGTTTGTATGTCTGATATGCATAACTGTGCGTACACTGATAATGAACTCTACAAAGTTCGTTTTAGGCCATTGGTAAGAGGCAGTAATATCAGTTTCCAGGGTGCTCGCGTCAGAGGTATTACAGATAAAACGCCGGATTTTAATATTATCAGCAAACAGCATTAAGGCAGACGATAATTCAGATGACAAGCATGTGAAGATTAAGAAAAGTACCCAAGTGGCAAAATAGAGTTGGACTCACGTCGGTCGAGCGCAAACAACGGTGGGTAAAAAAGAAAATGGGCAAATAACGTTTTCTAGACGTTCTGAAATTGAAGATTTTATTGATAACAGTCCTGTTGTTCACACTCAACATCTTCTAAGCTTACCAACCCTCTTAAGTGAGTTTTAAAGAAAACCCTCGCGAACAGTAAACGGTATATTCTGTCTTTTTGCACAATTGTCCAGTAGATGCGCTGACGTATCCCACCGTTGAATTTTTCGCCAAAAAGTCAGACCCAATTCACCAGCAGCCAAATTTGTTAGATGAGGGCCAAAAAATATCGAAAAAGGATTACATTAAAAAAAATTGAGCCAAGACAAAGTTGCAAGGGTGATTTAGAAATGGTATATTTTGGTAAAGATTCGTAGCAGAACAGAAGCGAAAAATGACGGTCTAGAAATACTTTTTATTGCTCTCAATAGTACCACAGTTATTTCCCGTTTTCTATTTGATACACTTTCTACGCCCCCCTTAAACTTTGCCAAATTTGAACACCAGCCAAACTGTTGCAAGTTTTACGAGTGTGTATAAAATTATAAGTCTTTCTAAATAACGGGGTTGGGAAAAAGTTAGAAATAGCCGTCTTAACTTACTTTTCTCTTAAGTTGCATCGCAATGTACGAAAACAAGTTAACAGCAACCAGAGCTCCAAGTACAAAATCAACCCTCCGCCCCTGCATCTACCTCAAGGGGAGTAACAGCGTAGCCAGTAGAAAATTTCTTGAATTACGACTGAGTTTGAACGAAGATCGTTGAATATGGTGCAAAAAGATGTACTTTCAAATGTAAAATCACTTCATTTTTTGGTGTCGTGATGAATTGATGTGATAATTATTTTTAGCATTTTACTGATTGCTTATTCGAACCCGCTGGACAACATCAATTGTCTGCAAGCTGTGTGCCACATGATAACTGGCTTCAAGATGGGGCCCCGTGGGACTACACTGAGTCTGGTTGGCTTTGCCGTTGTTAACGTACGTTATACTATGACATCAGTGGTTGTGTGCAAATCTGTCCAAATCCTACATCCTCTGCCGAGTGGGTGACGACTCAGTTCAGCATTTTGTAAGAGACTTGCGAATACGGATGTGGATGCAGAGATTCTATGGCAGAACTGAGTACCTGCCAGGACGGCTCAGCAACTACGAAAGCGAGCGTAATACTATCATGCAGAGAGGTAGCATAGTAAATGATACCCCGAATGGGCTGATAATACCATTTGTAGAATTTAATCTAATGGAACAATAAGCATCGGACTAAACGAGAAACGTGTGGGATTTGCCAGCATTCCGACCCAAAGGCCCGTTACTATATACATTGGTGACCGAAATACAACATGTTTAGTCAGGCTTGTTTAGATACAAAGATGTCTATGATGTTAGTGTTTCCCTGGTACCGAATGAATCGTCCATTTTTGATTTTGCTTCATTGTCTTTTCAATTCTGTGTGTGCCTAGCAGCTTTCAGGGAACGCTTTTAAAGATGACACGAAATTGGTGAAGTAGAAATGGTGAACTGTCAGTCACTAAAATTCTTCCGAATCCACAAGGGGAAATGTTTGTCGCAAATTCTGGATGTAAGTCTGTTATTGAGTGAAATAAAACCTTCGAACTCCCCGAAATGCAGACAGAAAAACATCCCAGTGGAAAATGAATGATCTCAGAAGAACCGCCGCAAATTGGTTGTCGCATCCGTAGTCAATCAACATATTCCGATGTGTTTAGCTTAAACAGGACTGGTGGCTTACAGTATTACTAATCATCTGCAGAAATTAGTCTCGCAGAAAATTGAGGACGGCAGACGTTGAACACCGAAGATGTTTGTGGGTCTTACGTATGCCAATATTCATTACTTCGAAGGCTAACCTTATGCAGTGAATAATCAACCTTATAAATCCTGGTGTAAAAGAAGTAGACATATTCTCATTCAAATATCTCCCTACTTAAACTCACGGCAACCGCTTGTCTGTCTAGGACAGACTCAAAATGGTGGCGCATACACTTTACCGAGTGATACATGTAATTAACATGTGGGCACCTCTTTCTGACATTGACTCGACTCACGCTGCTCGTGTACCACGTTCAACGGACTAACGCGATGCGACTACATTTGTGAAGTTATGATCGTTTCGTCGTAAGTTTGGCGATGATTGGCGTTAGTTTAAAAAATAGGTGACTTTCAATAAACTCTAATTTGGCCAGCATAGTTGCCTCAGCTGACTAGTGTTGAGGATTTACCTATGGGAGATTGCTGTTGGTGCAAATACGTATGCTGCAGAGAAACTCCACAGTGTGAGTTTTATCATGACCATTGTGAGAACGGATCATGGTGTGGACTTAAAGCGTTATAGTAAAAAACAAACACCTGGTGTTCGCTATTTTACTTACAGTTTCCGGTTCGGCCACCAAGAAGACCGGATTAATCTGATCTCTTGGGGTTTCTGTAAGGAGCTATGACTCTAGAGAAATCACTCACTTTGTTAGATTGTAGGTCACAGTTTTGAGGCTGAGTTAATTAGACCATCTGCACACACTGATCATGGCTTTCGGTGCTGTAGTTATTCCCTCTAAGTTCGCAATCTAGTTTAGGTGAGGCAACTGATGTGTTTGTGCTGCAGAAAACCCGTGGCAATAACACAGCGGTTTTATACAAACAAACGCCATTTTTCACCTTTACGCTGTAGCTCGTAAATATTTGGTGACTTGTGGACACTCCTTTATCTCCGTTCTATAATCTGCCTCTGTCCTGTGAGTACTTGATGTTCTAGGCTTATTTTCTTTAACCAGCACAGTTTGCAATTTCGGTTGGGCAAATACTTCGTAATCTTGACACGGTACCCATAAGAAACTAACCATATACAGCCCCAATTTTACTCATTGTGGATCCGTCAGTACTTTTTCGCAATCTTGAGAAAAAGATGCTCGATTCATTTACTCATCTCGTGCAACAATATAAGCAGAAGGTGTGATACATGAGAAAAGTGGCTTGGCATGTGGAACCAGTACTGCAAGCTAAACATGGTGAGCGATTGCTCACCAGTTTGGTTTCAGGAAACCAGACGGTTCAGGTAACCTGAGGAAAAGAAATGGACTAGAAGCACTCTGGGACAAAGATGGTGGAGTCCGAGGATGCTAGTTAATCAGACAAAAGGCATATTACGAATCAGCAAATGTGAGGGTGGCTTCAACGACCTGCCATAAAGGTGGGGATATTTGCACGACCCAGCCCATCACTTTATTGGAGAAAGAACGATAAACAAAAAAGTTACGTTTATTGCCAGCAGAGGTCAACTGAAAACATTATATAACGTCTTATCAGGAGAGAGTTGCACTGCACACACGGTCAAATTGGAAGCTTCTAGGAATATGAGATAAAAACTGTCGTGATTATAAGAGCTACTAGACACGGAGAGTTGTCTATTTTTTGTTACGTGAAAACGTAGCACCAAGAATGTAAACATTTTTTGCACAGGTGACGTGTATCCACATCCCTGACAGTAATACAGCAAGGTTTTTTTCAGTAACAGGTCCCGTATATTGCATACACACATTTCCAAAACTCGCTTCCAACTCCCGATCTTGCTGGCACCTATGTTTAACTTTTCGATTCCGTGTGTTTGAGTCCTGTTAAACTAGCTACAAGCAAAGCTGCAAGTTGTAGGACGTTTTTTATCTGTTTCTTGTGTACCGTTTCCCTTTGGAGTGGGTTGGCTTTAAGAAGGTAGATGCCCTTGAGGAGGTACTGTTCCGTCTTTGGTGGTGTGGTCTGCAGAAGTGGGACAATTTTGTGTTTGTGGAACATTCACCGGTCACAGTGACACTGCTTTGCTGGTGATTTTCAGTGTAGAATATCTGAGAGGAGCCAATATGTGTTCAGTATTATTTAAAAACTACATGCATTCTTGGAGATTGGTCAGTGTAGACCTCACTGTTAATCAGAACGCATCATATTGAATGAACGATGGTGGGTTTTGCCCACCTTAATTAATGAGTTCGGGCATCTAATGCTACTGAGAGCAGTGAAAGCTATAAGGAAGTTGTCTTGCCGATGACGCCTCACTCTTACTCATAGCTCAGTTGTTAATTTGCATCTTGATGTTGGATGTTTCAATATAGACGTAGTGGGTCCCTTCTTCTCCCCCCTTTTACACTGTCTCATCCTGTAAAGGGTTTGCCTTTTTTCTTGTTCACGGTTGTGTGACACTTGAACAACAAAGTGAACCAGTGACGTGTTTTTGTCCATGGTGATGGTGATGTCAGTCTACATTGGGTATGAATGCTAGAACTTCCGTCGTCGCCGCTTTTGTTTTCCTGCCAATTTCAACTTTTTCCATTTAATTACTAGCTGGAGTGTGTTACTGGTAATGTTATCCATCTTCAACCCACTGGTGTACGGTCATACTCATTAACTTCCTGCATAATAGTTCATCATTTTAGTATCAAACACGCGCCCCGCATAAATTAATTTCACATGTTTTCACTGATCACTGCTGATTGGCATTCTTCTCAATGGGTCCTGTGAGCCTTCTGTGCTGTTTTCTCATGTGGTCTTTGCAAACCATAAGAATATTACAACGCCCATATACTTTCGACTGTGCTGATTGGTAGTTACAGGTTACAGATTGAAATAGAAAAATGGAAAACACACGAAAGCAAAGATTTTCTCTTCAGAACTGGTGTGGATGGTGAAAAGATGGTACAATATAAGACAGGTAAACGTGAAATAAATAAGGAGAAGCGCAAATCGAACGTGATGACCAAGTATGAAAAAAGTGCATTTCAACAGATGATAGCTTGCTAGAAGGGGGCACATTAATTTGAAACCAGGAACTCTAACTGTATCGGGAACGTATGCGTCAGTTTTTCGTTCAAACTTATTCAATGATGGCGCTGTCACAACCAATTTTGACAGAAACTCCTAGACTGAATACAGTTTAGGTCAAATTGGAATCGTTTCTACCGTTTCTTTTTTACTTCTCGACGTCGGTTCCAGAATGGGTTAAAATAATACAGTCTTAATTGTTTCAGATTAGTTATAAATGTTGTGATTATTTTACTGTTTCGTTTTGGAGATATTTAAACGAAATCTCGGACGGTTTTAAAAACTGACTTATTTAGAAAACCACCTTATGATACATTCGTTTTTATGAAAGTCCCCATTGTCGGCATAGCTCAATCTCCATGCAGTTTGTGTTATAATGAGTAACCAAGCGATCCATATTTCGTGTTAAAAACAACTGACCAATTATCTCGGTAAAGACGCTAATGGTCATGAATCCCCGTTATACTTAAAACTCCATTCAGGCACAGATGTTGCGAAACTATGAATATTTAACTCCAGTGGCTCACCAAGTTCACGGGTCCCGGTCCAATAACTAATCTTTCTGTGCCACGGCATCATCTTACTTTCCGGCTGTGAAAATTAGGCCGAAATAAATAAACTATGTGGCACACGCTTCGATCCCATTAACTCGCTGATCGCGTTGAATGCACCAACCTTCGGCCATCCGTCTTGATAGAAAGCTTCGCCACAGTTGTGGACAAGCAACGATTGCGAATGTGGCATGTCACTTGGTGATGTGGATGGTGAATTCTTTTTAACACTTTCGAGCTTCTCCTTCCACCAGTGAGTTGTTGTAGATCGACTGACGCCAATTTGGTCTTTTAAATGTTCATAATCCAATAACACCATCATCAAGCCCTCCATCCTTAGTCAGTTAGGCAAAATCATTCATTAACCTTGCTAATCCTGATAAAGTACAGTGCACTTTTAGAATCAAGAGTACATTTTATACCGACAAGTATTAATTTACCTATGACGGTTAAGGCTGATTGTAAGTCGTAAAATACTATTCGATTTCGTCGGCAGAAAATCTGCCAAACGAAGGAAAACTGATGCCGTTGGAAATATAGCTTTCCTGTTTTATCACCACAACATTATCTGCCACCTGGTTAAATTTGGCTGCATTACTAAATGCCAAGAATGGTGGAAGATGAGTTCAATAGAATTCCATACATAACTGCTTGTTCCATTGTCTATTTTAGTTGACTGTTCTGGAATTACCAATGATTGACAGCGAGTGACGAGTTGACCTATGCATTCAGATCTAGTGTGATGATCAGCCGACGACTATAGAGTCCACAGACCACGCAGCGATGAGCTTTCACAGCTGTAGTCATGGTAGTCATGGTAACCAGTGTTTTTGAAGCAATGCAAATTAGTGATGGGAATAACAAGTATGGCAGACGCAGGTGTTTTCCGAAGTGAATCTTTGTTGTTTCAGCAAACCACAGCCACGATGTCTATTGGCGAAGCGACGTATTAGCAAGCTGGTCAATGCGCTTCTTAGGTGGTGTGGCAGACATTCGATGTTGACTGTTAAGTATTAGCATATAAAAACGATGATACATTCACTACGTATATCCGGTATAATCAAATTGATCATGGTTTTGCACGATGTTTAACTGGGTGTCTTTACATGCCAACGTGCGTCGAGATGCTCTGAAGAATGACCCATCACAACAGTTTGGAAAAACGTATGATGCAACCACTGACGACTTAACGCAAACAGCTGTGCATGCATCGCACAACCTAACTAATTTACAGATATAAAATATGGATCGTTCATGTGTCTATGCGCTTTTCTTTAAGATTTGATTCTAAGAAGTACTCACCACATTGCAAGTCAAAATGGCAATTACAGCTGTAAATAGAACACTTGTTAACGTATAGTAACCATTATGGGAAGTCAAAGTTGTAAACAGCTGTTATTGATTATTCTGATCAGGCATAGCCACTCAACAGAAATTCGCTAGACGTTTTTCTAGAAAGTTGCAATGCGGTAATACACAGTGATAATAATGGTGGCAAATGTGTGTGTGTGTATGTGTTGTTTAAGTGCAGCACGTGACCGTCATGTGATAGCGTGCTATTCGGGTTTACGCGTGGTTGTCAAGACAGTTATAGAGCTTGTACGCATTTCTTTTGAGTGCACGGCTGAAGGTTTTACAGGCTGTTTGCATTCGTCTCTGATGCCAATAACATTCTCGTTCTGAAAGCTAGGAAATGGACGCCGGCCACGTTGTAAACAACTCTGAAGGCTTTGTCAACCGTGGGTTCGACCAGATAGCACTCGAGACGAATTTCTTCATATCAATACCGAGCCATTTCGGAAATTGCTCAAGGAACCTGTCTGACAGTCACGGAGTGGTATTTCCAAATAGCCCGCTTGTCAACAGCAGGTGGAGAAATAAATGCAGAATGATTTAGAAAACTTCGACGATCTATCTTAAAGATACGAGACCCATACCGGTGGGTTCTTACGTGAAATGACCTACCCGTGTGACATGGCCAGTGGAGTTGTCAACTTATGACTGGTCAGTTCATCAACTGTGTCGCCTTAAAGGACAAACTACTGAAAATTGGTTAAATTGCTACTGTTTTCATCATTGGCTAAGTATTCTTTGGTTTCATATTTTCGTCCAGAAATCTCTTTGGATATCGATTCTGGTTAAGTATCTTTCAAATTCGTGGCAATTAGTTGTTTATGGTATATGGTGTGCATATCTTTCTTGCCCTGTCGGTAAGACAACAAAGCAAAATTCGTTTTAACTTCATTGAAACAGAGCTAAAAAAATGAGTGCACTGCCTCATCCACAGCTGTCACCTAAGGATGAATCTACCAGCGGATCCGTCGACTTTACGGTGCAAAACCATATCAAAGAAAGACACAGCTTCCATCTGTCCCTTCCGAGTAAACCAAATTTCCACGTGTGCACGACTGAATGCCAGTACAAGGTCTTGCTCATCAATGATGTTTTTGACCACGCGGAATATTTTCATCCACATAGCGCTCACAGAACGAAAATTTGGAAACTGCGGGTCCCAACTGATTAAGTTCCAGTTTGGCCACCCACAGGTTGCATGGCTATTATCATTGCATAAAACCATAGATTCCTTGTCATTAGATACACCCGACGAGAATGACCGAAAACAGTTGTTTGTAACCTAGACTTCTGATGAATACTTTGGGTTTAATTACACGACTGAAGAAACCATTAAGTCAAGGAGCTATACACAGGGTAGATAGCAGGCTGCTAAAAAAAAATTACCCTCATGGGAAAGTTGTTAGTTCACCATATCAATGACGTTATTTTGGATGGAACACCTCAACAAACACTCCGAAATACCCGTGAAGAGGACAGCAAAACAATGAACCAGACTATTTGAAGGGCATTATGTGTACTTCCTATGACAGAAGTTTGTGGTCATCCTACTTTTCAGCCGTATGTTGAAAACTCACCTTTTTTGCAACCAAGAGACCTATTAGAAGCTGTCGAGTGATTTCTGTTTGAACACACTTTAAAGAAAAGGCAATATGCACACGAATTTGTGAAGTAGCTACTACAAGCTTGCACAGCCGTTTCAGTTTGCTATCACGCTTCCAGATTAAAGCCTTATCTAGCAGCGTTAATGCAAAGAACTCCAGCGACTAGAGAACTAGTTACCCGGTCCGGATATGAACTTATTCACTGACAAATGGTATATATCTAAGTTATAAATTGTACACCACCTTCAACTGATCACAAACAGACAATTCACACAGGTATTTTTAGCCAGTTTTGTTTTTGAAAAGCACTGGCATTGAGTTTAACTCATGTTAAAGTGTATCGATAGTGTACGCCCTTGTCGTGACCACGATTTGCACTCCGACCATATTCTCACAGGTGAACTTTGTTCACTATTAAGCATGGCAGAATTATCACATATAATTGCCGATCACGGTCATTTGTGAGTAACGTTCGGGTTATTAAAATGTCTTGAGATCAGCATTTCACTTCGTAGTTGCTTTGTTTAATTCATGCCACCAGAAGGTAAACAGTTGGAGTCAGGAGAAGAAGATATTGGCATTCTAACAAGATGTAGTCAAACATACGAGGTATTGTCGAAATATTCCTGATGTCTCACGATGTGATACGATATCTGAAAATGCCAGAAGACATTGCATATAAAACGACGATGGCGAGCGATTTTATCCAAGTAAAGCAAGTTGTATTTAGCCGAACTGACTTCCAGTATGACAGGAAAGACCTCAGAATTAAGACAGAAAACTGAACACAATGTCCTCAAGGAGTTGTGAAACGTGAACATAACTCCATGGTTGAATATTGAGGGTGTCAGAACAATTTCACTGAACCACCAGCAGACATCCCCACCTATAAATGAGTGAATATATATTGTTGCTTATGATTATTCAGCGATGATTATAAGTCAGAATTGCAACGGCTTGCGTGTGCAAAGCTATCACCAATAAGATTATTAGAAACGGGAAGTTTACGGGAGCAGACACAATAATGAATATGTTCGTTCGAAAACACCCATTGAAGTCATGATAACGACAGAGTAGCGAACGCGACTTGTTTTCTGTGTTTGATCATCAGGCTAATTACAACACAATAAATATGTAAACACTGACTAGGGTGAGTCAGGAAAACAGTCAATATAGGTTAAGGACAACGTGATTGTTATCAGTTACGCAAGCACTGTTCCAAATCGTGGGCTTGATTGATTGTGGGCCAAGGGAGGTTAAGTGTCCACACGAACTTCTTCTGAGCAAAGAGGTCAGGGTTGCGCGACCGAATGCCAATGGCTTTGGCAACGGTCAGCATTCGGAATCTCACCATTTTCGATCGATTCTTTGGTAGACAACCCGAAAAGCATCTTTATTACTGACATAATGATTGGAGTCGGTCAAGTGAGTAACAATCGCGCCTGAAACCGTTTTAATCACACCACTGTTTAACCACGCAGGATGGTGTTCACGCACTCTGTCCGACAACCGCCTTTTAGTGCGACCAATATATGATGCTCGACACGAGCAAACAAATGAGTACACACAATAATTGGTTGTAAAACATGGAAGTTTGTCTTTGAGTTGTGACCTGGTAACGGGTATGAAGGGAAACTGGTGCACAAATGAGCGGGAAGGTAGGTTGTTTCGACTGACTTTCTTAGCTTTCTGGAGATAATTTCGGCCGTGGGATCTCTCTTGAAAGGAAGACTAATAAACGCAAGTTTCTTATTCACAGAGGGTGGCTTAAGTTTCAACTCTACCGTTTGCATCGCCTTCTGAATGAAAGGCATTGGTAGGCATTCTACATGAACAGTCGTTGTAGAAAGTCTAGCTCAGCTTGTAAAGTATCAGGGATGCAAATCTGTAACACTCTAGCTGTCAGGCACTGTATGAGGTTTCGTTTTTGATTTAGCGGAACAAAACTGTCAGAGTGGAGGTACTGGCCACTCCAAGTTTGTGTTCTGTACACTGGAGAAAACTGAGTCATTTTCAATCTTTATAACGGGTGAACTGATAATGTAAAACAGTAAGAAAGACATCGATGTTTGTGCCTTTTGATACCACTCACTTTTCGAAATTAACGAGGGACTGTAATTGTACATCAAGACAGAGCTCCAATTCATGTTTCGTATGTCATAAGTATGTGGTCTCCGATTTGATGAGTTAAAATTCCAGACCAGACAGCCTGCTGTCTTGACCCTAACCTTAAAACAACCCTGTGAGGTATAACCTGCGAGGTTGAACAGAACTGGCAGCTTCCTGGAAACGGGTGTGGAGACGTTCCAGTTCAAATTTATCATCCAAAACCTATCGAGGCGCGCTAGTGAGTTGGCACAAACAAAACGAACTGCTATTTCGCAACACTACGACGTACAGGATAGCCGTGTGGTTATTTTTCGAATAGTTCATTTGTCATAAAACTTTTCCAGTTTTGTGGTCTACTTCTCTCCAGTTAGGTTCACGCATTTGTTGCAACAATTGACTGTTAGCAATCGGATAATGAGATAGACAGCAAAAAGTGAATTACTGGTATACCTTTACTCAGGGGCACTGTACGCATATGCATAAAGCGGTTACCAGGAGTGGCTAGCAAACATTATCCAAAGTGTGAGATATGTTAATTGAAATAACCGCAACTCGCAAGTTATCTGTATCGTGGATTAGAGGAGGTTGACTTACGGTACGAATACTTCGGAAAACTGTCCACTTACGGTGACTGTATGTATACGGGTCAACGTATGGAGCCATCGTCTGCATTTGGTTCTCAGTTGCTCTAAAGATGAGTGGTTAGATAGGCTAAGTTAACATTCGAAGCCGTTCTGTCCTCATGACCTGTTAATCTCGAGCAGTGCTAAACACGTTCACCGCCAATGAGGGTCAGAAGTACAAGATTCGTTTTGAAAAAACTTGTATTCAGTCACTGGAGTGATATCTATGACAGAGGGAAAGTATCAAACATGAAACAATCACAAAATGTAATTTGCGAGCAAATGTGACTCAACACATGCATAGGATTATTCAGTCGTGCCCAACATGAGGTCAGTGGCACATTATTCAATACAATCGCCTCAGGAAAGCGTGACCGGAGTACAGGTCCCGGCCACGGCGAAGTTATGCAATAATGGCTAGCTTTAGCTGAATTGCAATGCCTTCTCTCCAAAAGTGACGGTTGAACAGCACATGAATTAGTAAGCTGAGGACAGTTTCGAGCGATAATCAGTTTGGCACCTGAGATGTACAAAACAAACGTCTGAAGATCTCACTCTCTGATGGTTGGGAACAGTGGTGGTGTTGTTTGTAGCTCGGGTTGATGGTTTTGGTATTGATATGTTCGCCGAGCTTGGCATTTAGGTTGCAAACGTTCCATCACCAGGCGAGGTGACATCATCACTGCGTAAGTGTTTCAAAATATACGCCGAAACACTTACGCAGTGATGATGTCACCTCGCCTGGTGATGAAACGTTTGCAACCTAAATGCCAAGCTCGGCAAACATATCAATACCAAGATCTCACTCTCATTGAATGCAATACACCATTCATTGGTTCATTCACGATTTCCACGAACACGATCAGTTGGTGGTGAAGTTTAAGCCACCAATTATCCCAGGAATGGTTTGGCATACCTTATAGCTAAAACACGGGAAGAGCAACTCAATTCCCAAATATCTCGGGGGCATTGAGATTGCAAGGCAGTATGTGATAATCACCCTACGGTCTTTGCCGTCCCATCTCATTATTTACACTACGTTGCAGACAACTTGATTACATTCATTCCGCCAAACTCGATTAACAGCCATCTCCCCCGATGTCCCCAACCACAGGCTCCGAAGGTCACAAGGACCCTGGTCAGGTAAATAACGTGACGTGCAGTGAGCAATCTACCGTTAGCCGTCTTCTCTCTCGGAAAGCAGAATACTGGCCATCAACATGAGCTCACTCAGGAAGCCTATCATAGCCATTTACATTGGTCATGAGCAACGATTAGAACGTATTTCCATGTATGGTTGAATACTGCGCAGGACACGTGTTCTCACTGCGTTCTCATAATGAACTAAGCATGCTACAACAGGTGTAGGGCTGTCCACGTTTCATTGCGGTGTCTTGCTAGGTTGGAATAGGTTTACTACAGTTCATGGCTGTTGTCTCGAAAGGTAGTTTGCATTAAGTGCATCCGTACAATTTGATTCCTTCTCTTAACTGAATTTATATATATAAATATTTCCAGTTCTGTTCGTTTCATATTGATCAGTTCATTTCTCGCTAACAGTATACACATGAAAGGGTATATGGTAACTGGAAAATCAGCTTTTTAGTTAGTTAACAAGACGTTACATGAATAGGTGAAAACGGATTGTTCACGGGTTCAGTCTTTAAACTTCGATGATTATTTTTCCAAACACAGTGACTTAAGTCGTATGGTTATGAAATTACTTTAAATTATGAATGGAAACCGTAGAGTACATCATTTAAATGAATGACAAATGAGTGAATATAGGTTATCAGCAGGTGATTGTGAGACCCGTGAAGTTGCACAGAGAAAAACATAAAGGCCTGATCGTTAAGCGACCGCTGTGTTTCAGATAACAAATAGGTGTGACCTGACGAACGATCGAACGACAGAGAGAGCGGTTTCGATAGTTCGTTGTCACTACAACTACAAATTACATTAAAAATGAACAGATTTGTTGAAGTGACAGAAACTAAAGTCATGGTAACAACTTACTGTTCTGGAGACGAAATACATGTCAGTTCCCAGCCGGAGGTCACCTATGTGAATATGGGCGAGATAGGGCTGTGGATCACTCGAACTCAGGGAAAGAGTAAGGTTTGAGCTAACAGGTTTTATGAACAAAGCATTAGAATAGATAACCTGATAGCGATTGTTTCAGCCGCTGCCGACATTTATAGCTTGGACGCTTTGAAGTAACTGAATGAAACAGTGATGACTGATCGAAATGATTTCGACCAATCTATCCGCTAGGTACTCTTACTATGACTTGACACCATTGTGCTACTGAGTGATTCTATGACTTCAGTACTACTTCAAGAGGAATGCAGCCCCTCACTGCGCAAAGACGAGCTTTTGGTCTTTCAGCCTATATATTCTGTCTTAAAGGAGCGGAAGATGGAAGAGTACACAAGTCTGTCCTTCAAGTCAGTTTTAGACCCGTGTCTAAGAATGAACCAACTTTTCAATGACCAAGCTGGAAACGTTTGATTTAGTGACCGGTGTAACTGGTGACTAAATTGTTCACCAAAATTGCCTCCTTTTAATAACACTCAGTTGAGCACAAGTTTCTTTCCGTTCTGAGAAATTAGATGTTTGTCAGATGTGGTTGCTACTACGTATGTGTGACAAACCGGCCCGAATGGTACGTTAGCTAGACAGTACATTTAATCTTCGCAGTAGACCTTCTGATGTATGACTTTAGGGAGTCGACCTATTTCCTCTTAATGTGTATCGAAAGATGTTCTACGTTTGAATGATCTACTCAAGAACCTTAACTAGTCAGACTGATCCCAGGGATTGCAGCCCATCTTGTCACATCACTTTTTAACGGTTGGTTTCTAAGTCCAAACCAGTTCCTCAAAAGTTGTGTCCATAAAGTGCGTAAGATAGAAAAGTTTGTTGACACTCTGCGAGATCTTGAAATTACAAACTGTCTATTCATTATCTATGAACAACCTGTTGTGTGCGATTGTATTAGTCGAATGTTTGAAAACGGTTTGCGTCCTTTATCCTGAGCTACCGCTTTTCTCGAACGTCGAGTAACACCACTCTCACAGTCACCTTATATTCACTATCCTTGAGCTGTACAAAGATGCCACTCTGTCTACGGAGATAGTTTGAATAAGCAAAGATCGCAATAAGCCTGGCGACACTGGTATTGGTTTCATATCACATAACTAAACCGTTGCTGATGAGCCGGAACACCTACTACCAAGGTTATAGTTATCACATAACTAATTTTTGAAGAGTAGAAAATGCTTTTAATTTGAGAACGAATGTACTTAAAAATAACGGCAAACTTTTCACTGTGGGTAAGCCTCGCTACTCCGACATATTTCTCCATCATATGTTGAGTGATCTAGCCACATCGAACATGTTATTTTTTGTAATTCTGGTTCCCGAGTTCAGGAAATTATACAGTCGGATTGTTTGGTGTTTCGGCGCAAAACGGAAAAAAACTTGATAAGCAGGAAGCTGTAATTCACCAGACAATCAAATGGACTGTGGATTATAAATGAAAGATGGGGAGAAGATATCCAGAGATTTTTCAGTATGGCTTTACGGCAAGCAACCAGAGGGCCAACTGCGTAATGGACACTGCTGTCAGACATACATATGTTACACACCTTAACGTATTGTAATCGAATGAAATAGGATTCTTCAAGAACATGATGCCAGCAACAATGAAAAGCATATTGTATGCCGTAGTTTGACGTAACGCTATATACAACGATGCGTTCGCAATATACCTGTATGGTAGTGGACGGTGTTGACATTTGTAATATTATGTCAAAGGACAAAATAAAATAAGAGAACAAATTACAATTCTTTCGAATATTTACTTCATATAGCTGATGAAGTTAATTTTAAAATACCACGATTATGAAAAGTATGAAGGTACCAGTGTTTTTGGGCCGAATGACAAGTAGATCTCTAATTCCAGAAACATCCTAAAACGACCTCCGAAAGCATTGCCACTGATTATAAAATTCGCAATCAAACAGAGTACGTAATTCTTATATTAGCAATCCTCGTCATTTTTTTCTAAGGTTGTGATATCTTACTTGTCTGATATTTGTGTTACTGAGTAACAAACTTGAATAGATCTTCGTTATGTTTAGTCCACCTAATTCGATGTCCGTCCATTGAGATGACATGCTGCATTCAATATCCTTTGGCACGAAACATTTTGTCGAGGTGGTACAATAGATCATTTGAAGCCTGTTCAGTTTTCTGAGTATTGGACTGATAACAAGAGTATCGGTATTGTGATAGTTATATAGCACACTATCAATCGATTGCAGTCAAAATTATCATAACCCGATAAGACATATTCCCTTAACATTCCTAGGTCGTCTTTGACTAACCACAGATTTGGTTGGAACCGTCCTGTGCCAAGTTGCGTGCGGTACGGTCTTCCGCACTACTGGTTGGGAAAATTAACAGACACATGGGTTTGTGAAATCTTATTGCGTTCTGGGCAGTCTTAGCTTGACACTGCGAGAGAGTGCAACAGACTCGAGGTCTCTTTGCCAACCGTTGACATTTGCAGCGTTGGAGGAAACTCTGTCGTCGGGAAGAAGGAGATGTAAGACGTATACAGGATATGTTCCATTATTGTCCAGGGGCCTCACTTGCATATAACCGAACTGTGAACAGACCTGCTGTATATGCTCAACATGAGGTAGCCTCTGTCAGTTAAGATGACTGTGAGTATATTACGGAGAACTCCGGATGCATGGGTAGTTAGTCTAGTAATACAATTTCATTGCCAAAAATGGGTGAGCAAAGTATGGCAACTGAATGTTCGGAGAACAGAACACTACTCATTGAGACGACCGACGAAATAGTCAAGTGGCAAGATCACCACGAGTTGGAAGACCTTGGCTACCCGATCGAGTAAGCCTGACGAGTTTGCAACCCACCAGTTAGTCAGTGATGCAAGATGATATGACTCACCTGGTAAACAGAAGCTAGACATGAACGATGTAGGGTACTACAATACACTAATCGCAAACATGCAGTACGGGACTTATCGAAATTAAAAACCCAGAAGAGCACAGAAAACTTTGATCTGCAGTCAGGAATGCATTTGCTTCTAAGCTAGGGGAAAAATATTAGCCCAGCCTGTTTATAGTTACAGATTTTGATTGACACTGTAGAGATCTACAGTAATCGATACGGCAAAGTAAAACTAGCCGACCAGATACAATTGAGGAATCAGTGCTAAACTGCTGTTTAGGAAGCTTATGGTGTTACGAGGTAAAGTTCCAAATCTCTTAGTGTTTTCTGGAGGAATTTCAGATTTGAATATAAATGACTTTCACCAACAGATGTCATCTTGCTTGATCCAGTATCATCCATCAGTTGCCACATAGATTAGAACCAACTTGGACTTTTGAGTATTTTCGTAACGTTTCCCTCCGCTGTAGTTCTAAGTCTTCGTTCAATCTCAACTAGGTTTAACCTATACACTCAAAGTTTAACAGGCGACTACGGAATATACAATCACTGCCTGATATTTGCGATAGTTCCTGAATGTTGAATTTCTGCTTCGCGCTAAATCCCGTATACACAACTGTTAGTTTTGTTGACAGTTTTGTTGAAACAGTAACGAGTATTTTGTGATCTAGTCGCTGTGAGCTGAACAACACTCACACATGAACGTAGATTCCTCATTCATATGGACCTTTCGATTAAGTCGTCTTCAGAAAAAACAGCATTAGGATCGATACTCGTTCTCGGGTCTGGGCTTATCCTTGTCATAATTAGGATATGAACTTCTCCCGACGTTCCCTGAAACAACTATGGAAACCAATGTAAAAATGACCTCACTTCAAGAAAGACCGCTCAACAACGCGAGTCCGTCTTCAAAGTAAGCCATATATGAAGTTGTACGAGGGAAATAACCTAGCCTGACGGAAAAGAGTCCGCATGTTAAACAGGCGGCGTAAGGGAAGAATAACCAACTTAACAACCTATAAAGTTTTGTTGGGTAATTTTTGTAGCTCAGCAATTTATTCGCGGAATCATTTGTGCTCCTACTGATTCTGTGTGCACCATGGCAATCTCAAACTTGATATGTTATGAGTGCGAACTATTCGTGTTAGCCGGTTTTATGCAGTTTCTGATATCTTTATATCAAAGGTAGCCTGTGGCGAAATTACTGCTCCTGTTGTGGCATAAGCTTTAGGACAGGTAAGGGACAAGCACGTTTCCCAATCTGCGTTCTTCTAAAGGAAGCATTAGACTCGGTCACAACAAGGATACTCATACCTTACGGGCAGCAACAACGAGGGAATTTGAGTCGTTATTCTTTTTATATAATGGTTGACCAGAAAAGTCATTTGAATACATAGGGTGCTCTCAACTGTGATTGAATTTCCAGGCGAAAGTAGCCAAGACGCCGATTACACATCATTAAAATGCTGTTACAAAGTTGCTGGCTGGAATTTGTTTGATTGGCTTCTACACAAAGCACTGCATATAAAATGGAAAAAACTGGTCCCCACAGAAGCATATGGTCATCCTAGAGTGATATACTGCAGTCAGATTGAAGAGCTGGTTATGCAATGGCTGTTCCATTCGATATCAGATATCGTCAAGGCCGGATATGCGCCATCGCTCAGTCAACTTTGCAACAGCCGGGCGGCTTCGTGAGCGGTCTGGGAGTGAGCAGATCTAATGTGAATCGAATCTAATTATGCATGATTGTAAGAGTGCAATTTGTTGAATAATCGACCTATGCGGCTTCATTTATTCTGACCTAAAAATCATGTTGTTCTGAACATGTCATAGTCCGTTCTATTAGGTCAGTGATGAATGCGTTATTATCGTTACTGGACTTCCAAAATAGTAGGTGTCAACTAAACGCTATGATGAGTACAAGTCGAGCCTGAGAGGGTTTTTACAAATGTACTTCCAGCTAATTTTTCAAATTAGGTAGTGAGTTTTATGTAACACAATAATACATAACGTCAACTGATCTTTAAGATGAGCGAAATGACCGCACCACCACTGTAGTCATCATGCACAACAATAAACCAGCAGTTCTCACTAATGCTTTACTGCCATGAAGAAAAAAAACACTGTACAGGAAGAGAGAAGAGAAAAGTGGGGGAGGGAGGATCTGCTTACTAAGTAAATGTGCGTATATTTAAACATTGAACCCCGGGGTGCCTACACATTTAAAACAAACAACCGAGCTATGAATGGAAGTAAAGCACCGTCAGCAAGATAGCCTCTTTACAGTTTTCACTGCCCACTCCATGCATTAATCAGAATGTGGATTCCTACCTTCAGAAGCTATTAGGATTTCTAATGTCATTTATTTGTTCAGTTTGGTCGGCATGTGTGACTTGTCTTAAAGAAATGCTTCATTATATACATCGCAAACCATAGGGGTGTGGTTGAGTATTTGAAGGACTGAGATTGACACTTTCTTAGTCACCAAGACATAACGAATGTTTGGGGTTTAGTAGGCTGTAGATATACAAATATACCAACCAACACAGATCCGAGACTGAACTGGCGACCTCTCTGTGGCGAGCAGCCAATAGTTTCAGGTTCAGCATACTGGAATATGTGGTTGATAGTAAACCTGCTCTATGTGTTGAAGTGTTGATGTGAAGTGGAGAAATACATAGGGACCTATCTAAAGGCCAATCAAACAAGATTTTGTCTACTACTCTGATGAAATCTTTTCTAATCGGACTGGATACTAGGAATGTTATCATTGAAAGGTGAACTGACTACATAATGTCAACAACTCAGGGTGCAGTCTTCGCCACTGAGGGAGTGATGTGCCAGAGACGGAGGACAGAGATGACCAGGTCGATGAATGTTTACTTCTTTGAGCTCTCTGATAGAAAACCATAACAACTCGTAAATGTGCACAACTTCCAGTGATGAGGAAGTTGATAAAACGATAACACTGACTCTAGTGTGTGTCAAATCTAACAGCGATTGTTTTGCGTTAACGGGGAGGACCAGCGTATCTCCCGTTGTGTCGCTTCTTTGTGCTGTCATCAGATGCGTGCTTCTACCTTCTAATCAACTTCTCTCGAACTAGGCATACCAGTTCTCGTGGCTAAATAGCTTAAGAAGGATGTTCCTTATCCAGAGCGGACAGTACACTAACAGTTTGTTAACAGTATGAACCTTCAGGCTGTCATTCACAAGGTCCGATACTTGGTGGTATTTTACACATATGCTATCTTTATTCGGTAAAATTAAACTTGAGTGCTCAACAGTTTTACACACATATCTGTCCAGAAACCGTAATCGTTACTGCGGTGGTTTGTTCACTCTTTACAATAGCTACTCCAATTACAGTATCTTACCCACCAAAATACATTTTTGCCCATACTTCATTCAACTTTGTGTCAGGTACAGTCTTTTCTAATCTCGTCAGTTTATGGTAGATTTGGGCGAAAAACCATGGCGTTAGACACCTCTGGCATACACGGTCAAACGATTGCGACGACGACTAGCAAAAGTTGAGTGGGCAATGGTTTTGGCCTGGAGCAAACGAAATCCTGAAGTGTCGAGCCGTTGCTGTACATTGGAAAAAGGGTTGGAAACCCTGAATTGAATAAACTTTGAAAGAGTCATGGTTTACAGTGAGTGGTTGACTACCCCACCACCTTACTCTTGTTGTAGAAGCTGACGAAGCAAGCAGTTCAATTTGCCCGCTTAGTCACTTCGGATGTGCTGTTACTAGGATGGGTTTTGCATTCAACCGCACGCTTCGGGTAGCACCAGCAAACAGATCACGATTTGTACCGGTAGATACTAATTACTTAAGGAGACAACGAGTTGAAACATTGAATTTTCAAGAATGTGCACTTGGCCGTTAACTTATGATGATTACTAGTCGTGTGTGACCTTCAGTGTTGTTTCGTGAGGCCCCATCTTTCTGGAGTGGTGTGCGAGGCAGATGACCGATCAGCTGACACGGGGAAATAGTGATACTTCTCAGTTGGTTGACAAGTGTAACTAACGCTAGTCTCACGGTCAAATATCCTGTTTACCCACACGGTCTGCTGTCGGAAACAATGTGTAAGATGACAGGCCGTTGACAACATGTCACTGAGGCGCCAGGAAGAGTAATGGAGGCAGGAAGCTGTAAACAAATTGTCTTGCACATGTAGTTTTACTTAAGGTTTTAATTCTGTTATTTGTTTCGTATGGTACAGACATCTCACTAGTGACCGCTTGTGTCTGTTACAGAGCTTTGTGGAGAGTGCATTATCCCATCATTATCCTTTATCTCTCTACGAAGGAGTTCTATGCAACATGATAGCCGAATATTATTCCCATCCACTGGTTTATTCTTATATGTGATTCTGATCATTTCTTATTTACAGTCCGTTGAATTTGACAACTAGTCCTCCGCAAATTATTTCCTGGCGCACAGTTACATTGCTGGTTGGGCATCGAAATTGTGCAACATCCATGCTGGTTGATAATTTATTGCTTAATACTTATGATTCTAGCTACTATGACGAAATTACAAGAACTGTAATGTTCCAACATTCTTCTGTTTTGTATACGCGGACATTCTTATTCAATCTATGCACCTTTGTTAATCTGGCCGGAGGTATTACTACTCCTATAAGTTACAAAAACGATTAAATGAAACCGCATAAAAAATCAGATAATACACAAAAATGTATACATTCTTGCAGATGCAAGCATCCCATTAAATGTTCCCATGCGGTCAAGATTGAGTGTATCTTTGTTGAGTTATTTTGCGATCACATTTCCCAATCTGGTAGGCGACGTCTGCCAAAGTTAAGCAGTGGAGTAGACCGAGTTTTCACTCTGCGTTTCATCCGTAGCGGTTGACGTCCACATGACATACAGAGTGCAGAGCCCAATCAGAGTAGAAGATAGATTTTCTAGTTCCTGTTGTGATTGTAGAGATGGATGTCACTGAGCTATACACCAATAGAGAAAACGGCGTTGTTCATGCTATCAGACCTTCACAAATCAGTATCAGTTCCATTTTGTACTATGTCCATATGTTTTAACAAAGTTCAATACAATAAACGTGATTACTTCAACGTTTTCCGTTATTTTAGCCCCGTAAAACCGTCAAGGGCGGTAAGGGTGGCAAGAAAAAAACCGAGAAAACCAAACGATCCAAGAGAAACACTAATGAAACACTCGATCATGTAGTGGATATTCTGAGTCCGGTGGCAATGGAGAATTTAAACTATATTGCACACAACGCACCACAAGCATTGAATTTCCGTGGATTCCCTTGGCATGGAGCTAAAGGCAAAAAGAAAAGAGGCAGGGGAAGAAAAAAGAAGAAGAAAAAGAAGAAATAAAAACTGTTTGATAATAAAAAAGCACTAAGCAATCTGTGTGTCCATCCTGAATTTCTCGTTATTTATATTTGTAGAATACTGCCGAATAGTAGAAAAGAACACATATCTTTCGACTGCTCGATGATACTGATCAAAGTTGTTCCTAGATCTTATGTACATACCATCTCTTATCTCTCTATGTGTGTATTTAAAGATATTTGTATTCAACGAGTAAAATATACTTGACGTAAATGCTACACATCACTTATTCCTCGGCTTACGTGGACTGTGGAATTCTACAGGTTAAGGGAGGTCTACAAAACTTGTACATACCTGACTGCGTGTTGCACAACACGAAAAGCGTATATAGAAAGGCATCTGAAGATGTACAGTTGCTTGCATCGTGTGGTACCCAATGGTAAGCAAACATAAGACTAAGAAACAAATAGTCGACAATGAGTATCGTGTGTGATCATGTTCTCGATGATTAATTATGCTCAAGCTTATCTAGTTAGGTCGGAACTGGTGGTCTGCTGCACCAGAACCCTTTGCCGATGCTCCAGTAGATCGGCGTTAATTATGAGGTGAATAGCTGTTTACCTGGCGTTAAGTAAACAGGCTGGTCATCAATACGTTAACCACTGCAGATCGCACTGGTGTCTCGTTCTGCAAACCCTCCAACTCAGAATCAGTGATTGGAAATGTCAACAATCGACTTCAATGAGGTGAGTTCCGACGGTGATTGGCTATTTTGTTCGTGAAGTGAGTGCAGTTAATGAATCAGGACAGTAAACGCAACAGGGTGTCTTGGTCTCGCAGATATCTTTTTACATTCACCTACAGCCTAGTTGTTCGTCTCCACGGTATAGATATTTTGATGCTTATTGTCTGAGCGTGAACAATGAGATTCAGAAACTCAGGTAAGCAGGTGGGCTAGCTCAGTGCCATCGGGCTTGTTCCCAGGTTGTGGATTGGAGAACGGCCTTCCACATGAGAGTAACTGCAAAATGGGAGGGGTTCTCTTGACGAATACGCAGTCGTAAACAACGATAGGCTGTACCACCATTCTAAATACACGATTGGCAACCGGGTCTCCTCTAAAATGCTGCATAAGATGTTTTTTTGGTACTGTGAGGTGACGTGTGTCACAACTCTTCATCTTAGGTATCGACGGTCGGAACTGCTTCCATGTCACACTTTCAACTCACTAGACTACTTTGTCTCATCCCTCCTCTTCTGTTGACTAACACTTTACTCGATGATCCCTAAATTCCGTTTACAGACACACACCATAAACTTATCTCATTTTGCTACACGCGGGAGAAGTCACAACTGGAATGATGGTGTGCCAAGCAACAGTGGTACAGTTACTCGACCGACAAAAACTTCACGGTCCCAAAACACCTATTTAGCTTATCAACCTCACTGTTTGAACACTCATGCAGGGACGTCTAGAGGCAAATCGTGAATGTACTATTTGTTATCTTACTGAAACTCGACTTCAGAGTTCTAGCGTAATACTACAAGTTCAGTCACACTCGGCTAAGCAACCATGTGCATACAATTTACGTTTGTTTGAAGACCCTCTGCTGGTCAAGCCAATATTGAAAATGTACTGAGCACGTAGGGAGAGAAAGCGGTGTTTGAGTGGATACCTGTCAACAGCCACCCTTGCGCTGTCAGACATGAAGACATGGCCAGAGTATCGAGAAGCGCCCATCACAAACGCTGTCTCTTTGTTGTTCCAACACATTTTCTCACAGATTTGAGCCCAGAAACAGACGAAGGTAATTTTTATCAGCAGTTCACCAAAATTCTTCACACCGTGCAGTACACAGGTTTTGTAGTACTGGCTGGAGGCTTGCAAGCTGAAGTAGGCAGGTTCACCGCTGACAAGCGTGACTTAGATAGCCCGTACTGTTGCGGCAACTCGTCGAACAGACAACGATAAACGTTTGTTACAGCCCTATGTTGATAACAGTCTGTTTCTGGCAAGTACCACTTTTTGACTGTCTAGGCACCCGTGTGCCATCTAGTGACTTCCATCTCCGAGTCACACGTACACACAGACTGATCACATGACCGTCAACTGTCAATGGCTTGGATGTTCCCATGAATACAGGTGAATCTGGAACAGCTGCGTGGAGTCCGACTGTGGACTGTTATGTACCTGGTTCACTTCACGTTTTGACGGGAGGCCATTTCGCCGTCAACCAAAAACTGACACCTAAACTAGAAGAGACACAGGTGTACACATTAGTGTACGCTTGCCTCTTGTGTAAGTCCCCATTCGTCAGTCGACATTTAAGCATATTACCTAAATAAACAATGCACGAGTGTGGTACTGTCTAGTGCGGTACTATTGCTTGTTCAGTTATCACTCGCTGGATCTTCATGTGATCACTGAAACTTCTGGACGCATTCATCCGGCAGTGATTATAATTCGGCCAATGACGCTGCTAGCCTGAAGCTTCAGAAGCAACTAGGAAAGGATCGCGAAGTCTGGTGTGGACACAACACGTTATCGTGACGGAACAAGTCGTTGCTACTGGGGCCTCTCAAATGCCTTTCTACTTCATCCAAGCAACTATTGGCATGAAGTCAAGTGGGAACGAAGTGATCCGTGAAGACAATGTTGAGCCTACTCATAACCTGCAGCTGTGCTTAGAATGTTGGGCTGAGCACTTCCAACAGCAGTCCAGTCGGCCACACACACCCTCGATTACGCTATCCGGCCATGCCCCTGCTTATTGGTCTGTCGACGTTTCTCCGCCCTCGGAAACAGACGTCTCACAGGTCTCACGTTTCTGAAACGTCACAAGGCACCAGGTCCAGGAGAACTCTTTTCTGCCCTCCTTATAGACAGAGAGGTGACGGCTGTGCTCCAGAAACTTTCAGTCAGTGAAGTTGTTCCAAGTGATTGGGGTTTGGATAACGCACTTCTTACGCAAATCACTGAGGTATTTACCTGATTTCTATTGCTTTAAAATTGCTGACTACCACTGCACTTCGTAGGCCAAGCGAAACACTCGAAGAACATATTGGCAAGGACCAAGCTGGGTTTCATCTTGACTACACTGATCACATCTTCACACTTCGTTAGATGCTTGAACTCCGCCACCTATTTGAAAAATCGAAAGTTGTCTTCTTGGACATCAAAACCAGCCTTTAAGTCGGTTTAGGAAGTTGCACCCTGGGTCAGTCTATTGAGGATGGGTGTGCCTGAGAAGTACGTGAACATACTGGAAACAATTTACTGTCAACCCTCGGACTTATGACAGCTCATCACTGACCATTAACATCTCAAGTGGAGTATAACAAGATATTTCACCCTATCTTCTTATTCATCTATGTGGTATCCGGGATCCTAGAAGGTATCCTAGCACGCTACGGATAAAATAGCGTGGAAATGCCCACAGATTTCGAGAAAGATTGTGCAGACGATACCATTCTAATCTGTCAGGACTGACAGAGAGCCCAGAATATTTTAGATCAGAAGCTTCGCTTGGTCACTTTAGTATGACATTTGCACCTACCAAGTGTAAGGTGCTGCTTTAAGATTAGCAGAACTGTCTCTGCTTTCATGGTTTGTGGTGTGCCGTTAGAGATGGTTGAGAAGTTGTGTGCCGTGGGAGCTGTATCAGCGCATGTGGAGTGTCTGATGAGTTCAAAAACTTTGTCCATCTGCGTGCACGATATTTGCAGAGTATCGGTTTTCAGCAATCCTTGGCTGCAAAGCACTAGAAGCATGTGTTGAAAACTTTGCGTCAGCAATGATAAAGTCCGACGGCTTGCCTTGGGGACAGATAAGCCCTGCCGACCCTCGAGCATACTGGTCTCAACTCACGGATTTCATTGGCTGAAGCACTTCTCACGGATCCCAATTCACTGTCTGCCAGAGCGTGATTTGTTTACATGTGTTGGGTTGGGCTGGAAGCAGCAGTCTGATGGCCAGCACACGAATCAAGTCTGAGGTATAAAGGCAACCAGAGGGGCTTGCTTGAATAAGAATTTTTTGGTTTCATGGTTGGGGTCCAAATAACCAATGGATAATTATGGTTAATGAGGTTATCTTGTAAGACAAAGAACAGAAGGCGGTGGGTGTCGTGTTGCGATTCGTTTTGCGAATTGTTGTGACTTGTTCTTCTTTATCACTTCACGTTTTTCCCCTCTTCGCCTTATATATCACTTCTTTTCCTCTCGTACTGTGCCACATTTGCCACACCTTTTGATCTTAACGTGCAGTAAATAATGTCTGCTCTATGTATGACTTCTACTTAGAGCTTGCTTGCCCGTCCCTAGCTGTATGGCAGCCAGATACTGGTTCACACGGCAAACATACTGATATGTACAAAAATGCTGTTTGCGAGTATCATAAAGAATGAACAGATATTTTAATATTTATGAGAGGCGAAGGTCCGACATAAACGATGAAATATGAAACAGACTGTCTTTAGTAACCAATAACTTGTTACCATTGGTAGTAGGAGTAGCTTACCTCGAATTTATTCCCGTTGCCTTGTCGACTGACCGATTGAAATAACATTGAGAAGTATACGTATCCATTTCCAACATCACCTCATCTATCAATGTTGTTATCACGACAGAATCAGCCTACGTAATCCAGACTGAACAAACCCTAAAACTGAAAAAAATTAATTGAATTTCACGCAACTCGCCTAGTGTTGTGACTACAGCCCACGACTCGGGATGCCCCATATCAAGTGCGAGAATATGTCACAGTTAGTACAACAGATGGTGTAACCCTTTAATCCATGGTATTACATGAAGTTTGACCAAAATATGTGCATACACTACTGATTTGCCTAACAGTTTGGAGTTGTGTTGACTTTCTCTGGTTTACCACCCTGAGCGATTCTTTGGTGAGATTCGTTGCGAAGAGTGGGGTCTTGAGACTGTGGTTCCATGTTCATTTCGACGAGAATTTTGGAAACAGATTTACTTCACCTTATGAATCCATTTCGATGCCAGGCTATAACACACGTACTATGCTCACTATTTTGTCGCTTATATTCAAACCCAGGCTGTGCAAAACAGACTGAACTGTCCTTCAGAATGCTACTTTGTTGTCATCTTAAACCACTGGTTTCAATAATTAACTTGTGTTTTAAGCTGTAACTTAGTGTGATTATCCACTATCGGGGTGCACTGAGTGGAATACGAACAATTTTGTACAAACTCTTTCATTACTTGCCCGTAATAAGTAGTGTGATTCACCAGGCTAAGTAAAACATTTGTGATGGTTAGCGCTTCCGTTTCACAAGCACGAGTGCAAATTCAGGTTCGGAAGAGAATATTTATTACTGACGACCTCTAATAAAAGCAAAACCCGAGTCTAATGCTTTCTTCTGAAGAAGGTTTAGCGAAGGGCTTATTTGAACCTGAAGGCTGAGATTAGGTGTGATGTTTAATTTAAAATATTTAGATCAGCTCCACTCTAAGGTCTTACTCTGAGGGTAACCAGCCACAGTCAGTGGCGCATTTCATGCCACCTATAAAGATTGATCGAAAGGCTGGGAATTACCAAAAAATTCTACACCCTGACGTCCAGATATTATAAGTACGTCGTGTGTCGGGTGAGACCAGTAGTTCATTGACCATCAAGCCCATAACACAGACACATGGACCGTAGTTCGATTCCAAGTCATGACACTACACATCTGATGAACTATATCGTGAGCAAATCTGGGATCTAAAGGTTAATTTCGAAGAAGACGGATTGTAGAGCTTGTGTGAGTTTGGATTTTTTGATCAACTGGTATTTAATTTCTTGCACAGAATTGGCTTCCTCATCACTCAGCAGTAGCTCAACAGTAGATCAGCCAATCGAATCGTGATGTTTTGTGAACTATCAATCTTTCCATGATTGCCATCAGTTAATCTGTATAGTTAAAGTCGTATTGAAATTCCCCGTAGTGTTGTAGCTAGAAGATGGTTGTTGTATAAGAACAGACTATACAAAAATTGGTCCAAGATGTTGTAAGATATCCGCACCAAATTTAGTACGAGTGATGCTGAACATTTGGGCGTCGTGTTTAACATGTCATTAATAAACAGATTGAGAATAACACAAGGTTACGAGCAAGTTGTAATACTCTAGGTTTCAACCACCTCGGGTGACTTTCCTCAGAAGTGTTGTAATCGAAATCCAAGATGTTACTTACAAGTTGCTAACGATGCAGAGAACATTGCGTTGTGTGACCATCTGACAGCCTTTGTGTTATCAAAGGTCACAATATTACAATTTTTCACTGGCCATGGTCACGAAAGATTAAAACGCTAAGTATGTGGTGCTCACTATCAGTCCGACATTCTAGGATCAATTTCGTCATTGTTTCGTCAAAGGATATTTGAACGCGATTTAGTCCGAGTAACATTCGTGTGTCGACTCCGAGCTCTCATCGCTTACTGCGTCCCCTGAGCATTATTTTTGAACGCCAGGATAAAATATACAACTACAATTTTTCATCTCTGCCGTTGTATCCTGTAAAATACGTGGCATCCAAAGCTGGACTGCGTCCATTCGTAACAACCGCGTGCAAACAGGTAAGCTAATCGTTCGGTCGTAAGCATTACTGATAGAAATGTTGGTCAACATGAGTTTTTTCGGCCACTAACTCGATTGGTTATCAGTTCGAACTTCAGTCAGACTGCTGCTGTATTATATGAGTCCAAACACGGTAGAAACCGGCTGTTGACTATTGGTTTGAGGATGAGTATCACGAAATGCTGTCCGATTTGAAGTAACCTGTTTGAACCACACTGTAAGTTTAACTCGTCGGTCACGGACGTGTAAATTGTAGCTTCAGATTTCATCCATTACGGTAGAGAAGAGTCGAACACAGTTGAACGGATGTGTGATACTTTTTAAGTGATCATCTGACAAAACAATATTGCTCTGGACTAACGGAGTTCAACAGCGAATGAACACTCTTTGTGCAGAACAAGCGATATACCACGACCGACTGGTTTGAGTTGCCGAATGCACACGTGGTATCATAGTTTAGGGAAATCGAGTCAATTACGAAAAGGTTAGCATTCATGAGTCGGGTAATTCTCCAGGGTTGAGGTCTTCACGATTCTGCGAATCGGCGGCTACAGGAGTAAAGGGAGATGACAACGGATCAGGATAAATAAACAGAATAAAACCGTCTTTTGATTTTTTTGTTTCCAAAGTGAACGTACTTAATAGTGTTGGGAACTGGGGGTCACAAATGACACTTCAGTTCTAAGGCTGGATTATTTACTTCTAGTGTGTAGGTGCCTTGGTCTCAAGTGCTTGAGTAAAATATAGTTGTTTTGGTGATCAAGTCATGTCCTGTACGTTTTGTTTCCTTTCCCAACTGAAGTCTGTGCTTTACTTCATGAATTCATGGCAGTTAAGCATATCTGCTAGTCGCTGATGTATTGCTGTCCGTAATGCTTGGCAGGGAGAGGGCAGCCACGACTGTAAATGGATTAATGTGTCTCTCATAATCAGTTCTTGTACATTTCTCTTCTGAACCAGCTCTTTGTCGTTCTTGACCACAATTTATCCACCATACCCAATCGTCCACGATCTTTGGCCAGATGTCAACATAAAAAAATGTGATGTTAACTAGTCGACTGAAGTTTTACATCAGTCACGCAAAAAGCCGATGTAATTATTCCACTTACGTTTGTTTCCTATCTGAGTATCAGGTTGTTAAGTTGAGTACTGTCATCACCAGTCCCGGGGCCCACAATGTTGCTCTTTCATCGATTCACATGTGGGTAGACTCCTTACAATTCCGTTCTGTATCTATTGCATACAACTGACTAATTTCTTTTCATTTCGCCCAAGTTAATCACTGTTCACTGTAAGCCTTATCACGAAAATGGACAACGATCGCTTTATTTCATCCTATCTATCACCAATCTGTTTGTTAATATACAGAGAGACCCAGGTTTCCTTACACTATACTCAGAGCTATTCGCCAGATCACGTATCTAAATATATCAACATGATAGACGTATACGCAGTTGCGTTATCAGTGTAAGAAATAAAATCATCCAGTGTGGTTTGTTCACACGTCGTGACACACAAAGGTTGTACTGGAGTACAGCCAGCATATTTTGCGTGTATTCCCTTCATGTGCGCCTTATATCGAATTTGTGTTAACTGGCAACCAAGTTTATTCATCTTTTGAATATAGTGAAGGTTTTCTTGATTAGATTGATAAGCTGACTTTCAAGTGACAACACCGCAAGTATGTCATTAGGGAATGGGTGTAATGTATGTTTATTTATTCAGACTTTGTTTAATATGGGCACTATCTGTCTGGTAGTAGTACGCTGTCTTAAACACACATCTTCGGGAAGTTACTGAACGTGTGAGAGGTACATTCAGTGAACTTTTCAACACCTCGTACCGCTATATTTGATAAACTGCACACTCCGTTTCTTGAAGGAATAAGTTTAGGCATCCAAAAAGACGTGTACTCGTTTCCGACAGTAGTTTCCAAATCCTGGTCACTCTGATGTTGAGACTCAGCTCCCTATAGTATCAACAATTCCGACTCCTACCATACCACTCAGTGCCAGTGCTGTAAAGCACAACCGTTCAACTTATTTTTGCCACTAACGCTTCTAAATCGGAACGATATCTGATCCACTACGACAGAACATACGCGATCGATGTATTAATCTGAAAACGTTGGTCTCGTCGCTCTCCACCTCAACACAACCTCACCATCAGTAGTGTCAGCTCACGTGCCTTTCCATGTGTTACTGTCCAAATGTTTCGCAGCGTAGTTCAGAAGTACTATACTTTGTACGCAGTACTGATTTTTTGGTTTGGTTTTCGAGACCTGTTCAGATCAACAATATGCTAACTTGATGGTTTATGATGTACTTGTAAGAGTGATGCCAGTATTGTTTGACAGATCTTAATGTTAACGCATGAGTCAGCCGGGAATTATGTCTCAAGACTTGGATCTAAGTCGTAACTATGGTAACTGTCAGCGACAATCACATCTCACCCCCAGTGGTCTGCTTGAGTTGGAAAAAGGCTTACCTGTTCATTAGGCTCCTGATCAGCCCATCGACCGTTGTCCTCTTCCGTACAGGCCCAAATCACAGTACTGATTGATAGGATAATCACTGAGGCCCACAACGAAATGGCCATCCTTTAAGCTACACCTGTTACGATTTCTCAAAAGCAGTCGTGAATGCCACTGTTGACACCGCGAGTTGCATTAACCCAACAATAGTAACAATTCACATCCTAAAGTATCCTCTGAACCAATGAGAACGTGTGTTATGGGAATTGTTTGAGTTATCAGTCCATGGGAATGCGCTGGTGTTATTCTGCTAGTCAGATAAAACTCGCCTGAATTCAACAGATGAACTAATCATGGGTGTGTAATTTGCCAGAAACTAGAAACTACCAACTAAGTTATGGTAACTTAAAGTGGTTGCTTGAGAGTGGATGATGAACTGGGTAAGGTTCGGAAACTACAGAAACAATAGCAGTTATTGGGAGCCGTTTGATATGAAGGACATTGAAATGAGAGTTTGATCCGCACGCATCTATTTACATCCGGATTCTGGACATAAGAGTAAATTTTGAGTCTGTTGTACAAACTAGACTAGATAAACGCTGGCCAAGGCAATGGTTATACAGAGATGTTAAATGAAACGAAGTCGAGGCCGTAAGCAATAGGACCAGATTTTCAGTGTAGGCGAAGCTACTAATCAAGACTTCAGAAAAATGGGGACCTATCCGTGTATCCGTAGTACGGCTGGTTCATTCTGCAAAAGAGATGGTGCTCGTCGGGATCATTTTCCAGCAAAAATTAGAGAACAGAGATGTCGGTATAGTTACTGAGTTCTACTGGACGCTTTTCAGAAGGGGTGCAGTCGACATTATGTAAAGTCAAGTAGTCTAATTTTTGTTCGGAGTAGTGTATTGTGACTTGTAACCTAGTTACAATCTCAAACGAGCGGGTGCTAAAGATGCGCATCGAAACTCTTTTCAATTTGTACGTCAGATTACATGTAACTGCCCAGGGAATTAGGAGCAACTGGGACACGAGGAGTAGGTAGAATCATTAGCTCACGCTAAATCAATCAACTGATTCATTTGTGCAGATAATGCGAATATTTGTGGGGGAAAATGGCAACACCAACTACGACTCATTTCTGCCTCGACCCCACAGAATGATGGACAGCGACCTTGCGTGAGTCTCTCTTTTTGCACAAGCAGAACCGAATTTCTACACAAACGAAAAAAGTCAATAACCACATAGCAAACGATAAATGGAAAAAGAGAGCAATTCCAGATAGCACGCCTGTCAAAACTGACAAAATCCGCATAAATAACGTGGACACTGTTGACGAACAGTCGACTTCATTCCCTTGTTAAGGGGCAAACACTGTGTTAAGTATGTGCCATCCATGGTTTTTCCAACTGACGAATCAACCTAGTGCAGACGTGGCCATTCAAACCACGAGTTACTCTAGCGAGCCTTGGGAACGCTTGTAGACTTCGAAAGCGTTAGATAAACAGCTCATACATCGTTGTAGGCAGCGCTGATTTCATCAATACACCATAAGTGAACTGAGTTAAGTTATGACTGGATCTTGCTGGGAACGACATCCGTGATCTAGTAACATTGTGTGCTAATGTGTCTAGTCAACATCCAGTCAGAGTGAGGGTACTATCACGAGCCAGTCAGCTTCTCTCGATGTAGCTCCACTCAACAGTAAACAGCAAGCCAAACTGGTGATAAACCTGGCTGTTTTCCTTTTAACAGACGGGATGCTGACAACCAGTATAAGGTTCGTTCAACCAATGACTAAATGAAATGACACTGTTGGCGTCAATTACTTCTTGGAGCACGAAATTTGGTCACAGTACTCGCAGTTTGTAAGAACAATCAACTAGATGAATCACGTACACGACTAAGGAACTTGAAAAGCGCCAATGAAATGTGAATTGACAAGCATCGATAGAGAGATACAGAGAGATTACATGTGGTATTAGTAACACTTCATTTTAAATGACCTGCACTGTGGATTCAGTGCTTGTCCGTCACCATATTGCGTAATTTTTTCCCAGCGGAGACCTGGCTTAGTTCACACCATGATGAAGCATTGAATCATGTTAAGGAACCGTTACTGAGATCTGGAACTAAATGTACTCAACAGTGAATACAAATGTGTAATTAAGCATATGCGCTAACCTTCGACCGATTCGCTACCCGATTAATTAACCACCTGGTGTATTTCATGAATTTTTTATGGTCTCACAATAGATATATCACAAACAAAACACCATACTTCTCGTTCCGTTTTGAACTGTAATTCACCACGTCATGAAAAAACGACAGTCATACCATGTAAATTCACCTGTACTTTTGTGCCTAAAACGGCCAATGGCATATTCGGAACGCGGACACTTGATGAAATTGGCGTAGTCGTTTTGATATCTAGGCGTGTTTGTCGTATAAACCTGCATAGTTTTACTCATCTGAGCAAAGTTTGTGTAGAAGTGTGTATTGGCACATTTGTGCTAGCTGAGCTTCAGGTTTATAGGTTGTTCACCGTCACTATATATAAGGGAAAGACCAAGACTTAGCGGCTGTGGGTGTCATTCTATGTACCTTGAGCTTTGGTTAAAACAAGAGAGGGGCTGTTCTAACTGCATGATCCTAAACACGCCTCTTGAGAAAAGGTTGACTCACTCTGAGTTGCACAAGTTGAATACTGTGCCGTAACTTTCGTAATCATAATTGTTATTTGTCAATAACGATGACTATGTGAGAATACTGACTGCGCTGGAAATTGAATGATTACAACTAGGCACTGATCATGCATAACGTGTAATATCATCGTCAACACTAGAAAACGATTAGAATCCTGTCAATTCGTCTCTTTGTCAGGTCCGCCGCTGTTCATTCGGTGGGTGGCTAAAACGGGAATCACTGAACTTTATTCGGAGGAAATCAGGTCTTAAGGATTCAGGCTCAGTTGTCTTTGAATCCAATGAGAACATACTTGCCCTGTTGCATAGCCAAGGAAGTACAAGACGCTCATCTAATGAATTTGTGTATGAGGTCACTAAAACTATTTATAAGTTCTGAACTTCGCTTGTGTATCTCACAATATGCACTTCCAACGATGTTCACACAACCCGTTACAAAGAACTTGTTAAACATTACATGGTGTAACCTTCCTGTAAACGAAATTACAGGTCGGTTACCTGAAACTTTGAAAAAGCTGAAACTTGGTGAGCTAAAGTCAGGAAGGTTATGTTACATGGCTTACGCCAGTACGGATTTCCTTGTATCCCTAAGAGTGCTTACTACATACGTGAGTTTACCAATGAACTACCTCATTCCGACAGTTATCAGGCGAGTCTTTAACACTGTTCAGTTGAATGTACTTTACAAAACCGCTTATAGAATCGTATTTTACAGAACCCTTAGTCGAGCAACCATTGTCCCCCGTCAGCCACATCTTACGTCATCTAGCAACATTACTGTGGACATGCAATCACCTACATTGGGGGAACTGAACTTCATTTGCACACAGGGAGTGGGGAACACATGCCGAGCCTGGTCGACCGCCAGGCTACGCAAGTGATCGCCGTCTCGCCAACCAACGCTACCGCTACCCGAACATACAAGCAGCCTGCTTCAGCTATCGCCACACATTTGATGCATTATCAACTGGACACGACCAGAGTTTAAGGCCATCTATACGACCACCACTCCGTGCCTTCTTCGATTTGTCCAAAAGGTTGCCACAGTAAAAAACGGTCCCATTCTGTACGCCCAAAAGTAACTGTTCATTATCCCCTCATTGTACTGGCAAGGGTCTTTGTACTAATCTAAGCTGACGTTTCATCGCAATTTGTTCTGCGGTTAGGTTTTGTCTTGATGAATTTAACACTGCGCAGCGTGCACTCGTGGTGACGCGAATTGTGCAACGTTGCATTTCTGACTTTACTTTTACGGCGAGAAAAATGTTTTACTTGATGCAATAACCAAAAACTGATGACTAAGAGAGTCACAAGTAAAGGCGGAGTCTTTCATTCAAAGGTATTTATGACATCCGGTTGTTTCTACTAAATATCACTTGGTAACAGACTCCCTTAGGAGCTACATAATCTGCTAGTTGATTGTCACCTACTGGGCAAGGATTAATGTTCAAAAATTTGCTTTTCGAAACTACAACAAAAACAGACAGGATACCGTCGGCATAAGTAGAATCTATTTGAAGTTAAATTCCATTAGTAAGGGAAGATTTTGTCAAACGCTGTAATTATAACTGAACCGATAACCAGAGTTAGAATCCTACCTTAACTATGTGCTCAGGGTATCTGTTTCACCGCCTGCGACCTTCAGTTGAACACATTTATCAGAACATTGAGTTGCGGTTTGTCGTTGACGTGCCAATGTGGCAGTTGACGTTTCTGAAGGTTTCTGTCCATCATTTTGGTTTACCAAAACAGTCTATCAAATTCTATTTTTCAGTGAACTGATAGAATGAAAAGTGCAGACGAAACCGTTTCTCCCTAGTGCAAATGTACGAACTTACGGATATATGAACTTACAGGGAAACCCACGCGGTCTGTTTCTTAGGTGTATGATGGAGTTTTAAACTGCCCCGATTACCATCACAGCAGACAGAAAATCAAGTTAACATTCGAAGGACCTCTAACTTTTCTTGTTATGATATCAAAAGCCCAATACAGATGGAAAACAGCAATTTTTGACGTAATTTGTAGCATTCCATCCTAACCATTCAGTCATGCGTTTTCTCGTGTTTGTACATCTAGTCGCTGCAAATTAGCTGACGTTGTTTGTAAGGCATAAGTCCAGCGTAAACACTAATAAATCCACTCTGCCGTTTTCCGTACACCTTTTTCATCCAATCTCGAAAGTTTGTTTTCGTATGGAAGTCTTGTTTTTTCTCAATGGAAACACTCAATCATTTGCTCAGATTAGAAAACTGATTTTTGATTGGTTCAACGGAACTGCATTTGACGGTTCTTCAAGTTGCAGTCGTTCGCAGTAAAGAGTAACAAACGACAGTCAACAAGTTTTGTCATGATCGTCAAACCGTCCCGAATTGCAATCAGGGATGAAGAATGAGTGAACTTCACCGTTATCGCAGTCGCGACATCACTGCACAAAGGTGGTAGCCTGATAAGATTGTCATTATTTCAAAACTAGTCATGCATGACGAAATCAAGCATCGTGTTATGTTCTATACCCACAGACCCGTTATGGAAACGTTCGAGAGGGGTAATGATTAATTGTAGGTAGTTTAAAACACTGAGTTCCCTTGATCCAGTTCACCAATAGCGTCAGAAGACAAACATCGAGAGATGTTAACGATTCGTGTACTGTCTTTAGCCACGAACATGTTGGTAGTTCACCTGGATGATACCCAACGCACTAGCACTTGTAAACAATTAGATGTCCATTGGGTCAGTGACGAAGCACAAACACATGCAGGGAAGATGTGTAATTATGAATGAATGAACGCCGTTATCATAGTAGGATAGATTTAGGTAACCATGGAAACCGTGCCGCCATTTTTCGAGGGACGTATAAAACACGATTTGAGAGGGAATTAGCAAAAGCAACGAGTAGTTGGCAATCAAGTGATCCATCTATTACTGTGGAAGTGTTTTGTTAAGTCCATTAGGTTGAACGAAAACAAAGGCAAAACGCCACGATGACACTCTCTACATTGCGTGTTGTCGGAATACATGAGTTCCACTGCCACATGCTGGATAGACCATAAAAGACTCAATGGGCGTCGTTAAAGAGAAGGGGACAGAAGTAGGTACTCCTGTTACAAACATCAACGGCGGAAGCAGAAACCTGCATTTCATAGTCGTAACAATAAGTACTACTGTAACCCAAACGGTGCAACGGAATGTCAAGAGCACCCATCAGTATGGCCATTATTTTTGTGTGTTGTTAAAAACTTAGAGCTGCTGTACAAAGAGGATAGGTGATACGATCAGGAATGGAATCAATCAATGACATCTTCTGCAGAGCGAGGTTGAAACTGAATCAACAGTCACTAATCTACTTTGATGTTTTGGTGAGTGGATATCTTGATAATGAAAGAAACCGGCGGAATAGGTAGACGATCAATATTACCATCACCGAATAAGATCGTTCAGTTATTCACATCGAATGGCTCCAAATATACATCGTAATCATTCAAAGTGTCATTGACTTTGATTTGTTATACAGAAGTCAGAAATAATTAGAAATCACCAAACCACCAGAAAAGTAAGAAGAAAACAGTGCTGGTAAATATTTTTTTTAATGTTCACCTGCATACCAGTAAGACTACGGTGTCTCAGCCTTTCACTGTCACTTTCAAAATATACTCAAAGTCCTGTTGTCCCATATCCACTCTCGATATTGCAGTGCAGTGTGGACCGTTCTCTGTGGTAGACGTGAGAACAAGAAGGTCCCACTGATGTCCAGCACCTCTCATCACTCATGAACAACAGAGACACACACCGGATGTTTCCACCAAAAATGTGAGAGTCAATGACCACTGGTTTTCTTAAGTGCAGTGTCTAACTACACATACATAAGTAACTTGCTTGTCATCAAGAATTTCGCTATTGACACTTACACGAATTACGTTTTCACTGGGCAGTGGTGACTGATAAAGCAGTTTCTCTGTTGACTGGACGTTATTCGAAATCACAGTAATAAACTGTTGACAAATCTGGCTGATTCTTTGTGACACAAATGAGGTTTAGCTCACACTTATAATGTGCATTTGAATTTTAAGAGCTAAAGCTGTGGAACCATAATTAGCTGACCGAAATCTCACCGGTGAAATATAAAGCGATACATCAAAGTGAAACTTTGTCATAATTACAATTGCTACGAAACTCTTGTCTTCATCTCACATGGTGTCTGTTTCACAGACTGCCATTTTTACCGTTCATAACTGTTAACTAACAGTGGACAGGAACAACTTGCACCGGTTGCCAGGATCAGATCTAACGTTTTTTAGATTGACGCAAATCTCTTCGCCAACTGACCTGTAACTATGAAGTGTATATCCGACATTGCTACATTGGCACTTCGGGGCACCATTTGTCTCGTAACAAGCTTTTTTATGTTGAAAAGAGCAGACTGAATCAGTAACACAAACAGCTAGTTTGCAGTAAACCAAGGATCCAGTAACCACCATTTCTGCACGCTTCTGACAGGGTCATTCGAACTGTTTAACACTGCATTAAACCATCAGCATAACATTGTCCAGCATAGGCATGATAGTACGGTCATTTTGGGAAAGATGAACTCTATTTACTTTGAAACATCAGTAGCGGGGTACCTACTATACATTCTTTTGAACGGTGCTGATTATAGGCTATTGAATATCATCTGTATTCGTATTCTCTTGACGTATATGAAGGAATGTTTTAAGATGCGCCACATCCTTCACTCTCGTTACTAACAGACAAACGTGGACCTTATCAGTGACATCCTACCGAAACCCACAGTAGCGTTATTCAGCCCAAAAGAATAACGAATATTGCGGCACAGTAGCTATATTACTAAAAGAATATATGCGAACTGCATTATACTGGACACAGTAAAAAGAATCAAAAGAACGTACAAGACCGAACGGCGGTTATCATCCGGAAAGACTCAATGATTCACAGAATGACGTGTTTGTAGATTGGACTAACCCTGAAACCATCGTATTACTAGGGCTTCTGAAGAGGCCTGCTCTCGCAAAGATTGCAAATGGTTTGAGTACGTGAACCGTGAACTTATACTTGGAAGATCGACTGCTGGCATTGAAGAGGATATTTTGGTGTCCGACCTTATAAATTCGGACGAAGACGGGATCAAAAGAAATGCGTCTGATCAGAAATACGGAGTATTTTGATGGAAAAAATCCCCTTTACAATATTACAGGTAAACTGTGTCAACTATAAGTTTTTTGTCTTGTTTCATCTCTTTCCACGCTACTTTACCTCTATACGTATACATGTGTATATTTTTACCTCAATGGATAAGATTGTATATAGCCGAAAACTCCCACACGATGGAGAATAAAACACTTTTGGTTTGACTTGGAAACTTGAAGGACTGTCCTGTATATTCATTCCACAGAAATAGGCATCATTCCTTAAGGAGCCCAGTGGATACTTCTTTATGGCATAACTTCTCATCAGTTGATTCGTTCGCAACCTAGAATTACTAAAGCTATTCGAACATTCTGAATAATAGCTGTTATTCGATGAACATTAGGATCATCAGAAGAGATTACGCTCTCAAAGTAAATAAGAATATTGATGCACCATAAGCCTAATCAGCAGAATTTACAGCTGATAAGAAACGAAAATGATTTAACTGGTGTTTTATGCATTTTTCGAATGTAAACTCTAGTAAGCATTAATTAACTTTTATGTCACCTGTAAACACCTTTCGTTTTCCATTTGAAACCAACTATTTGATAGGCAGTTATGCTTTCACATTACGTCTATCAAGCTCGTGAATTATGCAGCCTTCTCCTGGAAAAAACGTGTAGTGACTTCATTTCCCAGAGTTTTGACTATCAAGTCTTCACGTAGTGCTACTGAATCCAACTTTGTTTAGTATTTCCGTTCTATTCCTTGGGGGCAACCAAACTGGTGCTTCATGTTACTGTGTCTAGAGAAATGGTTCTGAAATTCTTTCAGTTGACTGTAGACGATAGTCTTGAGTGGGAGCGTCTAGGTTTAGTTAGGACATGTGTCCGATCGCAAACTGTAGGTTTGTACATGATAAATGTTTCGTGTTTATTGTGAGTTCACTGACCCAGCGGTTATTACGGTCGCCTCATGAAATCCTAACCGGAGTTGAAATCAGGGCCGTAGTAAAGGTGTGCACTAAAAGTCAGTTCCACCGGAAGCGCAATTGAAGTAAAATGTCTCCTTCCGAAGGGTAAAAGATGAGGATTTTGGGCGAATGTGAACGCTGCGATCAACTGTGAATGATATCCAGTTTACACCAATCGAATCCTCTCCCACTCACCAGTAAGCAAAACAGCCTTGTAATTTTACTCATTTTCGTGAATCCCATGTGATAAGATCTGATTGCTAGAGTTAACCGAATAGTCAATATGCCCTCTTTTGAATTCATTGCGTAATGTGTGCACCAATCACAGGCCAGATTGGTTGTGCGTTCAGATATAACACGGTCGTGGCTAGATTGAGGCTAATGACCCAGTGATTGCCTCATCAACACATAACCGGATTTCAAATCCTAATAACAGAGGATATGCATTATTGACGAGCTCTAACGAGAGCAATGCTCACATCTGCTAACTCTTTGTGAAGGTTATTGGCTGGAAACTCTGTGACAGTGTGAAAGTCACGATTAATCTTGAGTGTTGTTTAGATTTTCGCCTTCAAAGATCATTGTCAGGAGTAAGTTATCAGAAAGACAATCAGGTTAGCAAACAGAACAAATTGATACGGCAACAGTAATCCAAATTTTCAGACGGCAGAAAAACTTTTATAGAATGAGGTAAAACGTAGCTGACTAGGTAATAAATAACAAGCTCTTTCGAAAGTTAGAAAGTTCAGAATTGTATAGATCAACAATGTCCGATAATTTATTGTGTTGGCCAGTGTTGTTTACGTCAACAGCTATAGTGGAATCGCGTCTTATCAATCGAGCCTCTCGATCGAGACATCAGCTAACGAAGTGTTATCACATCTTGCCTTCGGTGTGTATTAGTTCAGGCTCAATTTACTCACGGGAAACAATGCAAGCGGAAGGAAGAGACAACTTTTATTTCGACAGATGTTTAAAGTTGAAACGTTTGTTGTGATACATCAGAGAAAAAGTGGAATGGGTGACCGTTTCGAGGAATATGGTAGGAGCGATGGAACTTTCAGGCTGTCTAATAGCGTGCTTTGGAAGATTCATAAGATGATGGTAAGCAATGACCCACAGTCTGAGTATTTTTTTATGAATTACTTCATCAACACATAGCTGTCTCTGTAAATAGAGGGATTTTTCTGAAACAGTTTTTCGTAGGTGATTCTATCTTGATACCCCTCCCCCAAATTATCAACGATATCCTGTGTGTGAATCTAGTACATTTTAAAGAGTTTCGCGTAGAAGGTAGGATATTTGTTTTGTACAAAGTGAACACGAATTTGTAGGTAGTTTTTATATTCAGACAAGGTGCAAACGCACACGTTCCAAAAGAGAATAGATTTCAACTTCGATCTTGGTAGACCGCAATATTAGTGCACATCTCTGTCTTGATTGCGGTTTGAACTCTGATCCACACTTTCTTGAGATGATTGTGTTTATCAGAACGTTAGTGACCTTGATGAGAGGCCTTGCACTTCGTGATATTAGTTAGAGTTAGAATAGTTGCTGCGTTTCTTTTTGAGACACTCTGGCCATCTGGGCATTATTTACAGGCTAGTGTAGTTGAAATTTCAAGCATGACATTGATCAGGCTGGCTGCCTAGTGAGAACGTAAACTGAAGTTCAAATCCAAACTGTAGAGAAGAGGTGAAGTTTGTTTGCTGTTACGGTTGTGCTTGTCGCCGTTTTCCGACACTCACTTTGCGCATCCACTGCTCGTTTCATGTCAATGCGAGTCTTGAAAAATCTCACAAACTTATACGGTAATACATGTCTAATGGAGTTAAGTTTGCAATTTGTCTATCAATCCTGACAAACATTCTATCATTCGTATTAGTGCTACGTTAATCACATTGATCGCAGTAAACTGATACAGTCATAAAGCATTTGAAACAGGACACCCACATAGTGAGAAGCAATGAAGTGGTAGGCTTTAATAAAACAGTGTGTTCAGTTGGAACATGATGGATTAGTACAACTGAAATTCATATGCCGATGCAGGCAAACGTATCCCTTTACAAGTGTAAACCTAATGTCACTGTCTTCCAGAACACAGCAGGGGAAGGCTGCCCAAGGATCAAACAGGAACACTGTCGCAGGCAGCCAACTGCGATGCCGTGCAGTGTATATTAATAATAAGTTCCCATTTGGTCAAGCTGGCCTACAAAAGGGTGAGTTGTGTTTCTGGTCAGTGACAGAGGTAAGGTGCAATGTAACCTATCTGCTGCTATAGGCCATTTGATATAAACCACAGTCGAACATGTTTTTTCCTTTTCGTTGTCATCATTCCGATGAGATCACTCTTGTTCAATCCTAGATAATGAATCGAGATCAAAGCAGTATGCAGTATCCAAGTCTCAGCTTTCAGCATTGTCACCAAGGAAACTCAGGTCTCTCGTTTAATTTGGGAAAGAGAGTCGAATTTAGCGGAAGAAGAAAGCCTGGATTACATGCACATGTTGGCTTAGGACTCAGTTAGTGAAGACCGGTTTTTATCAGAGTATAACCTGACAGTCGAATGAGTCAAAAATGGTTAACCTTTGGATAAATATACTTCGAGTGGAACGAACAGATGAACAACCACTCTTCGTGATTCGATAAAAGGTAACTTTAGTGTTAACAGATATATTGTCTATCCGAAATCCACTCGGCTTCTTCAGACCGTTCATTCCGGAGCACTTGAGGTGTAGCAAATTAGAATATCTCTAGAAAAAATGGACTCTACGTTAGTCAGGCGGATAATCATGTGGTCTTGTAGACCAATACGATTATGGAATAGGATTGCTTTTTGCATGCTCCAGTTGCCCAAACAAACAGGTAGCTGGCATGGGCTGTGTGGACACTCGGTCAAATATACAGTTGTCTAGTTTTACAACCCAGATGGTAATCATCCGTATCTTAGTGAAACGCCTGTCGAGGTTTGCCCCGTAAGCGTCAGCAAATAACACTTCTTATTATGGAATTTATGAAGATTTGTCAAGAGCCGGGGGTGACCTAACTCAATGTTCGAAAGAGCCTCTCGTAATACGACTAATGTTCCCGTTAGTTGAACTTCAATGTACTTTGCCTCATCTGTTCACAATGTCGTCATCCGAAAACCTATTTCCTACAAACTAGCTCGTGGATGGCGAGAAGTGACAACAATATTGCTAGTGATCGCTGTAATTACAATATAATCAGAACACTGAGGACGGTGGTGAAGTTGGTGGTAGTTATGGAGCTGACGTGTTGCTGACGCCGATATGAATACAGTAAACTGAATGTCTGTGTAGTTAAACTGTTTTTCACAGATACAACAAACTATTTCGGTGTACTACCCTATGGCTGACAAATTGAAAACAATTTCTCATCAAGCACCGGATGACTCTTCAAATTCCAATACAGAGACATCATCAACCGAGGTACCAACTGACACAAACGTAGTGAACTTAAGAATGTATCCAGTTACGACAAGACTGGGTTTCTTCATGCAAAATTGAACGCAACTTCTTGTCCCTATGAAGTATAAGTACAACCAAGTCAAGCGTTCGTAAGATAAATTAAATGGTCATGCGTGTTTGCAACACGGAAGATGGAAGGTTGATTATCTCGGTAATCATAAAGTGTCAGATTACCGGGTGCTGAGGCTGTACAACATGTCAACCGAATGGCAACGCACGGTCGATGGACCACGTCTCAATATCGAATGCGCGTATCTGACAAGTATCGACGGGACGAACGATTAACGCCAGTTGGCCTAAGTGGAGTCAATAATTCAACCCTTCGAAGTGTTCACTCTAAAGACAGTGGTGAAGACAGTGTTTTAATGTGGTACTAAATAAAACACCAATAAAAAGATGAATGTAGCGAACCCTAGTCGTGATTCCATGCGAAAAACTCAACCGGACAGAACCAGCGGACAAAGTGATGCATGGGATCATATGGGCAGTTCAACCAAGGCAGTCCAAGATAATGCAAGGAAAGCACATAAACCAGGATGAATACATAAGACAGATTATGTAGTGTTGATAAGTTAGCTGCTAAATCGGTAAAAAAAAACAGAGGCAGAACGATGGAAAGGTTTGGCGGACCACTAAGAAGCAAGAGATGGTACTAGAGGCTGACTCGACTTTCACTGAAGATCTTTTATAGACGCTGGGAATAGGTCATCAAAACAACAATGCCGTGTTGTACAAAAACATGCAATCCACAAAGAACCAATAAATACGTTGGATATGAATAAGAAACGGTTGAATTAACTTCAACTGCAGAATACAAGGGAAATAATGTGTCGACCACCAGGAAATCGTCTCGATTAAACAAGGACAGATCGTCGGCAATATAGGTTAGGGTGTTGAACAGAAGAAACATAGGATAGGCTACACCGTTACCTGAGGCAAAATGTGAGACCAGTTAATACTTAAGCGTAAAAGGTCACAGGGCCCAGCAACCAACAACTTTCCACCAGACAAATCAACACGGTGTCAACAATCAACCAACACAAACTACGACCATTTCAACAATGGGTGCTTTTGTGAGTTCGTTCTAGGTTTTGAGTTGAATATCCACAACAGTTGCACAGATGACCACTGTTTGGCTAAATCGGATAAGCGATGAGGTGATTGTAAAATTGGGGTAAATTATATCACAGTCCATCGGAAAGCTTGTCTCAGCAAAAATAGACTGTTCCTTTATTATCAAACGGACCACACCATTTTCATCTACCAGATACAAGCACTATTTAATCGTTGTGATTGAAGTGTACGAATAGCCTTCTTTTTCAGGTTTCAGAAATGGAAAAACGAGGATTTACGGCGAATGAAATTGAGATTCTTCTATTGTCTTCGGCAATGTGAATTATTAATTCATTCGGTTGATGCATCTAATCGATAAGGTTCGCCTTGGAATAATGTGCATCCTTTAGGAAGTCGGCCGTGCTTTAATACGTGTGTTTTTACCGTTTTAACCAAAGAGAAGTGGAGGTGGGAATAATCGATTTGTAGGGAGCTGATAGGTATTTGGCACGGTTGGTCCCGTCAGCTAGACATGTGTTTCGTTCGATTGACTGGAATATCTTTTAATTTCTCATCAATTAAATGCTTCTATTCATTTTACTGAGGATGACGGAAGAGAACAAGAGAATGACAGCAACGAGAAGAAGGAGGGATAAGCAGACAGAGACACGCCATTAACAGGAACGTTTTAAGTGTTAAACGAACCGTAAGTATTTGTGTTTTAATGAACTGCTGACCTAGTGTCGAAGATGACTAGTCTTTAACATGGCTTTATCCGTAATCGCTGTAGAGAGATCGCTGGATATGAATAAATTTTTACTGATAAACAGCGGTGACACGTGCATTTTTGCAAGCACCTGATTCCAGTGACAATCAGCGAAGTCTAGGCATGCTATGTTTGTTGCTGGTTCGAATCCAGCCGAAGCTCTGACTTTCCACAGTTGGGTCTCATCTAAATTCATAAATCTGCCACACTACTCGTTTGTAATACAATTTCTATGCTCAGCACTGGCGTTGGTGGATTCCAGCGTGAACTGTTTCAGAAATCCTGTCTGGGCAGTCGATCCCCTGAATCATTTGGTGGATTCCATATGAGACAGTGGGACGGGTGGGTAACAGAGTCCGAATGTGAAATTTCCGAGCTCCTGGTGTGGCTTCGTAGCTCAGCTGGTAGAGCGCTTGCCGCGTTGAGGCATGCCGTGTCTGTCGCTGGTTCGAATCCAGCCGAAGCCCTGACTTTTCACAGTTGGGTCTCATCTAAAATCAGCGAAGTGTTGGACAATTATTTCGACTTCGTTGAGTTTCTTTGACGCTAGGCGTACTCGGGACTGGAACCCACGACCTATGAATAAGTACCATAGTTGCAGGTCACTCCGATGGGATAGTCCAAACACGTACCCCCGAACCACGGGCTTCCTGTGTCTGTGTGGTGCTCACAAGTCCTAACCAGATAGATACAAGTGTCCACCGCTTTGCTAATGGTCAGTCAGACCACCTACTTGTAACCATCTTTTCTCGAATATCGTGACCATTGCTTTCCAGATTGCAGACCGACCGTTACGTGCTGATCGATCTCAGCCAATGAGAAAAAGAAATGCAGCAGCTGAGATAGTAATTTCCATACATCACTACAACCCCAGTGATCGCCATCAAGTGGGCTAGTGGATAAGTGTCTGGATTACAGGTCTGTGACAACCTACCAATTTTTGGGCAAAAACCGTCTCTCTCGAACTCTTCTGGATCCGCGCGAGATATCTGTTAGTTTACAGATCGACTATAAGACAGTTGATCAGCTGAATTCTGTGGGAAGAGGAAGTAGACCGATCAATAAGACTACTGAAGCGTGTATATCCTGTAGGCAGTTATTCGACTGAGAACATAATGCTTCTGGTTGTTAACATTTTAATTCGACCCTATCATCCACTTACTAAAAATCAGTCTGAACACGCGCATCAAAAATGTATGTCAATACCAAGTGAATCAAATCACTTAGATGATAAGTCACGTGCTTTTACGCTCGTATTCAACTTTGTTTTTAAGCAAGTGACTGATAAGGCATAATCAGAATTTTTACATTTCGCAAACAGAATTAGATCAAAACGACATGGTCGTTTAACTAGTGAGTAAAATCAGTTTAGTAATGTTACGGAATTTAGATGCCAGATTTGAGTTACACGTTACCAAGTGTTCATGTTAGCCAACACAGTCTTCAGTTGTTTCCTCAAACTTCTTACGTAAGTAACATGTTCCTTCGAAATAAATGACCTATCCTTCATTTTTGACTGGTTTGCTGAATTATCCCTTATCCATCCGTTGTAAATTCGTAATACAGAAGTCGTCGTTAAATTCTGAATGATTATAATTTTCTTTGTTCACAAATTCAAGCAAACTCAACACATGGTTCATTGCCAAGCCGGATAGAGAGTTGCCTAAAATCATAGCAAAAATGAAGTCAGAATTGTTCAGATGGGAAGTGCTTGGACGTACATAAAAAGAAACCTTATTGTCATGCATTATTGATGAAGTTTAGTCATGCAGACTTTTAACAACTGTTGAAACTTGTTAGAATTAAGCTGTTGAAATTTTTTATACTGTGAAACTTCTTGATAATTTATGAGGCTTTCGAAACAAAACTCTACAACTTATGTAAATAAAAGACTAGGGGCAGATGGTTACTAAAAGTAAACTGGTTTATTTGGTCACCAAATAAACCACACAATTTATGTAAATTGCATCCCAAAACTTCCGGGTAATGTGAACTACAGTTACCACGCGCCGGTTATTTGTTTGAGATTTGAACCTACGGTTAATCACTCTACTTCCTTGAGGTCCGGCAAACTCCTTCTAACATTCTGGCCAGCATCTGTGTTGACCTTTGAACTGTTAATCTGCAAACACTCTGATAGCTGATTGTCTGAACAGAGTAGGTTCAGGTTTACGCATTAAGACGATGAGCATGTCAATACCACCCCCTCTCATTGTATCTAGTCCGCCTGGGGCAATAATGAACCTCAAGTTCACTTGCTGAACGGCTGTTTATCTTACTGGAAATTGTATCTGTTCTGCTTGGGTCAAGGATGCTTTCTTGTTGATGAAGTTGACTTACGCATATGAATATGAACAAATTTTTGTACATTTCTGCCAACAAATCCATTGAACATTTTCATACATACCTCCGAACGAAAACGTGAATTGTCATTTACGGTGGGAAGTTTACTTCGCCGGATTTTGTTGCAGTTTAGGAATTCCGTTCAATAGCACTATCTTTGATGTACGTGGAACTGAACACTTTCCAAACTCACACACTTATTCTGCTGTACCATCGATAAGTTTGTCTAATCTTAATGAGTTCTGACATGCAGCTGTGAGTAAAGTCACCACCATCCTTTTTGCAGGTAACCACGGTCTTAACAAAGTTGCAACTGTAAATGTGCACGTTTCAGCGTAAGGTGCGTACCATTAGATTAAGTTTTCGTTCTTGTCAACATCCCGGTATGACTCACACGATTACTTTCCTCAACAACACGCTAACCAGTCATGCTGGGAAGTAGAGGGCAGGTTCCATTGTTACAAAGTCAGTCTGGAAGAGCATACCTTTGTAGACAAGGTACAGTTATCAAAGCGGCTGTCTGAAAACAACCAGGCAGGCGACTGTTCCGGCTGGCCTCGGTGTTTTTGTGAGTAGGGCACAATGTTGGCAGACCATTTAACCTTAAGAGTCTGCATTGTGTTACATTGGATAAATGAAGAGCAGTTTCCAGCCACTGCGATAGTCTTACTACACATGGGTCAGCTAACGATTCTGACTGCGGATTACTCAAGGGTAGATACACCTGTCGGTCAAATTTACCTGCATTCTAGTGTGGTAGCCACGTAACCGCTGAACAGGCCAGCATATCATTTGCACACTGCAACGTGTACTGTCGGTCGGTGTATTTGATTCTGAATGCGAGTTAGGGTGGTTGATGAGTCACTGTCGGAAACAAATTGTTGTCGTCTGTAAGTTTGGAGAGGTTCCTGTCCAAACTCTGGTTCGTCTGGAACCCCTGGTCAGCGCAGTGGGACCGTATCTTAAGCGTTCCATTCTGGTATGCTGAAACGTGGCACTACAGAGGTACGCTTGGTTTCAAAACTCAGTTATGTGTTGGAGCTAAACACGGTGCAAACCTTTCTTTGCACAAACCAACCTACTTTTTAGGCCTAATGAGATAAGTGGTCCAACAAGAGCGAATATACGGCATGCTGTTAAACGTAATGAGATTCGTAAATAATTCGGCAACATACTGAAACATCTTTGACGAGGGCTGACGAATAATTATACTGGACCTGGCATAGAACGAGGCAGGGTTAGTTACGATAGGCAGAACGAACCACTGTTCGAGCTTCATCAAAATTTCGCGGTTCAAGGGGGGGGCAAAAAATCAACCTTTATCGGTCAAACTGTCGGTCAACCGGTGAAAATGGTCACTCGACAGTCGATCTATTTCAGTCTTCAATAGGACCGCAGTACCTGTCTTAACAAACGTTAAGTTTCCGGTGAATCATTTATCGCAGGACAGACAGGTTAACTGGTCGTGGAAGTGAACCAGTACACCGGCAACCTACGTTCATTAGTCAGGTAGAACGGTGGGCTATCAGTTTGTTGTGAGCGAACTCGTTGCACTGACTCTAACTAGTCGCTCTAGCTTCGCTGGCTCAAACGGAATTGTAGTCAGAACAGAGTTCATAATTTTGGATAGTCATAAAACACCAACAAACTGCCGAATCACTTTATTTCTCTGGATTGTATAATGATCCGAATACTACACTCATAGCTATGAGGGGGGAGCTTGTTAACTGAAGTCTATTTCAGGTCCATGATAAGTCAACATGATGGGAAGCCATAATTACTTAGGAAATGAGCACAATAATAAAATACATCTTTCATTTATAACAGATATGTTGTTCCTAAAATTAGGCTATTTTTAGTGGCAGTTCGATATTATGTTCAGTCGATGATAGAAACGGTTTTTAGTATGTTCGGCTGGTATTACTTGAACGCAAAGTGGATGAACTATTTTAAACTGAGGTAGTTTAGACAAGCACCTCCAAGGCTGTTTGTTTGAGTGCTCTGTGATCAAGCTCAATATGTGAAATTAAGTTTGCAATTGGTTACCCACGGAATCATGAGGGCATGCTAAATGAGAAACTCTTCAACAACATGGACTACAAGACACATCTAACCTACCATCCTGGACTAGTCACATGACAGATGTGTACACTGAGCTTTAGATGAACGTCCCAGTAGAAGGAATATATAGGTATATTTCAAACCATATCATAAGCGCGTTCAGTTTGCTTTTGTGTATCTTGTTTCTTTCTTTTTTTAGTGAATGCGTTGTAATTATTATCACTTTTTACACCTTACTTGTTGAATTCACGCAGTTATGATGTTTCACTCTCAGTCATTATAGGGAGAAAACGGAAGGAGCGGCTAGCATTTACACCTTGTTGATGTCATCGGTGGATGAACTAAAAACCTCTTTCTATTGGCAGCCTGAAAATTAAATCAGGCCCGCATCTACCATAGGTATGGAAGCGTGAACGGGCACGTTTCCATAGTATCTTGTCAATCTCACAACCCCGGAATGTGCCAATTGTTTCTCCGCCTTTGCAGACACTTAATTTGTTAACCAATACCACTCAAAAACAGATTTCCAAAAATCTGATCAGATATATTTGAATCATGAGTAAAGTTCACATGTGAGAATAATTCGGTATGATTAACTCGCTGAATGAATCACTCTTAAGCTCAATGAGGTTGTCAACCCACCCTTCTCTAATTCCTATTCATAATGAAAGCATAGAGATCTTTAGCAGTCAATTGTGCCGTGATTGTTATACGTTAATCGTTTGCTAACACCAACTGGCGGATATTCACTCTTGTCACTGAATTCTGTGTCCACCTGTCAGACTTCGAGATAGGTAAGTAGAAGCGAGTCAGCCCAGGTCGGAAAGGTTCGGATAAACTGTTCGTCAAAGCATTTGTGCGAACAAGGTGGCGTGGAGGAGGACCGGAGTGTTCACTTGGTCGTCCGTTGTGTTATGAATGTATTTTATCGGAAACTGTTCGAACCACTTCCCAACCCGATTGGTGAGATACGTGAAGCATTTGGCTATAGTGGATGCTAGATTGTCCAAGGTCGGGGTAGTGCGCTGAGATGAAATGTGCCATCTTTGTGTTTTGAGAAGCATCTATGTAGCAATAACTGCCTGGACTATTTTTTACGCACTAAAAACTGATCCGAGTCTAGCTTGGCCGGGCCACGTGGTTCGTACCTCGGTCGAGTCACATTGTGCCGGATCTGGTTTGTTGATACTTTGGAGGAAACACATAAGTTAGGTGATGGTGCGATTACGGATTGGACAGTCTTGCCAGATTTGCTCTACAACATTAGAATTATCCGCTTGCTAATCTTAGTTGAATACACTTTCAAACAGGACGATGTGTCGTAGTTAACAGCTTTCTTGTACCTATAAGACCGTTGCTAACTCTTTTTAGGATTCCACTTAACTTTTTAACGCAACAGTCAACGATAACACAGTCCGTAATGTCCTTTGGTACGGTTCAGTGTTAAAAATGTTTCTCACGATTTCGGTTGAACAGGACGCACAGACTGCGTTCAGTTGTTTACAGTCAAACATTTCCATCAGCTATTTTCTTGCTCGCAACTACGCTGCTTTCAATATTAATTGTTTGTTCACGTACCAAGCCTCTCAGCGCGTGTTTATGATTGGTTACAGTGAAAGTTAACAGGGACCCACCACACACATCCGATGCTGGAGGGTCAGTTAGGCAGAGACATCGATCTGAAGACCGGATAGTCTAGTCGTTTTGTGGATAGTATGGACGTACACAGCGTACATTGGAAATATGCGAATAAACTCTGCATAATCAGTCACCATGGTGAATCACCTAAAGCTGTGAGCTTTCGGGAAACGCAAACTAGAAGGTGGCAGAGAAGAAATGCGAAAAAAAGAAATGAACTAATTTTGTAACAGCTTTCCAGACGCATTTCCTCCACTGCCTTTCCAGATTCGGTTAGAAGAAAGCCAAAAATGGTGTGTGAGGTGAAGGTTATACCAACCCTCAAAATATGGCCTCAATTTTGTGTGACAAACTGTGAGCTATCTAATGTTGTGATCCACCTCCTCTGACATGCACCTGTAAGGAACGTTTTAAAATTGGTTGACTTCGAACAAAGTTGACATTATCTGCGCGCGGAATTTGCGTTGGGACAGTTGAAGAGTGGTGTTAGTGGTTCACCATATCGGAGAACTACCCATATTCAGTTGTCAACCGTTTATACTACTGGATTTCGTCAAGACAGCAGAGGACATGTCGATATTAGTCAAAATAAACACGCTACCGCTTTAACCAAAGTATCCAGATTTTAATTCCATCAGACGAATTATGGGACGGTTTGGCCGCACAATTTGCCGGCGCTGAAACGTTGCAGCACCTGTTGGCCGCTGTAACTGTGTACACATGGAAAAATTGCTTCATTCTTAAATTGCAAATGTTGTGTACACCATAGTGAGAAAGGTGTAGGTGGTAAACCCCGCCAAAGATACTGAAAAACCCATATCGTTGTGTAACAGATGAACAGGAGTAAAAGGGCACGACTCTCACCCTCAGTTCACGCACTTTTATCTACGTACACATACCGCCTGCTATCTACCACTTGATCGACCTTTGGTGACTTGTTATATAATGAGACATAGGTATTAGTGAATCAGTTTTGGTGCAGTGGATCCAAGGGACCAACTTGGTAAAGGGGCTAACCGAAAGATCCACGCGAATACGAGGAGAGCGATAAGATTTAATTGGTGTTCATTTTAAGTCAGCCAAATCCCGACAGCAAATCGGCGACTTAAGGTAATGTTCAGTAGGTCTAGTGAGTTCAGAGTTTGATTTGATGGCTAAGTCTTAGTCGATAATTATCAGGTAAAGATAACGAGCAGCGGTGGCGCCTTCCACGATGGTGATCGTGCAACCTGACCACTACTCGAAAGCGAACGTGATTGGGCGCTCAGCTATGCTAAGTTATTCGTTGTCGGTGCGAGGTCATTTACGCAGTTGTAATCAAGATAACCACGCGAAAGTATGGTGAGTTCACCTCCCGGCCATGACGACGATGTGCACCACCGATGAACTGCACCCTCGTCGAAATTATGATCCAATGCTTTTTTCCGTTGGGGCTGGCTAATTAGTTTGTACGAACGTGAAAGCTGCGATCAGCTGTAAGTGATGTTTGATTTAAACCATTCATTCTTCCGCTTATCGACTTGTGCACTGACCATAATCTCCTTTAAAGCTTCAGCTGGATGACAAAAATGAGACATGTATGAATTTGTCTTGAAAAGGTATTGTGTTCATCCTTGTTTCATCGCCTTACATTAGACTACTTTGTTGGATATTAACATACTGATTCCTTCCCGTATGTTGTTGAGCAGCATTGTGACGGGTTCCTGATTTATCTTCCGCTGTGCCCTCAACATCGTTAGCCTTAGGCGTGAAAGCTTTAATGAGTCTGGACTGAACCGGTTTCTTGATTGGGAAAGTTTCAACCAATCAATGTTCGTGCACGAGCTTCTACAGACGGAATCACGGTCAAACTGACGCCAACAATTCACGGACGGAGATCAGCTGCTGTTGAATACGCATCTGTTTCAAACAATCAAGTTGCTAAATGCGAGGTCGTGGAACAACATGACAACAAACTGGTCAATCAAAACGTGAGGATGCCTGTCGCTTTATAGCAGTCAAATACTTTTGAACATAGCAGTAAGAAGACGGACACTGGTAGATGCTAGCATTTCGTATTGCCTCTTCAGTACCAAATAACAATAACCAGGAACATAAATATGACACTAATGGGATGAGGGGTGAAGAATAAAAAAGCAAATGGGGTGGACAAGGACAGGACAGAATTATTAAGTCCATGGGAGTCTGAGGCTTACATATAATTGTTTTTGTACACACAACGCTGGCTTGAGACGACTAATCGCGACCGCCTCAGCAAAACGCAGCAAACGCGGATTAGCGTGGCGCATTATAAATCTGAGTGTTAATTCTGGATTAATCCGGTGGCCAGTGGCCAACATGTGCCTGGCGATAGACGAGGCCGGAAGCTTGCGTGATCCCGGGACGAAGGACGTAGATTGCGCAGTCACATCCTGAACCCATTTCGGCAGATGTTCCTTCATCCTAGAGTTCTACCGACAACTTTAAGTTGTCAGCGTTTGTCTGGTTTAGACAATAGCTTCATTGGTGAGTATCATGTTGTGCTGTGTTGCGTAGTTGGTACTGACGCATCTGCCTCTTATTCCCACGGGAATTTCGTCTTTCTGATCACTTTTGTTGCACCGACAATTTGTTGTCTATTGACTTCAATGAGACCTTGTCTGTGGGCAATTTCGTGCTATCCTCTCTGGTCTTCAGAATCATCCCTGGTTTCCGGTTGGTCTACTGAACTGCTTATCTCCTCCAGCTCGTAGCCGCTATCTGTTGCTCCTGCTTATCTTGCATACAAAGCAAAATTTCCCTGTTAACCTTGTTTCCCATTTATCTGCTAGTTTAGTTCTCTTTAACGAATCGCTTGTCGTCTAGGTGCTCCTGGATTTGGTATGATTGTCGTCCTTTACTTGTTAGATTTCGGACAACACAAGTTGTATCTGACACGAACTACTAGTTTGTCCTCTGGTTCTGTACGGTTTGAGCTTATACAATGAATCACACTTGAGGTATATAGCTCTGTCACTTTTGTGTTAGGTTACTTAACGCCATATTAAAATACCTTTCCTCATTGCCGTCTTCATGTGTTAATACCTGAACGAATCGACTTATTGAGTTACTAGATGTTCACTGGTAGTTTCTTCTGTACTAGTCCACTGGCTACAAATTATTAACTGTTCTGCAGTGGTATTGACCCAAAATTGAGGACCTGAGTCAGGATTGAGGACAGATTGTATTTGTTAGTGGACACGTAGGCCATAGGTCACAAAGCCTTGAAATAAATGAGGATTGATCACCATTCCACTTGGTTTCTGGGATAATTTGTCTTGAACTTTGATACTCGGGTTGAGTATACAGTGAGATAGTGTTAGATAGTTGATAGAAAAATAAACTAATTCTTACTTGCATTCACTCGGTTGGACTCCATTTGGGATGAGAGCTACGTTTACCCAAACGGAGGAATTGGGCACGTTTCCCAAGACGTAGAAACTGTGCACGTTTGATAAGGGGATCGTTCATATAGCCCAGCTCCTCATATGGATCACGATCGTAGGTGGGACTTGAATAAATACCCTGTGCATAGCATGACGCGAGCGTAACAAGTAACAGAGTGATCAACACGATTCTACAAATGGATGGGAAAGCACACGGGAATTACGTCCGAATTGCTGTTTGCAAAATTTGAAGGCCAAGCTGTCACACACGTTGGACTACGCAAAACTATCCCTGGGATTTCATACAAAGAACAATTTGGATTGAAAATATGTAATTTGTGTTCGATTTAGGACGGCAACAGGAATTTACGAGTTTCGAATCGAAAACCTGGATCTGTTTTCGACTAAGTTTGAGGACAGCACTAACTGTGGCAAACAGATTGCGGACGTAATCACTGCTGAAATTTACTCAAGCCATCTCATCCGTTACTAGTGAGTTTACTTACCACTGAAACCAAGCTTGTTGTTCGCGGTTGTCCTTCTAATTACACAGTGATTACCAAAGCACCCTTATTTTCAATTTCAGTTAAGTTGACAGTTCCACTCACTCAAGTAAAGGCTGATACTTTTTTAATATGACATACTGGATTTTAATTTGCACCGAATTTAGTCTATTCTTTCTTTAGCACTACTTACAAAGTAACGGGAGGACAAAGCGAAAATTCAACTAATCCGGCTTTCATTGAAATACTTCGATGCACTCATATATATATATAGTGAAAACCTACAGCTGCTGGCATACAGCAACACGAGAAAACAAAAATGTAGTCGTCGTGATCAATCAGCCTGATGTAATACATACCACAGAGGATAATCGAAAACAAACTAGAGCAACCGAAAGAGTGGGATTAGATGAAAGTGTGTACAGCAACAAAATGAAAACATCATTGGTATGTAAGCCCACGATCAGTTGTGCCTACATGTTGGTCTAGACGTGGAGAACATGCCTTAGTAAACGACACTTCTCAAATAATGACCCGATATCCTAGAACACGAAACATGGGATTCGTGACGAGAATTCTTCTCATTTTACCAATGGTTCAAGTATTTATAACCCGTGAGAGCAAAAGACTTATTGTACAGGATGATTAAGGTATTTTGCATAATATGCAGTCAAGAAAAAGGTTTTATGTTCAGTAGGTTGTTGCCACAAATTGAGACAACGAATTGAGTGTGCTTAAGTGTTCCATACTATTACAAACTTGTACTCCTTAATTATTCTGTGGGCACAAAATGACGGATGGCTATGATCAATACCAACTGGATACTTAAACCCATTACAGTTAGCGTGATTTTTTAGTGATAACTGATAACGTTGCACTCTCGTTTACAACTCTGCTGTTTGTTTGAAAAGTGTGGACAACATGATGCGAGTTTAGTCACGGGCGTTTTAAACAGGTGTCGCACAATCTTTCCGTCTGTTTTGTAGTTTATTTCGGCCACACTTTTCCTTCCGTCGGTGTATGGCAGTTGTGAATCAAAGTGGATGACTGATGGATTACTCCTTAAGGCGACGATGAAACTACCGGATGGGGCTTCAGAGTGAATGCAGTGATCGGTAAGTTAAAGTTAAGTTCACATGTGCATTCGTGTAACCTACTTCCAAGCTGGCCATCTATTTACTGGATCACCTCGGAAAGTGTTCATTAGTGCTTACGATGAGAATTGCTAGTGCGTCCAACGCAACTGCTTCAGCACTTACATGAGATTAAATCTGCAATAAGAATTAAATTGTTTAAGTATCGAATTGTTCACGGAGTCATTCTATTAAGTTCATGTTGACGCAAGCCTATAAAGTTTTCCGCGTTTCACTCCTCTACTGAGGACGTTAGATCGTCCGAGCCTCGGATGTACTAGAGACTAGCTTTGGATAAAACATTCACGCAGTCTGTCTTCTTCGGAATTCTGGTGATGTGTACTGTGCCAGAGGTTTGAGTATATCCTCGAATATGACTCCTTATACATGAATTTATAAACATCTGTTTGGCCAAACAGCCTATTAGTTCACATGTTCTGTGACTGGTGGAAATGTAAGGAACTATCTAATCATTTCACTGCTTACGTGTTTGGCGTCTCTAAGGGAACCTGAAGGTTTCAAGTTCGCAACATATCGCCTGAGAAAAACGGTCTGTAATGCCAAGTAAACATTTTTCAACAGTTTGAGTGAGATTTGTCAATTCTTTTCCTACCAAGGCCTTACTGAATATCGTTAAAAAGGCGAATAATCCCTGGCTCTTCGACAGAACCTGACTGTCCAAGCAATTATTGGGGCCGGGTGCCGTCGACCAACACTACTAACATGTACCAGATGTGAGCTGCAAACAGTTCATATAATCGCATCAGTTATACTTTTAAAACAAGGGAATTTCTATGGTTAAGATAAAGTAATTACTAAAAACAGAGACGGTAAGTTTGATCAAGATTATTCCAAATGGGTAAAGACGAGTTTTTGCAGTAGTGTAGTGAGGAAGAGTGATCGCACTATATCACTTCCACCATTACTACTTAGTAGTGAGGCAAAGGAATAAATTTTGACATCGAAATGATCGTGGGAAAAATACAATGAGGAACATTGGAGCGCAACACCGTATGAAACGGTTGTTGCTACATAAATGATCTGAGCGTTGGCAACCGTGGTAAAAGTGACGTGCTGAGATCAGTATCGTACGCACATGAGTGTTTTTGCCTGTGGTCCTTTTCACACGTTTAAGTCATGGATTGGTTTCACAATTAAGTAACCCACGTGCCATCCACGTTCTTTACTCACGACAATACCACCAACTGTTTCCCCGTAGTAAAGCTGACGGTTGGATTAATCCTATTAGATAAATAAACAAATTTCAGCACGACAGGACATCACAAACAACTGTATGATTTCACTTTATAAATAACGATGTGTTTTTGAAAATTCTTCCGACAGGCTGCAACACAACCTCACTGTCACAACCCAATTCCTGCATTCCTGCTGGCGGGTTATAATCGTTCTTCCAAGGTACGTAAGATAACGGATAACGTTTCATGTAGGACGATTTTAACACTAAAATTACATTAACAAAATTTCGTATATCCATGAAGATTATTCTGCCAGCAATGGAATGGGTGAGTGACTAAGTCTAAGTGCGAATTTTCTAGGTTCCCATTAGAGTCTCATAGCTTAGCTGATGGAATTCTTGCCACGTTTGGGCATGCTGGTTCTGTCCTTGGTTAGAATCCAACTGAAGCCTAAACTTTTCACAATGGGGTCTCTGAAAACTTTATGCATCTGTCAAACTACTATCTGGTAATGTAGTAGAGACACTGATTTTTTCTTTCAGCTATTCCTACAACCAGTATCTCTATTTCTGAAGTGCCACAGCCACCCGTTTGGTAAGGAAATCTGTCCTTGATAGTTTAACTGCTTGCGTTAGAATCAGTTCTTGTGACGTTCAACCAGTGATCATTATATGCGGAAGTTCAGTATATCCAAACCTTCAGCGAATAACACTGTCAATCGTAGAATTCACGGTAGTGGGCTACGGAAGCTTCCGAAAGTTGTTGCCAAACTCCACCCCAGTACTGAAGTCATTTCATCCTTCACAGATCAACCAAAAAGTCCGGTTTCCAATAGTCATACATTTCTAAAGTGGTATTCACAAGCTCCGTCAGTACTCGCTTTCATAAGTGCACTTTAAGGGAAAATGTCATCTCTCTGAAGTCTTTGCAACCACCTGAATTGCGCGAACTATTCAGTGTTCAACTTACAAAGTTCACTCTCTGCAGGCCCGTGGAAAACATGAAATACAATCTTTAATACGTGCAGACGAGACAAAAACAACAGCAAATGTTAATTGAAAACTCAAGCACAAAATAGTTACACAGTGATATTGGAAAGAGGTATTTTGTGTCGACGTTCACGTTTCTTTTAAAATGGAAATATTTGTTCTTTACATTCCACTTATCATGGATATTAATATACCTGTAACACATTTCCATTGGACTTTCAAGAACACATTTTCAATTCCATCTGGCTATGTAGCGTATTACGAAGACGATGGTATAAGTGACTTTCTGTGAAATTTTGGCCAAGACGCTTCACGTGTACAGACATCCAGACGTAGAGAGATAAAGTTATATGTCGATAAAACATTTTGTTTAAAAAGTCATCATGTACATCTGAATGCTTACAGATCACAAACGCCACAAGTGAATCAACGCAATTGGTTGGCATTTGAACTCCATTTGCTACTACCGACTGTGTAATTCTCTGTTAAGGCAATCTCCCTAGAGCTAGTGACTAGCTCTTGTTCAATTTTTTGAAGTAAAATAGTTCCGATCATTTTGAGAATCTTACCGGAAGTATTGTCAGTAATGGTGACCTTCAAAATAGCGTTTCTTTTCATCACTTAACCTAAAGTTATTCCAATGATCCTTCCAAATAGTGTGAGGCTTTGCTCACTTCAGTCGATTGTGTATATATGCTTCAGCAAACGACAAGCTTAGAATGGTTCTTCATTGAACGGTTTTCTGGCTTCCTTCCGCACAAACATTCCCAGTCTCAGTATCCTCTTCTGGTGTGTTCGTATCAGAATGACCGAGACGCCTTGTGTCCTTCTTTGGATGAAGTATGCCGTCTGCCCGATCATGTGACTACACGATGTAAGAAGAATTCGTCAAAAAGGCATGGAGAACTCTGCTACACTTGTCCATGATGAGCTCGTTGGAACCGGGACTTGTTAATTTTTTTATATTAGTGATAGAAAAACGAATTACTGGAAAAACGTCAAATTTATCGTTATATTAATGCTATGTGGACGATATCCTCATGCTTACGCAATCTCAGAAAATGTTCCATGATATGATAAAACAGACGAATATTTTGTACGCTAATTCAACATTAACCTATGAACAAGAAGAGAACGAATGCTTACCAATTCTGGACATTCTCATCGATCTCAGGAGTGAGGAACCACTAAAAAGTCTAATACATTCAGTGTACAAGTTTCACACCAACGAAGAACAAAGGAGTGTTAATTGGACATTATCTACGCACACTAGACGTATTTTTTCGACATAGCTGATGAACGTCTAATACACACAGTATTTTGCAAACTAGTGGATATCAACTCAAATTTCTTGATAGATTTGTTCAGAAAGGTGTAGCAGTGAACAAAGTTTCCACAGCTGATAAGAAGAATGCCTACAATGAGCTGCCGTTTAGATGTAACAGTTCTTCGCTTCAGACGAAAAAACGTCTCGTCATGTCGATAAAGTTATCTTGCAACGCGCCTGAAATCCTAATCTCTGATCGGACTGGACAGCCACCTTTGTCTTTAACAAAAGCACAAGAGTCTGTTTGCTCAAACTCAATTATCATTGACAGAATTGATGTGTGACTGAAATATAGGAAAAGGGAACTGCCAAAATGAATTTATATTGTAAATACGGAGTCTAATTTCTACACAGGCTTCTGGTCTCGTCTGTCGTTAGAAGTATATTGGTCAAAGGTCGTCTAATTATGCGTTTCTTGCAGCTCATAGAGAGGACGACGAATGACCGTCCCAAGCCACCATTCCGTGTACAAAACAGTTGGACTCTGATGGACCTGACAGGTTTGCATCGTATTTTTCATCTCATTTACTGTTTTGGTTCTTCACCTTCACCCCAATATATGAGTTCCCAAGTAATATTACTTGGTGCTGAATACAAGATGCCGACATTTATCAGCGTTTGAATTCTCATTGTTACATTCATTTTTGTGAAGTCAGCTGAATTACAAAAAAGCTACCAGACTGGTTGTTTGAACTGACGGGTGTAAACGTGTTCGCTCTTATCACTGGTGAATATCAAGAGATTTTGTTTTAAGTAAACTGAACTCTATTCAGCTGATCGCATCTGTCTCACTCCCGTAGATCAGCCTGATTAGAAAAGAAGCACTATAGTCAAGTTTTGTTTTTTTCTCAATCTTCTGAGTAGTACCTGTTCTTGCCACAAACGAGAGATACGAACTCCGACCACGTTTTAATGAGGCGGCCGTTTAATCACTTGGCCAAGTTGGTTGTGGGAAACGATGGAATAAATGAGTTCATTTTTAACGCTTAATTGCGAAGGTAGACAACACTAGGTATTGGATTAAGACTGGTTATATGGATTGACTAAAACTTTTGAAACGAGATTGCTGGATGCAGAAGAGCCTTGTTTTAGAGCAATCAACCATCATCGGCATTAATTTGTCATGAAGATGAACTGAATTCAACCATCCAGCAAGTACACATCAATTCAATCTGTAACACTTATTTCAATTTACATTTCTGTATAACATAAAAGTGGGTTGATAATTAAGTGAGTTTACAAAGCACAGTCTCAGTACAGCTTAGGCACACGTGTTATTATGTATGTGAGTATGTTTGCAAGTCGTCAACATTTATATACCTCAATTACCAATTGAACGACCTCCACACCAACTAATCCGGCTATTTTCCTCCTCGTAACCAATTCTTTTACGTCCGTATTGTAATTAACTTGAAGACACAACACTAACAATGATGGTTTCATACATAGCCAGACATGTCCTGTAAGCCCTCTTCGGAAAATAACTGGACATCCCGATTTTGTCCACGTCGAAACTTGTCTTTGCTCGACTGAAAATGTTCCTTTTTTACACATGCTTCCGATGTGAGTAATGCTGAACTAATAGACTTAATAATGACAAGAAAAGTTTTCGCCCACTCGGCCTTGGTAAACGACAAGTTTGTCTATAACCTCAGTGTCTTACGACTTAACTAAAGCTTTCTAGCTCCTCAATGGAACCGAGCACAACGAAGCTATATGTGATCTAGTTCAAAATGGAAAACAAACCAGTGATTTGTTGTCCAGTTTTCATTCGACCATCTTGGTCGACCGACAAACAGGCTTTACTGCCTGCCAACAAGTCGAATCATGATTTCTGATACTTGTGCATGAACGCTGTTGATTCAGCGAGTTCTGTTCTGGACTATTAATCGATTTGGACATAATTCGCTAACCAAAGCTTCACACATAGATAATCCTCTCTAACAATTACTATTTTCTGATCGACCATGATATTAATTATTGTTTCTAGTAAACCATAGGGACATTGTCAATAAGACCACAAACGTTACATCTCATATGAGCAGTCATTCGTCACATTTTTTTAAGTGAAACCATTTCATATCCTGTTTTCGTGAATATTGCCCTGACCAGACAATAAAGTAAAACAAACTCACTTGCAAACACAGGTTTGTTTCACGAGTTATTCTGTTTCAATGTGAAATTATCACTCCGAATGGTCAAGAAATTACGAACCAATTGTTTTGTAACCACATTTCTCATAAAACCGAACCGATTGAGGCTAGAGTTGAAACGATAACTTGATCTGTTTGCTATTTGTCTGTTACTTCAGAAATCTGTCACCAACTGCTAATGAATCGCACGGATTTTGTTAGTTATCCAAAATAATTATTATCGATCACAGTCAGATGTTAGGTCAGTTTTAGTTTGTAGTACTTTTCTCTTCCTGCAGCTTTGACCAAAAGATATTTTATATGCAACTTTTCAGCTTACTCGTACAAAATGTTCTGTCATGCTGAATGTGAAAGCTTGTCTGATTAGCCCAAATTTATTCATTCAGACAAGTAACTCAGCTATTCTGCAAGATGCAATAATCCCATTTTCTTCGCTTTTGTTCTGCCTCTTTTTCGCCTTCGTTTTCTCTTCTCATGTTAACAACTCACTCATTTTATCCTACTCGATCCTTTCTTATTATGCTAATTAAGTTGTTGTGGGGTTATAAAGGCCTTGTGACAAGTCTTATTAAACTATGTAGTTTAACGTTTCACGATTGTCAGTTTTCAAACGTTTGAATGCTCAAGTTTTATTATCTTCCGATGTCCTTTTTCTCTCGAACTGTCAATTCGTGATGACTGACTCCTTCCCTAAAGAGAAAGTCGGACTGGTATTCAAACCGATTTTGTCTTCTCCATCAGCACGGTCAACTGATCTTGCAGCCATAAGCGATTAAATCTGTAAGTAGCAAGTTTCTATAAGACCAGCCAGTATTCTTGTCATGTCTCCTGTCTCTTTGTTTTAACAGCATCCATTCCTTCTGATACTTTCAAATATCCTTTCGCAATAATTTCACTGTTTACCTTTGAGATTTTGGGAAAGATATTTCCCTACAGCTGCAATTAACGAAGCACCTTTTCAGCTTGATAGTTCTTAATCAGTTTATTACTCGGGACGTAGTTTTTAGGAGAATACTCCCCGATCTTGCCCATTCATCACTTTCCGAGTGGCCTTCACACAGTGATACTCCATCATTACCACGTAGTATACCATCAGTCGCGTGTACAAACCGCTGCGACAACTCCAGCAGTCCTTTCGTTGCCCGCTTAGTTTTTGGTCTAGTAACAACCGAAAACGTGTTCTGTTGATAGGCGTTTTCGCCTATTTAACACCACTGACTCGCGTCCTCTTAATTATCTGTGTAATTGTGAAAATCTACTTTTCAAGTGCCCAAAGCTTTTGTTGTCTTCACTGAACTCCACCCGAAATGAAAGTGACGCCAGTCTGAGAGAAAGACAGAGTGATTCAAAGCAACAACCATAAGATTTTACCGATAACTGACGAGTGGCTGGAAACTCGGTTGGTCTTGTTTGAACGGCGCTCCAGTTCAGTCGTAACTTTCACAGTTAAGTACGCTTTACACCCAGTTTCAATGCGTAAGAAAGGCTGGACCAACTAATTGTGATTGTGTTAACACTTGACAGTAGTGCTGTGATGGGAATAGAAATTCTTGTCCTCATACTCGCAGGTTGACCGTACTGACAGTTGTACCACTGAATTCACACCCAAACGTTCCGTCTCATCAGCGTATGACTGATGTTCAGGTTGTACAACCGTCAGGAGAGCAATGCCACTACTTTGTTTGTGCCGATTCACAACCCAGCAATACAGGTCTTTTTAACCAAATTGAAGTCACAACTCTCATTAAACGTTCTGAGAAATGAACGTCATTATGATGGATTACCATATCGGATGTGCGAGTAATCACACTGTCGGCGGAGTATCTCAACGCGGTGGGAAGACACGTCCAAAAGCTTACAGTGAGCGAATCGGAGACATCACGGGCGACCTCAAGAGCCATCGTCCAACGAGATTGGACCAGCAGACGAGAAAAGATAAACGAGGTTTAGTTTGAGTAAGTAAAATATCTTTATCCATGCTTTTAATTCACCATAGTCTGCCGTCACCATGGCTGGACATTACATTGGGGGGTGGGTATGGTAAGTGAATGAGGCTTTTAGCAGAGTGCTTTAAGACCAGTAATGGAAGGCACCATATGAAACAGAACAGAAAAGTTACACCGGTCGAATGCAATTGCTGAACTACCAGGAAGGCTTAAATCCGCACAGTGGTGATTGCATAGTAATACGAATGACCGAATACACTAACGGGTACTCACACATTTATAACAATATGGGGCTAGCTGTCCAACTTTCATCAACGGTGCATCATCAGTTCATGCACCCAGCTGACAAAACTGAAATGAACAAGGATTGGTTTACACATATTCACGACTAATTCAACAGATATCCACTCATAAGCATAATTAACTTCGACGAATGGAGATCGCCGTTTTGGATACCCACAACCTATAAACTTGTAATGGGAACAGATTAACTTAAATGTACAAAACCTTCGAACGGCATGAGGAAGATGGAAAAACGGACGCCCCTGTTAATCAGACAAGTTAACGCCTGCAGTCTATTAGTTAGCTACATACCCAGTGTGTTGGCTTAAGTAAGCAGGGTGATTTCCAATGTTCGGTTAAAACAAGTGAATTGTCAAATAATCTTCACGAGAAGCATACTATGTGGTTGTCAGAACGATACAATCTTCCTCTAAATTTCTGTTGCTAAGCTGGTCTTGATGCTATCCAATACGTCGTCTTGAAAACAATTACTGGTTGCAGATATTCAAATTGTAGAACAACTCTACATCAACGGCCTACTTCAATATTGTTCAGAAGTGATGGACTCAACTGACACACTAAGTGGGATACCTAAAAAGGCAAGAGAATTCTGTTAGATTTTACACTGTTAATTTTGAGTTCACTTAAACAATACAATCCGTTGGCCAGTCTCCTACTATAGTGCTACAAACACTTCGATAATTCAGTCGCGTTCCAACTTGAGCGTAAACGTTGTTTTCACACACAAAAAAACGAACTGGCTGGAAGAAAAAAGACATTACGGACTGTTGTTGCTGTTGCCAGTCGGCTATTCGCATACATGGTATAGCTGTCTATCTGTTCATCTGTCATCATCTAACCGTTTATCGGTCTTTTCTTAGAATAAACCAAGAAATAAAACCACCGGATATTAGAAAACTTCAATAGACGAGGATAAGATAATTGTGTGGGCAATGTAATTGGCAACAAACCGTGATTGGTCACACTTAAAGCTGTCATTGATTTACACCAATATGCTAACGGGTTGTACTAATGTTCGATTACATGGTTAACCGAGATAACCGTTTTGCAACAGTCACCATGATCAGGCAGTGAAAAACGGTAATGAAGGCATATGAAACGCGGGTAACTGTTCATTTTATGATATCACACATTAGATTAGTTGCACACACACACACACACAAGGGATGTGTCACTATCCACACCATGTTATCCACCCCGATCTAGTTGGAACTACCCTTTTTCCACTACCACTCAGAACGCCAGGTTTTGTAACGAGAATGATATAAAGGAGAACCTAGAAGACTGACTGTTTGGTTTGAGACAACCGATTACACAATTTTCGCTTGATAGGATCAAGTTTACAGACATGACCTTGCTGCTGGATACTCTATCATGGACCATTACGGATACGGACGCGTAGAACAATTTCACAAAATACTTTGTGACTATTCTCTTCTATGTCAAGTCGTTCTTTATAAAGACTAGACAGAATTAACATGATTCATCCATATAATGATGATAATAATAATTATAGCATTAACAGTAATATTACATGTTGCCTCTAAGACAGGTTGCTCATAAGTAGCTAGACGTTACTGGGAAAAAGACTGCGAATTATCTCCAATGAACAGATGAATGTAAATTTAACTTCGACTAAGAGCTCTGGAGTAGTATAATCAGTCCGAAATTGCTAAATGATATTTATTTCCTTTCTAATTTGCAGCTGGAAAGGGATACGCACCGTCTACATGTGTCCGGTGTCTAACAGTTTAGTTGTAATGGTTGAAATGTCTGAGCTAACAGATGTCGTAAACAAGTGCACGTCCTTGATTTTATCAGTCACCAGCAAATGTTTCTGTCAATATCCAAAATGATGTTATTGACAATTCTCAAGCATGTTGTCTACCATTTTAATTAAAGCAACAGATGCAGTGACAGAATACCTTGCTAACTGTCAAACTAGAACCTGAAGATTTCACCGCAGATCAACTGAGAACCATGATGAGGAATACACGTGATGCGTTGACAAGCTTAATATCACTAGTTTGAGGTTCTTCACCCTGTGCCTTCTGGTAACAATCACTTCGAAAAATGACCAAAGCTTAACAACTGCTTTGAATATTTGACATTCAAATCTAACTTACTCAAATTTGCGTAGGTACAAAAATTTGTACAAAGCTCTTATCTTACAAACCATTTTGCATTATAGTTTTCTGTATAGTAAGAGCCCAGGTTATCATTATTACCATGTTTAGTGTGATTCCGATAACAGTTATTTGTTCCTTGATATCACCGCCATTCCGTTAAAATGAATAACGATCAGTCGGTTAATGAGCAAGATAACCATCGTATGGAAATCACGGCTGATGATTTCTCTGCAATACATACAGTACGTTTGTCGTAAAAACCTACATGCATTGCACACAAAATCAACACATTAAAAGCACTTGATAGTTATCTTAGTTACTGTCCGAAAGATCGGCATGCAAATTGTCACTTCTTATAGTTCTCAGGTTTCATTACATGTTCACTATTCACAAGAAGAATGAGCATTCTGCCCATCCCCGTTGCAAACAGAAGGAGTCCTCGTAGGCCTGTGATTTCACAAAAATTTCTACTCACCGAGTGGTAGTCATTTACAAGTTAAGTTATCTTGTCTAAAGTCACGCACAAGCGAATGTGAATATAAAAAGCGTGGTACTTGTAAAGATTACATACCGTACAATTGTGGTTACAAGTACGTGTATGCACAAATCATGGTGCTATTTGGTTAGATCAGAATTGAGCCGGAATTGAATAGCGGACAACCGAAATTACGCATGCTGTTTGTTAAGGAAAGCTAGATCGCTTTTTCCTGTTGGCTGGCCTTCTTAGTATCTAAAAGTATTATCCGTGATAAGCCTATTTTACGACGAGTAATGACCGCAAATAGCAGCCTGGTGTGAGATAACATGTACATCGGCTGATGCTTTGCTTTGTGTTAAACTATATTGAAACCATTCGACGGTGACTTACTATTGGGATAATGTATTCGGTGGAATGTGATGAGACTATTAGAAGGTCCTTTTACATCAGAATTACAACAGAATATAAGTGGGGTGGTATTTGTTCTACAGGAAGAAGCACATTGTCTTGTATCAGTAGATTTAAATGTGGACCATTAAAAAAGTTTACTGTCTCAGAGACGTTGACTTTAAACCATAGACGAACCGACTTAGGGAATGCTGGTCTGCACAGAAAAATCTCCCAGCAACATGGATAAAATTTGTATTAAAGTTTCTTTTTAAAAAAAAACAGGGTTTGCTCTAGCAGTACTTCGGCAAGAAGTAACCAGAAGTAGGACATTGAACACGCCATGCAATGAACCAACATCTAGTCCCGTATAGGTGAATTTGTAGGTAGTACACCAAAACATCTAAGAGTAGTCATCAAACATCAATCTGTCTGTAAGAACTAGCTGACTTCCAGTGAATTTACTCGTTTCTTCTGAAAGTGGCACAAATTTGTGAAAGAAATTATAATCAATAATTTTTTAATTGAAATGAATATATCTCTTAATGGATTTGTCAGGTTTACCTACTGAGTTGTTTCAACGAAATATACCGGAATTAAATAATTTTCAATACAACACTTTACACTGAAATTTTAAACGAATGAGAGTGGCTGTTTTATGCAACAAAAATCGAAACTCTATTGAAACTGTGATTGTCTTGCGTGAATCTTAATATTGGCTATAGATTCAACATGAATAATCTATCCATTCAGTCGGTGTTCACAACAGACCACAAAAATAGTTGAAAAGTTATAATCGGTAACTTCAAAACACCTGAACGTTCTGAATGAAAATATGTCACTCCAGGTTATCCGTCTCTCAGTCGTTACGGTCACAACAGAGCACACAAACTATCACAGTTGCTTTTCTGAAGAAAGTCTATGATCTTGTTCAATGTTTCATAAACTGGGCAATATCGTTTCCCGGGGGACGATGGAAAGATGTAACGAAGCAATAATGAAAAGCTGATTGAGGCGGATGGGCACAAAGTGTGGACTGGTAATATTGCCGATACAGAAAACTCGGTTTCAGTAAACACAAAAGTTGCTGTTCTCGTCATATCCGAAAACAAATATGTGGCGGCAGTCAGTGTTCTCTTTCAACGAAAGCTTTGCTTGTGTAACAGATGACATTTCTTTACAGTAGATTTATCGTTTTAGTGATAGACACTATATGAGTGTAATTCAGTTGGAAATCGGTATAAATTGCACAAAAAATCTATGTATCTGGTATCTTGGATCCTTGTTAACACCGGACTAAATGTGACAAATCCACATACTTGATGAGCCAACCATTCGAAGATCAGCTGTCGGTGTTGAAACAGACTTCTAACGACTTCTGTGTTCTTCGAAGAAATAATATACCCGATATGAAGTTATACATATTATTTATGTATATCGCATATCCGGAACGGTATCGTCGATTGGTCAGAGTTATATGGCAAGTTTGGTAAACTCAGTCTGTTTTAAGAGAATGAAAAAGGTGGACATTGTATTGAAACGAAATGAGTTGACTGTTGCTTTCTGTTCACTCACAACATCAGTCCTGGAAATTTGTTCATATTTTCTAGCCCGGTTCCGCTGGGCCATATAAATTGATTACCCAGCATAGCTTCAAAGCATAAAGACATAAGTCCACAAGACTAGGAAACCCTAGTCAAAGCTAGCAAGTGAGCACAGAGTGAATTTGAATTGCATAACAGACCGTTTTGCCGTGTTGTTAACACCATTCTGGTCCTGGTTTGTGTAAGTTGTGTACATGACTCACTGGGCCTTTGGCTCACGCTTGTTCGTGTTGTTTCCCTTTTTCAGAACCATTACTGGAACCCGTACTTCGGCAGAACACTATCCCCCCAGTATCTCCACGCTGCTCAAAGCTGGTCCACAAAAGTTACCGGCAATCAAAGTAAAAACGGCCAGCTTGTATGTTATACACTTGGTGATTCGGATGATTCCAGAACGGTTAATAAATACATTTCATTCCAGAAATCACACTAATATTATCTGTTCACGCAAATTGTGTAAACGCCATCAGATATTGTTGAAAAAAGTCAAAGTTCTCTGTAATACGTTTCCGCCGTCCCATTCATTAAAATGTCGCCTCCGTCCAAACAAATTTAAAATTTCTAAGCATGAGGATCTGGGACTCCACTTACTTGACAGGTAGCTTGACGCTGGGTGCGTGGTAGTATAACCACACCAAGCCAATTCACCACAACAACAATTGGGTCAAAATAACCAGTGTTCAGTTGTCGCTGTTCTATTCTCGGTACCCACTTATTGCATACGAGATGATGGAGACAAGATTTGCAATTTGGAGACCGCAAGCGAACGACAGTAATCCGAAAAATTTTGTAAGCGCCAATTCAGTAAATACTTTATTTCGCGACACGACTGTTGCCATTTCGAATCACATTGAAAATTATTAATCTTAATTGCTGAGTCCAAACGAGAAAGACATCGGTCTTGGTAGAATGTTGGTCAGCAAAAACGAATCGTGAAAGAGTAACACTAGAACGTTTTAACATTTTATTGATCCGGATCATTATGATCTTCACAACTGGACAGTACGGGTACAAGATAAGATTAATGAGTACATAACTGGTAATATCATGTATGCGATTTCTACTTAAAACTGTTCTCAAGCAGGGCCATCTGTTTTTTATTGGTAAACTGGTTTTCATTACAAACATAGTTGCTCAGTTCATCCGCAAATGCTTAGCATAATCAAGAAGTGTACATATACTTCCGAAGTAGTTACAGTGGAGCATCTTGAAGTTTCACTTACGAAATTTGCAGATATTGTGCAAGTGAATAAACTAATCTGCCAGTTTACTCGAATTAATTATCTGATGCACAACAGGCCTCGATTCGAAGCTTGTGATTTTTTCCCATACTACCTACAATCCGGAAAATGGCACCCATATTTAGGCTTAGTGCAGCTATGTAAAAAAACTGACATGGCTAGACTGAGATCTTAATCAAATTTATTGCCAAGAAACTAGTTTATCATCTGGTAATGACTCGATCATTTCGTTGATTCACAGTCATCCATTGAGACACCTGTGCGTGTTGATCATCGATCCCATAAATTTGATACCAGGATAAGCGTTCATTAGGGTTGACCTACATATACAGCTGTAATATGTCCGGTGTTACTCAATTCTGTAATTGCCATGCGTCCATCTGCTCTAGATTTAACCCCGTCTAACAACAGAAATCTTACAGTTCGACCGATGGGGGATTAAAACTCAAATCTGGTCAACAACTTGCATTACTAAGAGCTCATAGCTTACTAAAACACATGTTTTGTTGTATAACGTGGAAGTAAGGGGCGTGATATTCAAACAGACCCAATTTACAGCACATCGTTTGCTGAGTTTTTGCTCATAAAACTACTAGTCTGTGAGATCTTTTAGTAGCACCATGTAACACGACAGCGGTGGCAGACATTGCACCTCCTTTGCTGATGCAATGAAATCAGTCAACTACTCGTAGGTAATCTACACGCATTCGGTAAGGTTGAGGAAGAATTTTGCGAGCAGATTGTTCATGTGCCATTAACCGTTTGTGACATTCACCCTGGAATCAATCATTCGACTGGATGCAAGTATTCAGACATCCCATAATTCTAAATCTACATCTAATTTCAAATCACACAAATAAACGGGCAGTAAGAATTGTTCACAAATCCTCTCAGTGAACTCCTATTCACATTACTTCAAATATTTCAGTGAGTATATATTGACTAGTTTCGAGAAACCCGTGCGTTGTTGATTCATTGTGGTGAACACTAAACCAATAGACTGATTAACGCTTCTTTAACCTAGGTCTAGTCAGCTTCATATTAAGTTGCTCACTGATTAACTGTACAACTGATATTTCCAAAAGTATTATAATATGTGGGCTCACCTGGCCATAAGTGGTGATTACAACAATGTTGTTTTTGGCGATCCTGTATGATCATTTGCATAACCTTCATATTTATACGAATTCTCCACCGAACATTATACGATTTTCATTGGCCACACACCTTGTCCAATTGAATTTATCTGATGACGAGAAACGGTTAGTTCTTCCAAAAAAACATTCATCACCAATTTACTCAGGACAAACTTAACAAGATCACTTGTTCACCAGTGGTACTTGTCTAAACGACGATCTGTATACGGAAAACAAACTTTGTAAATTGAGATTTTTAGCATGAAGGATATGAGAAAATGTTAAACTGATATTATGAGGAGGGTCAGGTGTTGTGTCGGGAAGTGTTACACTCTACTCCCATTTTCGGATTATTAAAGCGCAAATCTGTCATGTACTTTGCGTCATATAGGTTAGAAACCATGTATTAGAAGATCCAAACATAGAAGTTATGTACTTTGATGTCAATTTCTGAAAAAACGTAAACGTCCAAAATCACTCATGAACAAAGTGAATTACAAGTTTGGTACTGATAAAGTTATCTCAATACATTTCATACTATTCCGCTAAAATGTTGTGAACTGGAATATTCGGCGATGGAACAGGATTAATTTTATTGATTAATTTTGTTACTTAATAGGGGAGTTGATTAATTTTATGTTGAGCAACACCCATATTTGACCGCAGTGTTTGCATTCAAATAAACCTTCTCGAAAGTAGCTGTCTTGTAAATTTAAGCCGGTGATCTCACGATTTTGCGTTCTCTCTCAATTGTAGTCGAAGAATCAACCTGTTGAGTGATATTTTGTTCAACCACAAGTAGTTAGGGATCCGATCGTTATAGGAAAATAAGCACTAGAGTCAAGTTTCGTTTCTGTTAGTGTTTGTCACTAGTGTATATCATTGCCACACCCGAGAATAGAGTTCTAACTACACTTTCTTCAAGTGACTGAGTTGTCCAATACACCGTTGATCTCAAGTTAAACAAGATCGAATCAGATCCGAACAAAACCATTTTTGTTTATGGGTAATGATCAGGCTATCCGACTGTCTCGATGAGACACGGTACCTCTGATGTTAACACCAGTCAATAACCCAACTGTTAGAACATGCAAAACAGGTTAAAGTCGCCGACTTCGCTAGGTCGCTGAGCGACATGTTGGATTACTGATGAATAGTCAGAGTTTTGGTTAGGTTTAGATAGCACGTCTCAATCACGTGGCTATCTGCTGAAGTTAACAGAACAGTCACCGTGTCCTGTGGAGACGGGCGAATAACCTGATCATTGCTCACAAGCGAAAGTGGCTGAGATTACAGATATGTTGATTCTGTCGTATGTGATATGAGGTTGACGGCGCAATTGTTTTAAATAAGCTTAACCGGAGTCATACCCTCTACCGTGGCAATGGTATGTACTGCTGAAGAGCTCTAACAAGAGCGAGCCTCGAGTCTACTGCCTCTCCTCGAAAAAGGCTGGCTGGAAAGTCTAGATGGACGTGAAATCTGCGATCAAATATGAATGATGTCCGATTTGACGTTTACTTAAGTAGTGCTCAATTGTTGTTTCGTACCATTATCTACGAAACCAGGTCATATAAAGATTGTCTTACGTATAAAAAAAATTGTGACGAATTTTATACTGCAGAATCCAAGGGCACCTGACTATGAAAAGTTAACCTAATATTTCGACATTTTCCCTTCGTTTCTGACCACTGTTTTCGTGTTGCTCGAAATGAACGGAATATTCACGAGTGTTTCAAAAGTTCAGGATATAGTGGTGCAGTTGTATAGCTGTTGTATAGCTATAATTTGCGGACTCAAATCGTGTGCAAAATCGGCCAATAGATCCATTTAATTTTGTTAATGCAGCTACTGGAAAGCAGTTGACCTGGTAACTTGCAGCTTATTTAATCTATCGAATACAGGCGGGTTTGTAATCCAAGTACAATATTGAATCGGTCACCATATTTCCACTTTATGAACCAATTGAAAAGTCAGGTGTATTTTAGATTTGAGACAATACAAATCCTATGACTTCAATCACCCTCTTGGTAAATGTTGAAATTAGAACGAGAATGTGTATTCTGGGTATAGTTCACGGTAAGTTCATTGTTTACAAACTTGGCGATACAAATGAATGAATCCAGCACTTCAAAAAATTTCCATCCAAGTTACGGAAAAGTTTCGATTCCACGACAAATATTCTCATTCCTGTCCTGTTGTTAACTGCTTAAAGTTGTTCGTTTGTCTGAAATTCATCGTTTTCCTTTCAGAATCGTTCAACACAGTTTCAAGTTCAAAGAGACACTTTCATAGTCATTATAGCTTTAAATTCACTTCGAATCCGTTGAAGAATTACAATAGGCACTCTGAGAAGTTTGGGCATGTTTGCAAGCTAGATCAGGATAGTAATGGTTGACTACGCTGATTAGGATTTCTTACCAGAATTATTGGTCTTTTGGTGGTACGCAATAATCGTTTTTTTCGCCAAATATCACTGTGAATGTGAAGTCGGTGTTCCTGTTCAAATGAGATAAAGATGACGTTTCAATCGGTCATTCAAAATTGCTTATGTGGTCTTAAAATTTCTGAAGAGAAAGTGCTTATAGAGACTTTACAAAATTCGACCACTTTTCGAAATTCCTATACTATACCATTACACTCCAGTAATGTTAATTTTATATACTGCTACGTGCACCAGAATACGGGCCCCTTCTTTATTTCATTACTGATATAAATCCGAAAAGTTATGATAGTTCCTATTCAAAACAACTGCAATTTTAAAAATTTTCCAGTGATTAAATACCCCGCTGATTTAACCGGGCGTTCGGTGTGTTCTGGCAATTTGTGCAAAGTTATGAGCGGAAAACCGTACGTCCTAACACTTGCCATTCTTCAGAGAATGACAACTAATAGTGATTGCAGATTTTTCAACATAAGCAACGGACTTTCACTTTGGCATTATTCTGATAAGTAACGTTAGCCTTTTCAGCAATATATGACACCGTAAATATTGTTTCAGTACAGTCAGAAAGTTTTGCATCCGGCGTTTAAATATATTATGTCACATAACTTAATTATTCGAGCCGTCAATGCAGCTGTGTTGCAGCTCGCTTGTACCACTTACCTAATATTTCCTCTGAAATGTTGTCACGGGATCTTACGCGATTTTTGCTGAGCCGTTGAAGCAATTTTACAATCATAAAACATTCGCTTTATCATCACTTGAGGATCGGTGAAATTTCAATTCTACAAAATCAATTCATCTTTGCAAGTCAATTCTCTTCAAGTGTACTCTTTCGTTTTTTAACTAATTCGTCACGACGCACTTGTCTCCATTCAAATTACCACACTGTTTTTTGTTACCTAAGAACGAAGATTGACTTTTATACAAATTCAGTCATCCCGTTTTCGAAACAGCTATATCATTCAATCAAAATACTTCGTATGCAACTAACTGATCATAACTTTTGAACCAGTTGTCCACTAATCCTTCTGTGACTTTTGTTACGGAGCAGGTGAAACTCACCAAGCCAAGTTTGCAAAAATGTTAGAACATAAAAACGAAAACTCAAGCGTTCGATATGCATAGTTGGTTTACTTGGCTCAAATACCATTGTGGTGTATGTTGCTTGAATGCAGATTGTGAAGTAAACGCTGACTGGTTTCTCTCAGTACAGAAAAAGCAACTGAATTTCACGTACAATATGACAGCTGTTCGAAATGCACAACGAGTTCACAAATATAATTACTTAAATGTAGTGTGACTGCTCACGGTGTTTTTTACATTAATTTTGTGCTGAACACCTTCTGTGAGCTCACGCACATATTCACGTTTGTACAAACGACAGCACTGATGGCTTCTGAATGCTGGAATAATGGACACTGTGTAACTGACCGTCTCGAAAAGCAGGCGTATGCAGGTTTCTCATACAGGTGCATTCTGAAGGTCTGTTGAAGAAGTTTTGAATATGAGATACGTTGGTGAAGTCTACTGTTCAACTTTCAGTTTCTATGTCACAATAAACAGTCGAATGGTTGTTTAACCTGATCACCTCTTTAAAAGTATGCATACACTTCGTTTCAATCGTTGTTATAATCATAACCTACATATTAGAGTGTCTAAAACGGACTTTTATCTTCAAATTAATGATAGTGTATTCTAATATTTTTTATCTTCAGGTTGATGGTAGTCATGGTTTAGCAAAACTTGATTACGGAACATAGTCTAGCAAGAGATTGCTGTGGACGTCTGGTCAATAATTACAGAGTTAAACATGACTCGGAGTGAAAAGTTAACTGTCAGGAAGCCGAATTTGAGATGGATCTCCATTACGTCGAAGACAAACTTGCAGTGACCAACCTTCGAAAGATAGAACTTTGGAGAAATTGCATTCCTTTGTGATATCTGGTATAGAGAGTTCAGTGAGTGAAAACAGATGGATTAATAAGTGGTCTTATTGTATCTCATGGTTGCGCTTTGAGGAAGTTGCAGGAAAAACTTTGAAATTATGCATCCGGTATATATCCCTGTATATCACCATTGATAAACGAAGCGGACATAGTTCAGTGTATTGAGGAACTGCTACAAAAATGCAATGACGGTTTGGCTAACTCTTGTTTGCAAATCGCGAAAGAAAATGAGACTTGATTTAACCTCCGGACCGGAAGCCAAAGGAAAATTAATAAGGCAGAAACGCTGCAAATCTTCTTGAAAGTGAAAATTCCTTCTCGAAATTCTGACGGACTTTACAGGGATTCATTGGTTAATCATGTGCCATACAAAGGTGGTCTTTGTTGTTCCGTGATGATGGACCGGCAGTTTGAATCAGCAACAAAAAGTTAACAATGTTCAACTAGTATAAGATAATCTATCGGCCTTTGTTTTCCCGTTTCCACATATCACCAACCGGACTGGACGCTAAGATCCATCCACTCTGTCTTTCGGTCCCTGACCACGGCGATCTTCTTTCGTGTGAACTTTCCAACATAAACAACGGTGAAAAAGTGTAACATGGTATTTATTTTAGGTTGTGTAGATTATCTATGAACTAGAGAACACCTAAACCATCTGCATTAACGGCGGAACGTGTTCGTTTGAACGGTGTTTTATAACATTATTGCAAGTGAGGTATATACATACACGGCTAGATGTTAACATTTCATTTGTTCTCATCAGTCATGAAAATAAAACGGCAGAATACATAAGATATGCAGGTAGCAACAACAATAGAAACAGTCAATGATTGAGTTTTCATATGAAACAAGGACTGTCAAAAGGTTCAAGGCAAATGAGTTGTATAAGTCAACAGTTTGTGCACACCATAGACTGTTGACTCATGCAACTTATCTGCTCTGAACCTTTTGACAGTCCTTGTTTCATATGAAAACTCAATCATCGACTGTTTCTATTGTTGCTGCTACCTGCATATCTTATGTATTCTGCCGTTTGGTTTTCATGACTGATGAGAACAAACGAAATGTTAACATCTTGCCGTGTATGTATATACCTCACTTGCAATAATGTTATCAAAAATCTATAAAACACCGTTCAAACGAACACTTTCCGGCGTTAATGCAGATGGTTTACGTGTTCTCTAATTCATGGATATTCTGAATAATCTGTAAAATATTACGTTACACTTTTTTAACGTTGTTCAGGGTGAGTATTGATCAACAATGCCTCGGAAAAATTCAGCATTTTAGGATTCCGATTGCGCAATAGTACTTGAAACGAGTTGGAAGAGTCAACAACGTGACCCGTTTCCATGTTGCACGTTGCAACGGATGAGGTTGGTATTAGGCTCACTTGCTCTGTTGCCCTTGTTTGTTGCGTCACCGCACACACCAACTACTTACACAGATGTTCAGTCATTTTTTTCGTAGGTACCGATGTGTTCTGCCGATTCGACGTCACCGCAAATACAAATAAGCTGATAGATTATATGAGACAAAACATTTCCGTTGGTCAGTATTATGAATAAGCTTAACGACAATCCTAGTTGTGAGCGGCAACCACCGTCCAGCCACAGGATGTGTACGGGCTAATACAGACTGTAATTGTCGACTTACGCCAGTTGCGATATGGTAGCTTCTGAAATGTATGTTCAGAAAGCCCCGTTTCTCGCGAACCGTTTTGACGACAGTCTTGATCAGTCTTTTCTGGTTGGGAACATCGACTGGCTTTTTGGAATATCCGTTTGTGAGCAGTACCTTCGTCAATCTCCCCTCTTGTTCATGCAAGCAGTCATAGGTGCAGATCTCCAGGACTCCATGAAACAGAGTTCGCATCAGGACTCTTCTGGAGAAAAAGAAGAAAACCACAAATACTGTTTGCTCCAAGTGATCTTGTGATGTACTCAGTGTTGTGGTGAGCCATTCTGTCATATAATGTGTGAGATGTCCAGAAAAGGTCAATTTTTTTCATTTCTTGCTCAGGAGAAACGGAATCAAAATGGTTTAAAAGTGAAATGAAACGAATGATTGTGGCAAAGATATAAATATCCCTCACACGTGGCTTATAGAAGTTGACACTATCTACAAAATCATCGTGTTGTAATACAGTCATTCCTAAAAATGCAACCGCAAGTGTTGGGTTCAATGAACTATCCACTGCTACACCACCAGCTTGTTTGTAGCAGGAACCTCCAAAATCAAAACGAGCGTTCTATGTGCACAAAAGTATAATTTCTTTGAGATAGTCACCTGGGAAGCAAAAATGTAAATTTTTATCAGAAATAAGATTGCACCAAAAATCAATCGTTTTTCAGTCGGGAATGTTTGTAAACAAAAAGTCAACATCGATAGAATATACTCTATGGGAACTATAGTGAACTCAGCTGTTTTACATTTGTGGCTGAAGACAACAAACGAAATGTCAACATCTCGAGATATAAATTTTATCGTTAATAGTGAAATGGATCAAAGGAACTCAGTGTTTTAAATATAGGTAGACAGTAATGTTACAAAAATTACGAAAACGTTTTAGTAGATGTATATTTGACTCAGAAAATAATATACTCGAAAATAGACATTTACGTGGATGTGCGCGCAGCTGTCTTCTCCATCTTCGGAACTGGTGTTACTTGGTCACTTATACATAGGAAACTAAGTTTGTGGTTACTTAAGCCGTTTAATTCGGTTGAATTTTACTACCAGGTCGTTAAATACGTGCGATAATGACAAGGCATATGGTTTAAACAATGACATCACGGATTTTGCTCAGAATTACTTCGTCCCGAAGATGGATATAGTGTGTACTGTCAAAGATGAGCGTGGACAATGCTCAGGTTATTCAAAACTAACATTCTTTTCAATCGGAAATGAGAACCAAAATGTAAACTGGTCAGGTAATGTTGACAGAAAGCACTGTGACGAGACATCACACACCTTGACGCACATACACAGAATCACAAGACAGAAATATTCCAGCAGATGAAATACAAACATATTACAACTTGGTGCTTGTATCATGTTTATAAACGCCTGCACACTGAGCACAAACGTTCACTTCCATCTATTCCACTTTATGGTGTCTCGCATATCACCAAATGCAGCCCACCACCAGAAAGAGGTTCATCTAAACTTTCCCTTCAAAATGAATGAATTTAACACCGTGAAAATACCACACGTTATCTATGTCCTACTCTCGACAACCGATTATTGGTCTTACTGTCTTGATACGTCCCAATTACTGAGTGGTAGTGTAGGAATTTGCAAGAGATCCAGTCGTCAACATTTGAACTTCGGCTGGAGTAGAAACATTGACGTAGATTGCATGTCATTACGCAACAACTGCTCTACTGAGTGAGATTTGAGGTCAAGTCGTGAGTTCACGTCTGAAGTGAGTAATTTCCGGGTTTTGAGGTGTCATATAGAACCCACTAATTGTTCCAGAAGATAATATACTCCTAAGGATGTTGCTAATAAGTGGTATGGTATGTTTGTTAACTTGAAACAGGCCCAATTACAAGATATCTTGTCATCAGCTGGATTCGGATTAATGAAATGTACCTCATTCTCGTAAGTGATATGAGAAACCTCAGATAGGCAGTGAATTTCTTGGAACGGTTGATGGATTTCACAAAAGACAGAGAGACGGATTGCCAATCCATTCGCTGGACTCCTGTGCCTCCATTTGGCCTTGTTCTTCAGCTAACAGATCACATTCCGCTTGGGGGCATGCAATTTCTGTCACTAGTTAGAATCCAGTCGTCTTCCATATCTCTTAAACAATCCTGCTTTGAAGTTTCATTCAACAATAGAATGCATAACAAACCGGACCCATTTTTTGCCAGCTAATCATCAGGCCAATGTAAGAAACTGACATCGAACTGAGAGTTCTCATCCATGCGCACATTCACAAGTACGTTCTATAACACCGATGTGTGAATCATGTTTGCACTCCAAACAGTCGATTTTTAAAAGGGTCTCCCAGTTGTTCGGTCAAGCTCACCATTCCACTATTTACATCAGAGTACCAGAAAAAGAGAGACTTCTTCTAATGGTCTTCTTAACAAAATGCTTAATGCAACCTCCAAAATAGTGTTTGTCGAGGGTAATGATGGACGGACCTATACACCAGCTTTTACTGTTCTCCTGAGCCCGAATATTACAGTCGGCGTTCTAATTTCGTGCATCAGAATAATCTAATCGACAAACAGAGCTAGAAGTGAACTCGACTTTTTGCACGTGACTACCTTTACCACATTATCACACACACTGTCCTCACCACATTAACGAAGATTGTCATTCCTAGTTGTCGAGAAAAACATATGTATACGGCATTCAGTCAATGAAAGACTGAACAGATTTTTGTGTCAACTATTGAAAGGGATATTTCTGGCTGCTAATTTAGAAATCTGGTTCAAGACTAACGTACGAATTAAGTGTTATGAACATGCCATCTGGTCACTGCTAACAGCGGATCTTTGTTATCGTTGTGCATCTGAAGTTGTCGGTTGAACAACCAGACATGTCCAAGCGGATCACAGAATAAAGGGCTGAATAGAATAGAATGAATCTTACAATGACTGTCTTCAGGTATTTCGGATATTTTTTAACAAAGTTCTAACCATAATCCCAAGAAGTGAGCCAGAGAAATTTAACAGATCAGTTAACCAAGCTGGCATAAATAGTTTGTTCAATTCTTGTTTAACCCCAGACTTGTAATGATCTACAAATCTCTTTTGTCCGTTCCATTCACACAGAATTTGATATCACTATCCGCAGGTCACAAACCCGTCACCCGCCCGGAAACAACGACAGCGATCTTGACTATTTTAATCTTGCTACTAATGGCTCACTATACTGACCGTTGGGTTTTTAATTCTATAGCTTATTTCCCACCAACTTGAAGATAAAAGGGTGAGTATTGTGGTAACAAGAAACGTTTGTTTGCTAATCCGCAGGGATTTGCAAATTTCTAAAACAGACTAATGTCCCCGAAGACAGAATCACGTTTTCAGAAATTACGCTTCTTTGATAAACAATCACACCTTCATTCGGCTTATTCTGTTTTTTTTCTTCTCGCAAGGAACTTATACAATTGACCAATTTCTTGCACACAATCGTGTATGTCTGTTCACCATACACCTCGAAATTTCAAATCGAATTAACTGATTCTCAGAAGTTGGATCGCGGTCTCCAGAGGATAGCGTTTTGATTAAACTGAACAGAACTTCATATGTGAGCGTCACTTACCTGATAACTGTGTGCTAGCATAAGAGGGTTGGCTGAGAAAACTGTTTAGTTTGAACAAAAAGAACAGTGTGCAAAGAATTACCACTAAAAACCCATATATATACAAACAAACTATCCATGTATCTGAATAAAGAAGACAGTAGGCTGATGTTGCACGATTTGTGTCCGGACAAATTTCGCTGCATCTTTACGAGTGCATACTACAGACCATTTATATATCAGTATGAGAAAGAGAACAAGATACCAGAGAAAGCCAATTGTCAGAGTGCACAATCACTGTCACTACCAAGGTAGCGACAACCCTATAAACAGTTGTTTCTGAACACACAACACGGGTTTGAACTTTCGGATTGCAATCGCTTCGGCATAACGCAGTGTTCGCCTGTGTGACGTTGAGTAGATAACGCGAAATGCCGTTGTGGGGTCACATTGGTGTTGCGTCATTAGGATATGACGCGCAATGGACGATGCAGGCTCCTTGTTTCTATGCGCGGCTGTGACATCATGTGTTCGCGTAATCTGTTTCCTGACCCACTTCGGGATGTGCTCCGTGACCCTGGTTCGCAACTGGCGCTCAGTCCTGCCTATGTAGGATGCTCCGCATCTACATCGATATTCATAGATAAGGTTGGATTTGGCTGACTCAGGTACCGGTTGTTTCACACAGGGTGTCGGAATCCGGAATGTTCTGAACAGAATCACTGGAACCACTGCATTGTATGTTCTCGCGATAGAACTAACCAGACGACGGTGAATAAGTTGGCATACATCATCACCCTTGAAGGGAAGACGAAGAAATACCGGCTTTTTGGACACTGTGTCGGGTCGAATTCCTATGTCGATGGGCTGTTTAAATCTTGCAATAAACGGTTTAGGATAGCCGTTTAGTTGTAGGGTGATCTCTAACAAGGCCATCTCTTCTTGAACAGTATCTTCAGTGCAGATACGTCTGGCCCGATCAAACAAAGTGCGCACCAAACTCTGTTTGTAGGATCGGGGAACAAAGCTTTCAAAATGCAGGTACTGACCTGTCCAAGTGCTCTTGCGGTGGACGCTTCGTTGAATCGAGTCGTCTGCATTTCTCCTGATGCATATATCCAGAAATGGTAGGCTGTTTTGATTCTCGCCTTCCATACTGAAATGTATGTTTGGGTGCAGGGAATCCATGTATCCACAACCGGTAGCACACAGTCAATTCTCTCGTTTTGGTGTATAGTCGATATCAACTATGTACACGTTTAATCTCGGAGGTTGGAAACTGGTGTTATTTCATAATTTTCTGTACTACTTCTCAGCGCCGCTCAAGAGAATGTTACACGCTTTGTAATTTTTGTGCCCTAACCCTCATTTACACGGTGACAGACTCCTGTTGACGGCCTTAATGGTAATTGTACACAGCGGTGATTAGGTTCAGGCTGTTCATGCACGTTATGACTTCTTGTTTCTTCATCTCCATGTGCTCGTAACACCGTTGGTAAAATCGCAGTTGTTCAACAGAACCACACCACGCTATTCAGCACTTTGCGTCACGTTACAGTCAAGTGGTTTGCAGTTTGTCTCCGCGACAGTCTGTTCGACGCAATGATATGCCATCCGAATGTCGAATGCCTAAGCAAATATCAAAGAATCCCAATCAATGAATACCTCTGTCCTATGGAAGTAACTCTTCTGGCATAATCGATGTTTCTGTCTTCTTGTCTAGGGTGTGCTCCGATACCATGTTCATTGACAGTAGTAACGGCGATGCATGCATTTTGTGCTAATTGGTTTAGGCGGTCGGTTTATTTTGTCCGGTGGCAACATCAACGAATTGTTCTTGTTGTAAAAATCATCTATGATGCCTCAGAAGACAACAGATTGTTCAAGCTTCTGCTACGAGTTAGGAAACAGAACCTCTGTCAACATTTGGATTAGTTTCATCTATTTCACAATGTACAAGTTAAGTTTCTCAACCAAAAGCGTATTCCGAGTACGGCAAACGCTTCCTCTGTGAGTATTTATTGTTGGGAAGAAGAGCAATTCATTTCCCGATGTACGTTTAACACAGTGAGCAAGAACTATCAGATAGGCATGTTTTAGGATCGGTGTTAGTGTGTCGACAACAGTGAAGTATCTCAGATCCTCGAGAAATAAAGGTACTTCAGAGTGATTTCAGTTTTCAGCTCGATGTGACGACTACGCATACACAGAAACTCCATGCAACGATCTTACATTGAAAACCATACTGTCAGGTTACCGTTTAATATAAGCAAGAGAGAAATAAAAACCAAATTACATCATCTAAAGAGACAAGTCACAGTACTCAGATCCAGAAACATTTTCTGATATGCTTCTGGGGAAATTAAACGTAGGAGATCATGTTCAAAGATAACCTCACACACTGCCTGTGGATTATTGAACCGATCTTAGTTTGGTGTGATTCAGAGATTAAACTTAGCGTACCTCAATATAAGTATACCGGACTGAAGCTGACTTGTCGAAAACACGTTCGATAATGCTGTTGTTCTCGTTTTCTTAGTAGATATAGTTAAACTATGTTACACTTGGCAAAGGCATAAACTAGCTTCCCAAGTATAGTGCAGATCGAACTTCAGTTTGTAAGAATAATGAATGAATGTTCCGTGGAAACAAATTTGCGTACTTTAGCAACTCGTTCTGAAATGGATGCCCGAACAGGTTGTTTTTTTTGTTCGAACTGACCAGTGCATCGTTTCTGTTCGTTCAGAAATGAACCTGGACACATTCTCCAAAATACACTGTCTGTATGGTTTGTGGACGTTATCTTGTCTAATGAAGTTGTTCACTGTGGAAATATTCTTAGTTTGTAATGACTGTTGTTAAGTCAGTTTTTTTCTTTTTTTGGGATTTCTTCTCCAGAGGGCACTGCACTGTAATGAAATGACTGTTACCTTTAAGGCTTTATATTTGGCAACGATAATTCGGAGTCCGAACCCACTCAGGTTAGTCACGTGCTACCGTTCTTTACGGTTCCAGTCAACAACGTTTTCTTCGTGATCAGTCACAATAACCCGTCATTTAATTAACATTATCATTACCGGCGGATACTAAACCAAACGACAAAACCTTTTGATTATTGTGAATGAGGTTTTCTCAATATCGGCGAGTCTTATGGTCGCTTACTTTCATCTGGAGAGCAAACATGCATTTATAAGTTGTCTAGCGTTGACAGAGACATGCTACTATTAAGTGTTACTTCGCTGAACGAATAAAAACGCAGAGGAAGTCCACATTGCTGGTTTGTCACCTTACATAATAGATCGGGTAGTTTTGCGGGTTGTTGATTATCCGGATCACATCGCAATAAAAAAGGTTCTGACGTTAACTTCTCAATTCTTCGTCGACCACAGACATTCATTCAGTCGCGATATTTTTGATATCGCGTGAAACTCACTTGCGAATGGTTGAGGATACTCAGCACTCTTAAAAATCACCATTTCTCCCCCCCAATTGCTTGTAGCGATGGTGCGGTGTACGCAGGTGTTTTGAATGCGTGTATATGATTGACTTGTAAGTATGAAATTAGCATTAATATTCGATAGCTTTTCAAAGTTCACCATGACACTGAAGGTGTTTGGGAATTCAAATCCGGGAATCGTGTATTTTGCCGCAATTTGTTTCCCGTAAACTCACTCTTACTGTACTCTGACAAAATTGATCATAATTCGTCTTACCCGGCCCTCGTAGATGGCTCATTTCAAAGACCCTTTAAAATTTGACGACCCTTCTGAACTGTATCTCTATACTTTCATATACTATCGTGTACTAAAGGATGGTTTATTTACGCTACAGAAAATTGAATCACTAATGGTTTATATGGAATGTTCATCCATCAACTGGTAATCCACAATTCATATGTCCACGTTTACATTTGAAATTACCCAGAAATGTTCAAAATGCTTGCGGAATTGTTTCCAGTGAGTGACTAAATCGGATTAAGCTGACGGCTTGGAAGGCCGTGAACTATCAAACACACGTTTAAAGTGTATGCACCATGATGCTGAATTTATCAATGTAGACGTGTCCAGTTTTAGTGGTTAGGCTTGTTCTGTTTTTTTCTTTCTGGTCAACGTAGCTTTATTCTTCATGGTTGCATCACTGTAAAACACTACTTCATTGGGTTCTCTGGTGATTGTGATGATGACCAGGTTCTAAGTTAATGTACTCAAAGTATTGCGTTATGTCAAATGTGTGGTGCGTATAGCTGAAATGGTTACTGTGCAACGAACAATATGGAATGTGTGTCGAATACTTCAATTTATGAGCTGTTGCAACACACAGGTGCAGAAGAAATTTCCACCAATTATTTCACATATGGAATGTGCATATAAAAAAACATGAACGAGTACATTTGGCTAACTGGGACCCACCTTCTTGAAAAAGCAACTAATTAGCTACTGAACTGGAATAACGCAGCACGTAGGTCACAAAATCGAACAATCGGGGTATGAGGAAACAGTGACCTCAAGAGATAAATCAGTCCTTGCATAACTGAGTTGACAAGATCACTTGAGTTCCGTTCACCAAAGTAACCGATAAAGTGAAACATTGAAAAGTTTCATTGGCTTGAGTGAAAGCGTGGGAGTTTCGCTTTACTAATCTCCATTTTCGTTGTAGGTAAGTTAAGGTGAAATGAGAATAAGCGCACGTTGACCTCACCAGCGTCATCAAACACCTTTTTGAGGATTTTGATACACACTAGATACGTTAAAATACCTAGACACGTTCGTTCAAAGTAGACGGTATGGTTAATGTTTGTCGACCAATCGATAATTACAGCGGTTACGGACTTCACAAAATCTTTAGTAGAGGGTTCTAGGCAGCGCTGAGCGACTTATTTGGATTGTCTTTTTTCTGTGTCCGGTATGTCTAACGCTACAGTTACAACTGAACAGTTGTAAGAAGCCACTGGTATTAGTCGGCTTGTGCACTGAACTAATGAGGCTGAATTTTGCAGATAAACAGAGGATCTGCTATGAATTCCTTTATTTTACACATTTTCTATGAGTGTTTATTCAGTGTTTACAGTTATTCAACTATTTTGGCGAAAGCTACTGGATTGATATCCCGTTTTTACTACCGTTATGAGTCTTTTTCGGTTCATTCATCCCCTCATGTATCAGATAATATAACCTTCGGGATGATCACTGTTCCCTAACATACAGCATATGGCTTTCAATTCCAACTACAACTTAACTGGGATACGGATAGCTTTAGTTCCGATTGCCTTGCAGTTTACTAAATCTATTTTGTGCTTAAATAGAACGAGGCTCATGCACCATATATACCAGCTACACCAAGTGAATTTGTGCTAGGGCCCTGTCCCTAACTTGCCGCTAACCTACATTGATAATAAAAACAGTCTGAATTGTCATCTTCTATTCAGCTTCTACTTCGAAGGACAAGTTCCTAACGGAATGACAAGTACTCAGCTTTTTTGGATAACTCGCGAAACACATGTTGAGTGGTAGCATATCGCTTATAAGAAATAAAACTTCCAGTAGAGATTTATAAAAACACCTAGGATGGGTAAAACCAAAGAAATGCTCTCTGTAATTTGCGGTTCCTTTGTCTAGAATAAAGTTTACTTAAAAAATATATTCGTTCACCAAAAGTACAGCGAAACATGTTATCACCAAAACGGATACAGCCGTTAATTTGATGACGTCCGATTTAGTCATAAATTTGGTGGAGGTTTTGTAACTTCTGTAACCAATGACTCAGTATGAAAGGTGAACGTTAGTTCAATAGATACGCTCATATATTTGACAAAATCCGCGAGCTCAGAACTCTTTTCCAGCTTATGTTTGCACTGCAACCCACAACGCTACTTCTCGATCTGGTGAATGGGATATGCTAGCTATAGACCTCACAGACAAATTTCGCCACTCAATCTTAGGCAGTTCAAGCAGACGAGAAGTATGTGAACAGCATAAAGCTATAACCCACAAAATTGGTCCACCACGAGTAAATAAAGAGAGTTCTAACCTCACACCATCGGCAATTCTTCAACCGATAGACTTTGCAAGGACAGTGAGAAAACAAAACGAGATGGAGTGGTCTGTGGATTATACGTGTATTTTTCTAGCAGTATGGGGAAAAGGTGATCTTCAAAGTAACACAATAAAACGAAAACCTTTTTGAACCATGAGGGCCCAGTATCCCAAAAGGTGCATCAGTTTATGGACTATTCGAACATAGTACGTTTTCCAGGTGGCCTCCATGAAACAGTTCAGAGCTTTAAGAAACTAAGTTAATCTCGGTACATACCACCCTGTTTCATTCTGGTGTTTACCAATAATTAAGAATTAAATTCAGTCTAATCTGAAATTCAAGGGAATGGTAAGATTGGTTTGATAAAACCTAACCAGAATCGTTCCCGGACCGAATATTGCTGGTTTGGGTTTTATCAGCAGATTTCACTAGCGTCGATTTATTGTCCATTTAACTAATATTGATAAATTTTACTAACATTACAATGCTATTTATAACGACTTACAAGGGGGAAGATTCCAACAACACCAGTCGAACTAGCGGTTGGGTCGAAAACAGAATTTTGCCAATAGTTTTCAAACTAGTTTATGGGCAACTAATTCTTTTAAACCAGACATATGAACATATAGTCTAGCACCAATTGATGATTTTTCAGTTTGCATCCGGTTTGATGCAACAGCGGAAATAATGTGTGCATACGTTTTGGACGGGGAACCGCGACACTATTCAGGCAGTCTCAATTATCCGTAGAAATGATACACTGTGCTTCACACAAACCGCAAAATTATGAAATAAGTTTTGTACGTTGATTAAGGATAGTGTCTAGGCTCATTTTCACAAAGAGTCAGTGTTTGATGTTAGTGCTCACGATTTTGTTAATCTGATTGAGCACTCTATATTGCATGAATTTATTTTGGTTGGCAAGGATGGTGTATTGGTGTTAAGTTGCAATGAATCATGTTAAATGTAGAATCAGTTGGAGTTCAAACGCGTTCTAATCTCGTGTTTCTTTGCCAACCAAGCATGAATGAAGTTCCTGTAAATCAGTGGAACAACTAAAACGCTTATCCAATGTTTAGACTGTCATGTTCTTATACGATGGTGCCATACAGTACAAACACACACACTTCTTGTGTCGACTTCTGTTCTGCTGACATTTTTGATCTAACGAACTTATGAGAATACAATTTTGTACGAAATCCTCGATCATGAAAGTTGTCAGACACTAATTGAAACAACAGTACCAAGTAGAATACTACCGATTGACTGACTTAAAAATCATCCAACAACCACGCAGATGTGCACACCTTTATATCTTCACTAAGTTTTTCACTGATGATGGAAATTGTGTTTTTATCCGCTCATACAGTCGTGGATGAATATACCGAAAGGGCCGGTCATTGACTGGATCATCACCGAATTACTACTTCATGTCCACTACAGATCTATCCAGCCAAGACCGTAAAACGGTGAATGTAAGATTCATTTTAATGGTCAGCTGCTTATTTTTGTGAGTTCAGATACACACATCTCAAACGTGTGCTTCAGCCGGTCGATTGATCTGCTGTGGTGTAGGCAACATGTTGAATCAAGTTCAGCAGAAGCATGTCATCTTATAATTACGGCCGTACATCTCAGAGTGTTCACTTTTTGCCCCAGGTTCAGGTATTCTTTTAAAAAAAATGGATGAGTGATTATTGAAGAGTGTTTTTCAGCTAGCAAAAGCCAAGTTGGCTCCAACACAAATGGACATCCAATTGTTGTCTCTTTTATAGGTCAGCTACTGTGAAAACTTAATCCTATTTGAAGCAGAACTGGATGAAGCTGAATTGCGTGACCAAGGCGATCACTCAGGCTAGAAAGTAGAACCGCAATCTCTATGACGAGATGCGCGAGAATCACTGCAACGACATAAGCCACTGTCTGAAGTCCCAACAGTCCGGAGGCTGGACAAACAAGACAGTTACACAGTCATACCGTACGGAACATACTGGGGCCAGTGTGGAAAGAAGTGCGGGGGGGAGCGTGTTTGAGGGGTAAACTATTCTTCTCCACAGTAATAAGTAAAGGGTGTCTTCAGCGGTAAAAATTACAGTCGTTACCAAGACAAATTTTTCATGAACAGTGTACGTTTTGAAATTTGTTGAATTGTGCGCAGACTAAAGTATAAGTGAGAAGTAATTAGAGATATGCTTACAAATCACTTTCCGGTAGGCTCTGTGTGAGTATACTGGCGTTTTAATCAGCGCGTTTATCACACAAACAGACTCTAAATCTCTTAATTCAGTCGATTAATGATGATCTCTAAACGGCACGTATAGTGAGAACTAGTTCCGCTCGATAGCCTGCTAGACAGACCGTTGTTCCCTTGTTTCAATATATCGGTTGATAATAACTTGTTGAATTCCGTAGACCTCAGGTTAGAGCGGCTGCAAGTTCAACTTTGACTGATTCAGAAAAACTGGCATGTTACAGTCATCACAAATACATTACTTGTGGTGAAATCCTTCCAATTTTCCAGCTCTGCTGTATTCAGTACATACAGTATATTTTTAGGGGCATCTTCCCCATCAAATCGAAGATAATAATTGTTCTCAATAACCGAACAAAACCTGATAAAAGGTAGAAGAACGAATTCTGTTGAAAAAACGTTAATCGTGCACAGAAATATAGTGGAATAGCTAAGATGAAAGCATACGGCAACCATACGTATAGTGATGGTGCAAAGAGCCAGTACAAATTTCTTCTGCTAGTTCCTTTCAACGCTGAAACAGGCTGACTGAGGACACTTTCAAAAAGATACTGTATTAATATGGGATTCAGATCACTCATCGTTTGTTACATTCTATTAACTAATTAGGTCATCAAAAAGTACTACTCTGTATACCTGGAGAGCCAGAACGTCTGCTGCAAACTTAAGACCAAGGTTGTAGGTTGGCTAATCCCAAACACTGATCACACGAGTGAAAATGTCCTTTTAAATCGTTATTTTCAACTTTGTATGTTGCCAAAACAGAACTTTTAAGCCTTTCGACAACCTGAAAAAAACTTGGTTAACCGAGAACATTCCAGTTTCTGACCCTGAAATTTAGCTCTTTAGTCACGATATATTTTGGTCAGTTCTTCCATTGCAAGGCATGAAGACGTCCCCCAAATTATCAGCGAATACCTCCTCAGTGCATCGATTGTAATCTATTCCCTTGGTTTACAAATAGCACCAGTAGTATCTCCACGCATTTTTCTCGTCACTGGAACAAGCGTGTATTACGAGATCAAGAAACACGGGTTCTAGCTTTGTTCATTCAGCAAAATTTGTTCTCCTTTTCTGGCGCGCCAGTCGTGAAATTTCGTCTGACATCTGTGAGACAGTTTTGTGGTGGCATCAGAGTCAAGCGTCGGGTTGAATTTCACCATATTGCAAGGCGATCCAAATAATCCTCTTTTAACGTGCACGAATAATCTTGTTCAGTGTTCTCTTCGTTTCATCTGCCAGTTGTTTGTTTCTCTAAAATGGCGTGTACCGTCGTCTCTGGAATTCTAAAGTCCTTTACCAATTGCCTGTAGACTTAGGTTTGGTTGTATGAAAGGTAAACTCCACCCACTTTCTGCAACGATTAGTTATTTTGTGTATGGCTTGGTAAGAACGGGAAAAATGTAGGATACAATTTCAGCCGCATGGAGCTTGGCCAGATAACGAGGCGTTCATGCTTAAACCATTGAGAAATCAGCGTGATAAATGAACTTCTTTGTGGGTTGAGATGCCTATCAGCTTTTCAGTGTGCCTTGGGTCCACTTGGTTAGAAAAACTTGTGTCAGTTCTAGTCTGAAGAGGCCGCAGCAACCCAGCCGATTACATAATTTTGTTGTGGCTGTTTTCCATTCTGATACATAGTTAAATTTTCACAAAGGTTATTTTGAGATAATTGAACCTGCCGAATGTCTAAAAAGATTTGTTGATTCTCTTGTGGATAATGTTTATCATCAACGTGTCAATCTAGAAGACGATGGCGCACCATTCTGTCGTGGAATGTGCAAATTTTATCAATTCCAAAAGCTTATTTTAATTACTACAAAATCTACGTTTGTGTTTGCCCTGTTTAATTAAAAACTAACAGTTCACGACTAGTTTAAACGCAAGAACTGGGTTGAGGATAATGCAATTTTGAATGGAACTTGTGACAGCCATTTTGAGCAGGAGCTTCAAGGAATATCACATTGGTTCACGTGATCATGGTCGATATAAATACGTACAGAGTTTAGCTAGAGCAAACGGAAGAACTATTAATTTTGCGTTTCAGTAGGTGTACAAAGCAGTGCTTTAGTAAACAACTTTGTGTACAATTTGCACGTCATCTGTTCAAACCTCATCTTCGTGAAGGAAGTTTAAACAAAGATCGGACAAACCATAATGGAGTGAAACTGTGAAATGGCCGGGCAACAGAAGTCGTAAAGAATACTGCCTATTGATGGAAATCTGGTTTGGCCCGAAAAAAGCGTATGTTCGTATTGAACACTGAAACCTGTTGATCTCTTCTGTTGCTCTTTTTCATTTATCACCGTTACGTTAGTGGTCATTAGCACAGAACCGTTTTCGACTCAATTGTACCGTAATAATCTGACACAAGGATGTGGCTCGGTTGATGGTCGCCCCTTGTAGCCCACATGGTTGTGTTTCTTTCTACATCGACTTCCTTTGTACCAAACGTGGGTTTCCAGCGGGAGTTAATCGACATGTCAATAGTTCATTCACTGTTGGCATTGCGTTTGGCAACTGGTTGAAAATTTCCTTCGATTTGCAAAATCAACTGTTTCACTCATTAGCACAATTGACAAGTGGGCAGTCGTCAGTCTGAGTTTGGGGACCTTTAGTTTCAACTAGTGTTAGCATACACAAAACTGGAGCTCCTATGTGGTCATGTCGTGACAGTTTATTTGGACTGCCCTACACTTAGTTTTTCAATGAGTTACAAAACTGTCAGAAATCTGTCAATTAGGCAACATTCTCTGAAGCAAGGTGTCGCAAGAATGGAGTCATGATTGCGGACGGTAGCGTTGTTGCATCAACTACTATAAATAAACAATTAAAAAAACTCGAGTTTCGCTCTCATTAGAGCTCATCAGTAGTGCATATCCTTGCCACGGCCGGGATTTGAACTCCGGCCATTCCAATCATGAGGCAACCGTGTTCACCACTGCGCCACTGACCTCACATTAGACATGACCGAATTATCACATCTGAACGCTCAACCACTCTCGCTTGTGAGCAATTGTCAGGTTGCCCGACCGTCTCGAGAGGACAGTTACTGTGTCTGTAAAATCTATCTGAGTGCGAACGCTGCAACCAAGTGTGAGTGATGGTCAACTTGAAAATAAACCAAATCCCCGACTACTCATCAGTAATTGAAAAACATTCCGAAACATCGCATACAAAACCGCTGAAATTGAAGCGTCTTGTCCGAGTAGGTCTATTCATGATTACTGATCGCAGCATCAGTAGTTCACAAACCACTTTCTCTCACCGTTTCACATTATGTGATTGGAAGTGTTTAACACTCTGTATGTACCAAATAGTGCCGTATTGCCTACACCTTCCAAAGCCAACGAAACTTATCACACCTAAAAGTGACCAGGGTCTACGTTTACCATGATTCCTGTAGAAATGATTGCAAATGATTACAAAAATGGTTTTTTCAATGTTGGGTTAAATAACAACTTTTGGAGGTGTCCGTTGTGTTCTAACGGCTTTTTGCAACAAGTTACGCCAACGTTGACGATACGTAGTGCACCAAATGTTCAGGGTAGCTAACTTTCATAGTGTTATTTGTGAGCTTACAAAGTTCGTTATCTACTCATTGTAGGACCAATTCTGTCCACATATTTTGCCTTTCAAATCTGCGGCAAACTTCCCATTGACAAATCCGGGTTGTCAACTGGTTTTTAAAGTATTTCGGTTTTCACCCTGATGGATTCTGGCAGATCTGACAAGAAAAATATATGTTAGTGTTATGCTTACCGGTTATCAAAAGCAATACTGTCTATGTGACACAAAACGCCATCTCATTTGACGTAATCACTTCATGTCCTCTGTAATTTTATGCCGGTGCTTTTTAAAGTCTCCAACAGTTAGCTACATGAATAAGTCAGTATCCACGACAAACTACGGAGACAACGATTAAACATAAGAGTAGGCGGTGCTTACAAAAGTTTTGAATTGAATTCAGTGCAAAATTGCAAACGGGATTGTTTATCATTTTCTTCACTATTTAGATTTCTGTTTCAAAAGGAATTTTACACACAAACTCCGAAGTCATAACACAATGCAAATCACAAAACAAAACCATTGCTATTTTCATCTCAATAGAGATTTATGCGGAAGGCGCAGTAATTATTAGTCAAGATAAAAATGTTGAAATGTACATCGAAAGTTCTCCAGTTGAATAAAAAATTTTACCACTTAATTTTTTTTCCATTAAACTGGAAAAACTAAAGTACATACCAAGAGTCTGAAACGAAATCCCTGAACATTAAAATCACTTTTTCGTTTGCTTCGTTATTATGTCGATAAAACTGGAATGGAAAATGTTAGGGCAACACTAAGTAATCATGGTTGACCTTGGGAAAAGTACAATTTTTACCTAAAAATGACAGACTTTATATCGGTGATTGCTACTGTTAGTAGTCCTGTTGCATTCTGATTGATAAGTTCGTTATTGCTTTCCAAGATAGGAACTCAAGCAATTCTGTCGTCCAAGTCTGACACATGTTCAATAAGAGTATTTGAGTCGCTGATCCCTTATGCAATCTAACACCTAGGATCTGGTCGAAAGACCCAGTGGAAACGGCTAGCCGGGCTGGGAAACGGGACATTCGAACGTGTTCACTACTCAAAGCATTAACCGTAAGCTGGATACTTCACGGATCACTCCTTCAAGATTTCACTGTCATTTATGCCGATTAGGTTGTCTTCCATGTCTTCCATCTGGATATCATTCAAACGTATCATCTAGTAGATAAGTTATGTACACCTCAATTGTGGTGGTAAGAGATTTGTTTGTTATATGTTGGACGTCACTCAAAAGTGATCGCAGCTGTCGCACTCTCGTCGAATTTCCAATCAGTCCTTTTCGACCTTCACTGATGTTAAAACTCATCAGTAATGTATATCCTTGTCACAGCTGGTACTGAAAATTTAGTCATGCTCTAACAACAACGAACTTCGGGTATAGGGCTTCTTTCGCGAAGAACTGACTGGTAGGTCTATGGGAGTGCAGCAGTTGTCATCAAGTGTGGATAATGTTCCACTTATATTCTGACTCAGAAATTACAGTCTCATAATGAGCATCATCAAAACTCCCCGAGTGTATACATCATAAATTTCTTGTTCACTATTTTGAGCTCTTGGGGTAATGGTCAGTGAAAACGGGCAAAGCTGACTATTTCAAAGTGAACACTACAGCAAATCGCAGCTTACCACTAAGATAGACTGGAGCATAGGCAACAAACTTGTCAGCGCTGAAATCCATCTGATGGCACTACGGTTATCACTTGCAAAAGTGAACGTGGAAGCCAGTGATTTTCTTCAAACAGGGTCGACTGAAGACACTATAATCAAATTCAAGTGTAGTCCAACAACGTTAATACTATTATCCTCAGATGTTTAAACCAAGCTCATTCGGTGCAGTGAACACGGTGACTTCAACCTAATTGAGAAGTCCTGATCACAGGGGTATAGACTTGATTGAACACAGTGATTCTGCTTCGTTTCTCTTTCGCAATAAGCTGGCAGGCTGAACACTACTCATCCATGTTTGTGGTTGGGCATTCGGATATGATCATCCGGTTAAGCCTATTGTGAAGTTATTGACGTTGTGGTTAGTAAGCCGGTTTCACAAGCACGAGGGTCCAGGTACAAATTTTGCCCCAGAAAAGGAAACGCATTACCGGTGAGCTCCAATGAGAATGTAGCTCGAGTCTAGTGTTTCCTTTTGAAGTGTGCTAGTCGGAAAGCTTACTGGAATACGAAGTCTGCGATTATTTGTGACTGTCGTACTAGTTAAATCACTCAAAGCCCTAAAATATTTTCAGTAATCCGAAGCATCTCGTCCTCGGTTGTTCACCGAGTTTGGCATTTAGACTACGAATATTTCATCACCAAACGAGATGAGAGCATCAGTGTGTGAGATTTTGAGCGCACGATATAGGATTTTATTTCCACTGCCATTCACCTATTGCCTTGTAATGCAAGGATTGGAACCAAAGACTTTGGTTAGGAGCCTTAATCGTTCCCTCATATAGGTTTTGGATGTCCTGAATTTTCCACATAAAGCAAATGAGATACTATATCGATCGTCTGGAAGGATTGACCGGATCGCCATACCTGCTGTCTCCGGCAGCGTGGGTCGAAGAAAGTGGGGTACTGTCAAGCCCACATCGTTTATTTGGAACAACAATATACACATCTTCATTCGAAGGTAGAACAAGCTGTGACACTAAAATTAAGCACCAGGTATGTGAAGAGGAGTATGTGGTAGCAAGCTGTCAGTCAAATGTTGAGCATTACATATTTAGAAAAACTGGACAGTTGACAAATCCTCTGACAACGGCAGCAAGCAGTAACGGTTCAGTCAATAAATGAAAAATTACTTGTGTGATATGTAACAAATGGATTTCAGAAAAAGGAAAAAACACAATGGAAATTACAAAATAAAACAACCGACCACTCACACAGAATGAAAAACTCTTCAGAGCATGGGGGTGTTATCACAGTCAAGACTCACACATCTGGACAAAAGAATGGCTTTCACATTAAGACAACTATCAGAGAGGTGGGGGTGCAGGTTCCCTGCACAGATTTTTCGTAGTTTTTCAAGGAAGCAAGAACAGTCAGTGGACATAACTTCACGACTGCGTAGGAGGGGAGTCCCAGTCGAAGAATGGCGCTCCATGAAGAGATCAAGATGATACCACGAAAAGAGATGGTCAGAAGGTGAACGAGAAACAGAGTTCACATCACAGCCCATGGTATGGAGGACCGACTGAATGAAGGCATCATGAAAGTCGGCTCTGTACTTCGCAACCTTGCACGTCCAGGCAAGTTGGCTTCGGTATTCATCTACTATATTGACGTCAAACACCACAACAACACTGTCACGAACCGCGATCACGTCGGGTTTGATGAACGAGCTCGCCGTTGGTACTCGCAGCTCCCCAAAGACTGTGTAGCCTAAGTTGCGCAGTCGGTTCGCCGGATCTTTGTCCACGCGGTTGTGCCGAGCACAATGCGCATCATGGGTGATCCAGCATGGTTGCAGAATATGAGTGAGGCTTCCTGACTTACCGCATTTGCCACGACAGAAAACTGAGTGGCCACCTCGTGAATTTCGGACCTTAGTCCGCAGCAGATTACATCTGAGACGAGTTGGTAAGACACAAGTACAAGGTGTATCGATTGATTCCGTGGTACAGGCATATAAAGAATTAATAACCAAAGACAAACGATCAATAAGTAACTGACGAATCGGCAAGCACTAGTACACGTGATGGGTTAATTTGTAGCATGACTTATCTGGCGTGAGTTAGGACGCTTGATTGCGTGGGTGTGTAAGCGCGAGACTCTCTGTCCGATTCCGATCCAACAAGAGGTCAGTGTCAGGGGCGTCTAGTGAGTGGGTAGTATCCGGATCGAATTGAATAAACCCGTAAGAGACAACGGTTGCATTGTGTTTATGGACACCGCGGATGATCATGAGCTTAGTCTTGCGCGAGTTAGTCTGCAGCCCGGATAATTCCAAGGACCTAGCGGCGGCTGCAAGCTTTTCGGAGAGACGTGTAGAATTTTCAGCTACAAGGATCAGATCGTCGGCGTAAACGAAACCGCTGACTAGTGTACCGTGTAACTGGTAACCAAGCCCCGGTCGAGATAGAACTATCACCTCATCCATTACCAAGATGAATAGCAACGGGGACAGTGGATTACCTTGGCCGGAGCCTCCAAGCGTGGCGAAAGCATTTCGATAAGAATCGCAATCTACTGCGTTAAAGGTAGGGGAGCACGGAAAGCTTGGGACGATCCCATAACCAAGTCCTCTGAGAGAGAAACAAACGCTTTGGACACATCAATAAAAGCCATACACAGACTTCAAGACGTGACGTATGAGGTTAGGAGCAGTGCATGGAATAATGAGGTCACCTCGATGCATCGGATATGGTGGCGGAATGCAAACTGAAGAGCGGGCAAGTGCAGATGCGTATTCCAATGAACGGCCAATATCTTGTGGAAACAACGTAGTGACGTTGAAGATACGGCGTTAGTTCTGAGCTCGGTGGGAGATGAAATATCGTTCACCTTGGGTGCAAGCTTGATGCGAGAATTTCATAGGTGGATTGGACAACCTTGGGTTAGCAAGAAAAAGTCGAGATGTCCGGCCAAGTCCTCAGTTTTCATGTGTTCCAGATTTTTGGGCAAAAGTATGTCCAAACCTGGAGCTGTGTTTTCGTGTTCTTCAAGGTGCGCGGTACTTGTTTTCCAGTGATCTTGTCGACCAAATTCCAATTCAGAGGCAGAGTCGTGCGAGATGTTCACACATCAGGGTGCGGATGAGCCGATAACACCTCGAACCAGTATTCGTTGAAAGTATCCGGAAGGCCGCGGTCCATCTTGTAGGCAATTCTCCAGCAACGTTTTTAATCTGGTGATTCAGCGTTTGTTAGCCCTCCGTACCTGCTTCCTGGTCGTGTGGATTTCCACAATAACACGAGCACGTCGTCGAATGATCAGTCGCCGGGCGTACAAAAACTTGTAAGGCGTGCATGCTCAGCAGCGACTTAGCTTGTACCGGTGTGAAAATACCTGTCTGAAGACCTCGGGCAATAGCCAGTAATTCATCGCTGTATAGGAAAGCCTTGCTATTAGACTCCAGTTGGAAAATCGCCGTATGGATCAAACAGGTAAACCACTCGAAGTTGGGATCCAATGTCCGATGTCCTGTCAGTCTGTGAGACGGCGGCTCGATTAACAATGAAGGCAGTATTTCTCTGCTAATTCAGTGCTTACAGACGCGTTCGGATGCTCTCCGAAGTACAACCTATAAAATGTGACAGAAGTCGATGGTGAAGTTCGCGTCTAATGGGGCACGACGGGGCCAGTGCACCGGCTAATCGTAGAACTAGTCATTTGTATCAACGATTTGACACGGTTGAGACCTAAACGCTGAGAACAGTACCAAACTGACCTCGACCGAGTTACAAGCGCATTGATATAGTTTGTGGATTGATGCCTTCTGGTTCGTTTACCACCAGAAAGTTGATGCGGTCAGAGACCGTGAAACAAATACCATGATTCCGAACTCCTTATGACGGGTTGTCTATCAACTAAATGGTGTGCCTCACGCCCGTTTACTTGAGCTTGTTTTGAACAACATGCATTATCTTATCCACGGCTGCGACACTGACTCTATAGTGACTCAGTTCCATGACGACCAATGCGTTGGGACCATTCAACTGTTTGGCACTTTGTAGACATCACAACATGAAAACATTCTATGTCCCAGAGGACAAAGTCTTGAGTCCCCGGGCATGTCTCAGATTGACTCGAAGGATCTCACCTGGTTTCTCTGTTCCAATACGTTGGCATGTGAAGCAGAGAGAAACAGGTTTTCTTTGAGATCCCTACCCAAAGTCATCCGACTCGAGAGTCGGATTCACTTGGCGGTGAGAGGTTAACCTCATTCAGATTATTGCTGTACACACTAGAGCAACATAAAACTACACCAAGCTTATGCAGAGCACAATGAATCTATCAACTGTGATGGATAATACACCCCTGATCACACTCAACCACTGGGTGATCCGAATGCTCCTACTTCGGGGTTACCTTTCTTGACCCTAGTCTTCCATATGTACAGGAAATCAGCGTCTCAACTGCATACATGTAATCTCACCGTATACTCAGAATAGTGTATGTCACAACCACAGCAATCCTACACAATCAATGAAGCAACATACAACTTCCTGAATGTGGCTGCTTTCGGTCCGGCTGTTTTCCTCTGGCCTGTTTGACTTAATAATGCTTGATCTGATCTCAGACTTAGTAGATGTAGATCTCTGCATGAGCACAGTATGCAAGGCCAAGTTTAACGAATGGTTTCAGAGTATGTCAGACAAACCACTTAATGACAGGCACATACAGTTTAGTATGCTGAATGATATTTTTGACTTATCGTGTGACACTGAAGTGTCACTTTGTTGAGGGCATATAATTATCCTTTTAAGGGTTATACTTGACTTCCTCGTACAGTTTTTAGTTCAAATAGGCTATGCCTTTTCAACCGGTCATCCTGGAATTGATAACAAAACTTAATTATACAATTCTGTTAACGCCAAACACTGGACGACTTTTCGTACTGAGGATGTCTATTTTTTAACCCGGCTACAATTACAATGGTTATCCTTGAGATTGCGATTGTAAAGACTGGATATTACACATGAAATCTGTTTCGAGGAAGCGATGGTTTACAGTCCTCACATCAAACCGACAGAATTTGGCAGATTAAGCTTTACTTTATGCCATTCGCTTCAACAAACTAATATAGGGTCCAATGAGGTTGATCGTGGTGTGATTATCCGAGGTTAATTCCAATTGGTAGTCTAGAACACAACGCGCAAATGTTCAATCGATTTAGCACAGGAGTTAGCGAGGTTAGCCCCCCACTTCACTGTCAGCCCGCATAGAAAGTAAATCAGCCACGTAAAAGATAACGAAATTTGACTCCCCACTTGAATATATATATATATATCATTATACGCTGAGATGTTTGCAAGAGAACAGAACTCACGGCATCACCCATAATAAAACTTCTTCAACATCATTCACCTTATGTGTAACGCAGTTTTCACCCGCTTACAAAAGTTATTTGGCTCGGTGTGGTCTCGTAGCCAACCATTGGACCGCACACTTATGGTGAATCATGATCCTTGGAAATTCATGTACACATTCCACGTTGGTTGTACAAAAGTCAAACACCAGGCTTGACGAGATCTTATCATGGCTATCGCGGACAACACCGAAAGCTATCCTCAATAGGTCGCCGTTCTTATTTATGCATGTGTCTTTACATATCGCTGGTTTATCTATCATTCTTGTCGACAGATTATTTAGACCATCCAGCCTCACCCTGTACAAGCATACATGCAATAAACTGCGAAGTCCTGTTTGCACATGGACTTAAAATTGCAAAGTAATTTGACCTATAACCTTTTCTATCATACTGACAAGTATTTTACATACCGTATGGCACAGATATTAGCAAATGTCATTTGCATATTACCCCTACTGAAGCGTGTACACTGTAATTTTTCAGATTAAAACCACCTTTATCCAAACTTATAGTAGGTGGGAAACAAGAAGCTCGAAAGGCGATTGCTTTGAATGAGAACAGAAAAGCTCTAGCTCCGATAGATTACAATCTCTTCTCTAAAGCATGACTCAGAGGACCTTGTAAAAGCAAGTCGTGCTACGCTCTTTTGCAAATTTATGGAGCATAGGGTGGTCGTTTAATGTTTCGGTGACGATCTTTTAACATATTTTCATGCGGGATCCTCTTTACAAGAAAGGTTATCAAATATAATGTAACCTGTTGGTTTCTGACCAAATGCGGTTGATTCATTTTGTCCGGAAGAAAATGATCGTTGTTGACCGAGTACTGAGGAAGAGGTTGCTGGAATACTGGATAAGTCTGAAATTTTATCGCTGAGCGCAGTCAGAAAAAAACGCTCAATTTTGCTTATTTTGTGTTCTCGGTTTGCTGCCACTTGCCACTTTCATCCATTACGATTGTTCAAGCGAACTACGCACGCACGCAAACACACACGTTACAAACAAAAACGCACGACTTCATAAACAACCTAACCATTTAAGTGTTCGTCTGGAGAAAAGTTTTGAAACGGCAACAGAGATCACATATTGCATGAGTTAACATGATCGTCAGATTAACCCGCAAAATTTCGAAAACATTTACAGCGATTTACGAGAAATCGCGTGAGAAGTACAACTTCATTTGCTGGCTGGATTTTCATTCAGTTTGAACATTAAAAAAAATGGCATGAAATTGGGAAATGAAATTTAAATAGTGGAAATGCTGAACAAACATGTGGCGTCTATGCGCTGATTGTGAATATCTAGGTGGAGGCTTAGTTAGCCTCCCGGAGACTGTTGTGCAACACGCAAAGAGAATAGCATCTTCGTTGCACATCATAAAATACTCCTATCTGTCACGAAACGAATAGGGGTGGTTGCGTTTTTTATGGTAAAATGGGCGGAAATCTGTGTATTATGGAATGAGGGTTGGGTGACTATCAGCCGGGTAACAGCTGAACGTTGTGAAGACAATTTCCAACCTTTGTCCCTGTCTCATAAAGTATTTCTTGCAGCATAAATGGGGACTGGCTTCTTCAGTCGTGTTCTGATTCACTCGCAATAGTCAGAATGTCTAGACGACGTGTGAAATAGTTTACTATGTGTACGGATGAAACTCCAGTGAATCACGAAGAAACAAAGATGTTTGGTTAGTTTGAGGCTAAAACATTTCGCATATTGTAAAAGTCGTGGAAGTTGGCAAGTCACACAACTAGTTGAAGTGTATAGTTTGTTGCAGAACCATTTGAATACACACATGGAACAAATAACCTTGAGATAAATGGCTAGCCATCAACAAATCAAAATGGTGCTTAGTGAAAGCATGAGCCACAAGCCTGTTAGATAGTAATAACGTGTATTTATTTTGCACAGGACAAACGGCACGTAAAATTTAATCGGGGTGAAATTGATGTGATTAGTTGGTTTGAGGTGAGATGATTTCTCAGTGTTAGTTAGAAGGCCAAAGACCGCTAAGGAATGTTCGAGCATGATGGCTGAGGTTGCCTCTTATTTTCGATCATACTGTTGCGACTAACTGATTACACACCTCTAAATCAGCCAGTTCCACGCTTACTTGGACTCAGTAGCTAGTACGCCATGTCACAACAAGCCTACATTTCGGTACACCTAATTTTGCGCAGTGGAGATGACCATCGGAAGTAATCATTACTGGTAATTCGTCGAGACTGGCACACGAACGTTGGTCGAAGTTGGATAAAATGCATCAGACACTGACAGGAAAAGTGTACTTTCGTGGATAACACGTTTAGGAAAGTATAACGGAACGAAGCGTCAGAAGGGTTAGACATATGAAAAGCTTGGTGTGAATCCCTGTGTTACTTAAGTGTTGTCTCAACGTGCGTAAGAATGTCGAAAACTATCAAGCCTACTTATAACATGATCTGTAGCAAATATGTTGGGCCTCACAGTCATCACAGAACAACTATCTCCACTGTTGGCGTCCATTTTAGGGGTGTCACTCTCACGAGCACGATTCAGTTCTGGTGCCTCTCGAAACGCAGTACTCATGATCGCACAGGTTTGTCACCTTTTAACGCCTAGTTAATCCAAAGTTCTCCACTCCTCTGCACTCGATGTACCAACGAGTTATCAAAACTGTTCACTTTTTGTCACTATCTCTAATGCACATTGTTGAAGGGGTACCGAAACGCAGATATGCTTTGGTCTTGATTAACATGGATTGTTCAGATATTGTCAAACGTAATTTTTTGTTGAATGAGACAGTTAGTGCTCACGTGATGGTTTGATCGTGCCAGTCTGGCTCGGGTATCGACCAGTTAACCCCTTCATTCGTGCCTCATATCCAGCGTGTGACTTCAAGAGGTTGGATATTAGTTTGGTCCATTTGTGCATCACAAAGTATGTAAGATATTTTTAAAGAGCTTCCGACATTTTGGAACGAAGATAGGGCAAAAATAGGATGTCATGTGATTTATTTATTAGTAACCAACCAACCGACTAACAGCGGAAATGTTTTGTTATGTGTTAGTCACCTGTAAGTCAGTAGTTCTCCTTGCCCTGTTCAGTCCTTGTTTGAACATACCGGGGGAAAACGGTAATTTAAAGTTGAACAACACACACTTGATCGTAGCTGTCACATTAAGATAGACTTTTCAGTCAGCCTTTCACGAAGAAGGGCATTAGATTTGAGGTTCTGCATCGTTAGAGCTCGTCGGTGATATATATCTCTGTCACGGCAGGGGTTAGAACTCTGATCAAGCTTACATAACTCAACCGTGTTGACCACTGCTCCACTGAACTCACATTAGACATGACGAAACTGTCGTATGCAAACATCCATAAATATTCGTTCGTAAGTGATTTTTACACTGTCCGTTCGTATGAACAGCGGACACTACAACTGTCCTACCAACGTTGTATACCGCTCAGAGTTGTTAGTAACTAGATTAACATGATCCGAATCCACCGACACCTCTCAGAAGCGGAACATCAGACAGGTGACCTTTGGTGATGACAAGTATACGCTTCAACGAGGATGATGATGATGCGTACAACAAATACTATGGCGGATAAGTTAACGTTCGTGATCTTATTAGTAACACCAATTTGTTAGCTTAGTTATTCCCAAGCTTATCTGGACGTCTCCATAACTCTCAGTCAGTTTGGATGAAAGATGAAGTTACTGTAATAACTACCAGCGTGACTGTGGCACATTGCTGATTTCATTTACACTGATAACCTGGTCACTTCTTTCCACCGGATTTACTGAGCCGAGGACCGTTAGTGGTGGGCTTTAAACTGTAAAATTGTGATCATGGCTGAGAAGATCAGAAGTTGGTTGTGCTCCAAGGAATGCTATGTTCAAACCTTGAGATTGTCATAGCTAACACCACCCACTTTATGACTTGCCAAAGTTCCATGGATACATTTGCGCTATAAAATTGAATTGACCATTACTACCTACGGCGTGATTGACCCCATATTAATTTTATACCTTAATCTAATATTCTTCTACCTAAACAACATACTTTTATATAGGCGTTACATGTATGACCGATTGATTAATAACTTGAAACGATCGCGCTCGCTGATGACTGCTGTTCTGGTGCCTACTCAGGATATTCTCAACCATTCGTAGGCGATTTGAGCACCACTGATAGTTGATCACAACTTCCATAATCAACTCCAATTTTCTTCACTACATTTTGCCAAAGTCCGAGTTAAGTTTGCGGTCAGATCACCTGTTTCGCTGTTTGTCGTGGTTTTTGACGGATTGGCCAAACGCGGTGAGCGTCAGTCAACCGTTTCCGTGACCGACCGGGGTGGGACACCAACTTTCATTTCCACCTGACCACCGAAATTATTATACAACATTCGCCTACCTCAGCCATTTCTATAGGGAATAAGGTCAGTAGGTCGATCTGCTATGGAAACTAGTTAGAATTTCGATGAACTGTGGAAAGAAAAGTTATAGGCTTTTCAGTCTGTCGGTTTCTAAAGGGAGCAATAAATCACACGGTTTGTGAGTTACGCAGAGCTGGTCAGCACTACGTATTACGGCCAACACCGGACTTTGGAATACAGATCACGTTCCTGTGAGGCAGTCGCGTTGACCGTTGTCTCGTGCCCAGAGAGTGGATTGGACAAAAACCGATACAAAGGCAATCGGCGATTTGCAGAGGGCAGAAGACTCGAGCAGACTGACATATCAGCGCGGTGACCAATCAGGATTTTGCTATAACGAGCATCGGAGTACCGGTGCGCCAGGCGTTACAACAAACGTGCGACATGCGGAGCCAAACCGACCAATAGGAAAGCCGAGGCGTCGTCGCCGCGTTTAGTCGTTCATTTTACTGATGCATCTCGTCTGTAGGGCTACCAATAGAAATTCAACAAACTGAGGTTTGTTTTGTACCACATTGTGTGCTTTTGATTTCGTACCGGGGAGGTCGCGAATTTTCAACATGTCGTTTGTTATATGATAAACATAGGTAGATGTGCAAAACCTAAACGCCAATAAGGGAGGTGCTTGGTACTGAATAACGACATACATTTCTAATCACAAGTGTACCTCGTTCATGTTCAGTTCTACCGCATCTACTCATATTTGCCAAGTTATTCCGGCGAATGAGTGTACTTCGTCATGTATTTATCCGAATACCTGTCATCTTCAGTGTTGTAAGATTAATGCACCACACTTAACTCGATGTTTGTCCATCACACATTTTATTTGCCAAAATGATTGTAGGTGTGTGCATGGAAAGAGTGAAGAACTGACCGTCAAACCGTTCGTGACAGCTGTCGTTTGGATCGCTGGATGAGTATGATGTATAGTATATCTTTATGACAGAGAGTCACGAGATTTAAGTATATTGTTGTAACCATACAGCTAGATTCATAAACATCCGCTTGAGACAAATACAAATTTAGTGTTATTGATACGGAGAACATTTTCTGTTTTATGCACCACTCACGTGACTACGGTTGGGTAACTCAATCGATAAGTCTACAAGAGGTTAACCGAAATTTATCTGTAAGTTCCACTTTCAGACTCAAATACTATCATTGTGTTATCTTAACCTAGAGGCTAACCTTAATAAAATGTGTCTGAATCAGCGTTACGAACCTTGAGCATGACAACAAGCCTTTGATACATATAATACGTTGATATGCGATTATTTCAGCACTCTGGGAAATATCTGTACAAGGCTCTAAGAGATGGTTAAAGCCCATAGCAGATGGATCGTAGACAACACGAAGAATCAAACGGATCACCAGTCAACGAAATTGTTCCAACGAACAAGAAACGGCAGGCGAAGCTCCACAACAGATAACGTCAACCAGACGAAGGGATCATGACAGAAATGTGCACTAAGTTGTTATTGAAAGACCAATGTTCACCTCGTTGGTAGTTAGAGCAAAGTCAAGGTCACGGGTGGAACAAGAATAAATGCAAATGACAAAGCCTAGTTCCAGCCGTAAGCTGTTTTTCATAGGTTGGGGAATGGAAGTTTATCTACGTGTAAAAACAGCGATTAAGTGTGAAAATACTCAGTTTTACAATGCAGATTACACGTTGCTGGCAGTAAATGAAGTTATTAAACCATAACTTCTCTTAACATTGCATAAATATTGGTCCGTTTTATGATGCTGTGGGGTTGTGTCGCATAAATTCCATGTTACGTCCGCTAATTCTCATTTTTGTAATCTCATTTCTGACCCGTGCTGTGTAAGTTCAAGAGTGAAATCCGTTTTACCAGCCTGAGAAAATGTGTATGAATTTTGTAATACGAAAGTACTTGCCAAAACGTCAAACTCGCTGCGGTTCGATTTAAATAAGTGAGTCATGGACGGCATAGTAACTGGACAGCCTATGATATGTGGCAAACGCAGAGGTCTGCAGGCAACCTGACCCTTGTGATCAGTGCCAACTGACACATGTTCGCTGACATAGGGAAACAGTTTACAATAGGTTATGCTCCATGTAGTGTGGAATATCACTGTCGGTACATTATTGTGTGCAGACTGTACTTCTAGTAAACATACCAAACTGAACTTCCTGGATTGTCTGCGGAATTCTGGAGTACTCAACTGCGATTGGTACTCGAAAGCAACTGAGTATGTGTCTCGTCAATCGTGTTCAAGAAGGATTAATGAGGGGCAAATGAGTACCAGTCTAGTGGTTATGTGTCACAAAGCAATTGTGGCCCAACTGTTTGTATTGCACATCATTATATAAATGCTGCTTCACAGCTCATTCTTCGCTCCTCACGAGGACGCAGTCAGTAAACTTAAATATTAATTCCACTTATACACACACACATTTACACATATATTGTGGTTAGACCATAAAAACAGTTTTTCAAAAACCACGGCAACTACACCATGGATTTCTGTAGTCGTGAGGTCAAGTGTCACCGACTTTATGGGTGGGTCACATTTTCGTGAAGTGAGGATTTTGAAATGTCCTTCCTAATACCAGCATACATTTACATGCACCGAGTTCATGGTACATTACAGAAACGTATCAGTACACTAAGTAATGATAACTGCTTGTCATTTTTGTTCGACGTGGTTGAGTCCGTAGACGGACTGAGGTATAGTGCGTCAGTCCAGAGTGTCAAATGATGACACAGTGCAACTGAGTTAAATAAACTTACACTGAAACACAGGTATACTTTGAAAACTAGTGTGAGTAGCATACAAAACAAGAACTATGCTGTTTATCTCAAAGTGGATATTCACTTCGGAAGCATTTTGGTTACTGTTACTCTGTCAGGTACGAATCGAATGTGCTCATTATTGATCAGTGTACTTGTGTTTCCGTGTACAAGGTACTTAGCTCAAAATGGATCAGCACGACTTAGAAAACGAAACTACAAAGCCGAGAAATATCACACACGATTTGGAGTTTGTACGGTAATATCTCATACCGGTATAACATGTTGTAGAATCTATGATATATAAAACTGAATTTTACGACATGATTTAGTAACGATTCGAAAACCTGCACAGTTGTAAGCACAACAATCACCAGCATCCATTTTTCAACAATATCAAGGTTGAATTCTATAATTGTTTATACTCATGTAATGCCGCCGCATAAAGTATACCTTCCTTGATCAATAGCATAACACCATCCAAAGGTGTACAAACTGAAAGGCAGTTCTCAGCTTCAACGGGGCCACAACCTGAAATCGAAGGTTGGAGAAGTGTACTGCACTGAACAGGACATATTAACAGAGTCTGGCAAGGCGTTGCTGCCAATGAATGTGCAAACACGTTGGTCATAAATGATTATTTCGGTTCACAGATCTTGTGGCAAATATCTGGCAATAAACAAATTCGGAGGTGACATAAATATGGTTCTAAGCTAGCCGAACCCTTGTTTTTTTTACAACAAGGTTTCTTCTAAATTAGCAGATTTATCGAACTACTCGCTAGTAATGCAGTTTCATTGCTCAGTGGTGACGTTGGTAGACTCCGGCGTAAACTGCCCGAGAAATCCTTCCAGGACATTAGACCTCCTGGATCGTTTGGTGGATTCCATATCACACAGATGGTTGGGTGGGTAATTGTATCCATATGTGAAATTTCTGAGCATCCGATATAGCTTCGTAGCTCAGATGATAAAGTGCTTGCCACGTTTAGGCATGCTGTTTTTGTCACTGCCTAGAATCCAACCGAACCGCTGATTTTTCAGAACCGGGTCTCATGTAGATTATTACAGCAGACAGACCGCTTGTTAGTAATAAGCAAATCCTCATGTCAAACTTACTTTGCGGTTCTAACTCCCAGGAGCTGGTTTCCATCTGTTAAGCAGTAGCAGCTTTAATATGCAACCTGATGATGTCATATTCGAAAGACTGCCGAGACAACTACTCACTGACCTTCAATATGGCTCATTTGGAAAAACAAACATCATCTCAAAACGCTTTACAAAGGTGTACTACTCAAACCCATGAAGATTAGTACCAAATAATGAACTAGCTCGAGCCCGGTGCTCGCCTCGAAACTGCAGAAAATGAAGAATGGAAGTTGTGAATACAGTTACGGGTGTCCTGTCTGTCACAGTGATTTTAATAGACAACAATACACAAAGCAATTGGTTAGACGAGGTGAAACAGTTTTTGATCAATCGCGATATGTTTTTAAGCCATGCGAATCACGGAGGCTCTTCGGGTTGACAGTTGATGGACTTGTGTCATCAGGTCAATCAGGACACTCATAGTTAGTTGTAGTCCTGCTACTGGAATTGTTAGCCCAGAAGCTACAGCGCACTATGGTTAGCAGACGACCATCCCGGAGTCTAGGTTCGCCACAGAAGGGTATATTGATGACACTGTATGCATGTGTGTAAGTGCTTCATGACAGCACGCTGATCAGCTGCCTTTACATTTCAGTAGTCAACACCCAACCGTTTATTGACTACATATGTTCATGAAAATAATAAGCACCCCTCAAATAAGTAAACTGTTTTTGATCAAGGTGGATTAACTAAAAATGGGATACAGAAACGTCCATTTCCACAGTGGGTTACATCGACTTCGAAAGTATTGCAGCACTGTGACAGACTATTTTACAAGGCCTGCAAAGTGTGTTCTGCAGAACTAACAAATGAAGTACCCGCTTTTTCTATCAAACAGTTAATTCAATGGTTTCCCAACCGTCCTAGTTCCAAATATACCAGTTTTGGAAACGGCGGTTTGCACACTTGTAACACTTAGCTCTGGGTATCATCACACCCGTTCTGCCAAGAATGTGACATGTCTTGACCTTCACATACTAGTCAGTTAAATTAGGACCGAAGTCACACACTTGTCAATTATAACATTATTTGTAAACTTCGTATATTTGATCAGGCAATCAAGACACCCGAGGCATGAGGCTACTCAGTTCCTGATCGCGTGACATCTGACATAAATAAGCCAAGTTGTCCTATCTGATATTATTGGTCTCGTGCTACACTGCCTGACTTAAAATTTCTGAACAGGTCGGAGGTCACTTCCACGAATTCACCAACGGGTTGAAAAAGTGCGTGTTAACTAGTCCATCACCACCACGTTTCTGAGTAGCAATCGTGAGTTTCTACTAGTTTATCACGCAGTACAGACCTCGGGCTACGTCTGTTCCAGAATAGTGATGAGTAGTCGGGGATTTGGTTTATTTTCAAGTTGAGCATCACTCACACTTGATCGCAGCGTTCGCATTCAGATAGACTTTCCAGCCTGTAATGTAAAATATCGCCTTGCAGGTTTAATGAGTTCTGTGATCTCGAACTGTCTCGGAAGTCCTAATCGCAGAGTTATCGATTGGAGTTAACAGGCAGTAACTGTGTCTCTTCTCGAGACGATCGGGCAACCTGATCATTGGTCACAAGCGAGAGTGGTTGAGCGTTCAGATTTTATAATTCGGTCAAGCCTAATGTGAGGTCAATGGCGCAGTGGTCAACACGGTTGCCTCATGATTGGAATGTCCGGAGTTCAAATCCCGGCCGTGGCAAGGATATGCACTACTGATGAGCTCTAATGAGAGCGAAACTCGAGTCTAGTGCTTCTTTTCGAAAGAGGCCGGCTGAAAAGTCTATCTGAATGCGGAGGCTGCGATCAAATTTGAGTGATGGTCAACTTGAAAATACGAATTACCCTAAATTTGTCACTGTGAAATCGAAACTGTTGTGTACAGGTGAGTTTTCAGTCGATCGGGTTGAAACTTAGATCATCGGGCTGCCAGCTGATCTTCGCTGGTTAAACAGTGCACCTTTAAGATAGCTTCTTAACGATCAGTGCCTCATTTCTGGTTTACACAAAGCAAAATGTGTGCATAATCATCCACCATGTTCTGTGTAGAGTAAATAGTGAGGTAACCAATGAGGTAACCAGTAAGCTTGGTAACTCACATTAAGGGTCATGATTTGTTGAACCCTATAGGATCTTGTCCACTTGTCAATCTGAATTGCGGGGTTTTCGTGAAGTCTCATCGTTCGGAGTTTACAAAAGCCTCGGCCTCCACAATGTAGATATTGCATAACTGATGGGCTCGGAAAGACGTTTACCACTGATTCCTTCTATCGCTTAGTGTCTAAACCACCACAAACACTTGGCTACAATTCTTTGGTGCTGAAACAAATCCAGTTATATCTCCAGCATTCGCATTCTATATACTCACGCTCCCGCGCGAAATGACATCTACGCTAGACCTCTCCGCAATAACACTGGCCAATTCATATAGGTCGAGCAGCACTAGATCAGTGTCCTTCCAGAAGAAGGCTAATGACACGGTAGCATCTAAACCTTATTTTGTTGATTGGTCAAGTAAGTTCAAATTCAGCGGAAGTTCAGATTTGTCACAAATTGGCTTCAAATTTAATAAACTTGCCATTCGACTCATTATTAACACAACTACGATACTGAATAGATATGCTATTAGAGGTCACTTCTAATGGTTCGAAATTAAGCTATCATAATAGTCTATCTTGTGAACAACTTGGTGGACACCGAATACACAATGTGAAAGTTGAGTATTGGATTCCCAAATTTCCTGGATGGCTTTGTCGCTCAGCTGACTCTTGTGACCTAGGAGCCTGTGGTTCATTTTGCTGTAATGAATCCCCTGGTTTTTCACGAAGTGATGTGCTTCACTACCGCCAAGTTTGCCAAGCTACTCACTAAGAGTGCGTAAGTTATACTTACGGTTTATCAGTTTTTCCGGATTCACACACGTTTTCTGTTGCTGTTGCAGAGCTGTTGAGACAGTTTTCCGTTTAAAATTCATTGCCCCGTGTTGTCTTCCTAGTGTGTAAATTACCCTTTAAAAAAACACATTATGACCCGTGCAATCGTTTACCGTATACCTTTCGCCTATTTTTTCTAGTCGGCAATTCGTACGTTCCGTTTACTTGTAACGGGCAGCTAACAAGACACTAAGGAATCACCACCACCCATAAAACTGGCTTTATTGGTTTTATTATAAAATATATATGAATGATTCAGTCGTAAAATTTCACCTCATAGATGACTCAGCTATTGCAGTACTTCCTAATGCTAACCTTAAGAAAGGTATTCCCCATTATGAACGTCGGGCAGATACAGGTGAGATTCGAGCTGGCAAACCATCGTTTTGTCAGCATGGTATAAACAGTGTGAACAGTATCCATGCTGTTCCATTATGCTGAATCCAGTTGTTCACTTGCAAACCCTCCTGGAGTCTGGGACAGTTATAAGATTCCTATCGGTGTTCGGATAACCAAAACGTATCCGGCAAGTGAATGAGTCAAAAGACCACATATTAGTAACCATTAGTCAGCAAACAGATGCCTTCATCTTGGGGTAAAAGAATGTTGGGACCAGACTGCAATTTCTCCCTCCTAACTCAGCACTCTTGCTAAGGTATTCCACTGTGTCGAGTAAATGTTATGCTGTGTATGATCTTACTGGGTTTGATGTCAGAGTTTTATTTGATTTTACCATATACTAACCATTTCCGTAAATCCATAAATATATGTACATTAATTGTCGTAAAATTATAGAAGTGATTAAACTCGCCCGTTTGGGTGTACCGTACCATAGTCTTTCAACACTAAAAACATCTCGAGGCAGTATTGCCAACCGTAGATTGCCCATCAGCAATAATCAACACATCGCTGGGGGAGTACAGTGGTTTCTGTGATTTCATCGTCAGAATTCTCAACCGTTGAGTCCTAGGTTGGAGTTACATATCAGTTACTGTTTTCCATCGAGAAGATCGAACAATCTGAGCATTAATTGCAAATGAATGTGACTGACGTTCACATAAAATAGTTCGGTTGTACCTAATGTGGGGCTAATAACGTAACGGTTAGCACGGTTGTGATATTTAAGCCTGTTCGGAGTTCTGGTCCTTACCGTGGCAAGAATATGCGTTAGTTTCGACCTATAACGAGAACGAATCTTGAGTCTATAGCCAGTTTTCTTCAGAGGCTGACTAGAGGCTCTTTCTGAATGTGAATGCTGCGATCACCAATAAGTGGTGGTCACTTTTTATAGACCAAAATTTTCCACTACCTCTCAGTAATTGTTGGTTAGTCCAGTTGGGGAGAAACCCCTAAATTTTCAAAGTAACTAGCACATTACTCCTTATCGAGTTATTGCTCCGAATATGTGTGCTTTCTTTGATCTTCCGAAACACAATAAACTTTCAGACGGTCTTCTGCAGGTGTCTGAAATGACCGCGCAATTTACTCATCCTCATTCAAGGGAGGGGCCGCTGGGTAGTACAGTTAGAGTCCGGAGTTAACCCAGTGACATTGGCGAGAAGCTATCAAAAGAATTCGCTTCTCACGAAGTTTGTGTATCAAGTTACACAGTTCGGCACAAACGGTGGTCAAGCTTCACGTGGTCGCCACCCAGTACAACCCAGCTACTGGCGCAAACTGAACACATCGCTGTCAGCTAACGGTGACTCCTCATCATTAAAGATTTTCGATAACTTCAAGGTAATCAGCCTGATTCCAACAATACAGTTGATTTTATCTCTTTCGTTACAATGTTCGTTTAAAGATTATCTGTTTACAAAACAAAATCTGGGTTCGGAAACTGAGATTGTTTGGCATCACTGACGGTCACAACAGGGAACTGACCCCAGGGAACACTGGGCAAAATTCTCAGCAGTTGAGCAGGAAGTTCATTCTAAATTTATGTGTACACACGCTAGAAGTAGACCTCTGCTGATGCAACGGAACTCATGAACAGAATTTGAACAGTGAAATCAGAAGACCGGTTTTGCAAGATGATAATACCATTTCGTATGTTCTCGTCAGTTGCTAACACATAACAGCGGTGAAAATCAATGACAGACCAGTGTATACGTTGACTTGATGTATGAACTTAATTCGCTTAAATATGTATTTTGATTTTCATCGCTGTTATGTGTTAGCAACTGACGAGAACATACGAAATGGTATTACCATCATGCAAAACCGGTCTTCTGATTTCGTAACTGAGGAAGGATGTTTTTTATTCATGAACAGAAGTTGATTGATCTTCCTGCTTCTGAATATAACAAAGACCACTGCGAACTTGAAACCAAACTTACAAAGAAGTATTCGTAAGTACACTAATCCCTAAGTGCGTGAACCTAAGTAGGAGACAGAAAAGGCGTCTTCTTCATGAAGTAGACGGATTCTGCTTCCTCTACTCAACGGACGCATTCGCTATCGGTAAGGCCTTAGTGAGACCGTGAGAGGAAAATATAACTTACGGTTTGTAGTGACGAGTTGACAGATTGGCTGAACCCATTGTATAACAGTTCGGATGGACTAAGCTAGCTCATTTAGCTATGGATTATGAAAATTGTGTGGTTAACTACGACATTATTGATAATCATTCGTCTGAAACTGAACTGGAACTGGAACTTAGACTGGTGAAACGTAATAAAGTTCTAGGCCCTGTTCCTTACAAAAACGATGAAAGGTTCGTACCTGAAATGACTACTCATACAGGAGATTGAAAGGGTGTTACCGGTTTGGGTTTACCAGTAGTCAGTTCCATTTTCAAAGAGGTGCTCGAGCTTCAGATGACAATCACAATGATGTTGTGTTTATCGCACTCAAAAGAGGCTTACTGGCCACAGAATTCAGCGGCTTTCAAAATACAGAGATAGCCAGTTAAGTGAAAAATAGACAGATTAACGGTCTGTTGTATCCAATGTATCTTTACCGAGCCAGTGACATCTGAGCATCGGCGTTCTTGCTGTCAGCCAACAATTGTGATATTTTTCAATTCGAGGGCTGCTTCTCACTCGATTTCCCGACACGTCTTCTTGGGATGTCTGTAGCATAGAAAAAGTCCAGTGGAGTAGGTTAATTTTTTAAAGTTTTATTCCTGGTTTAAGTACAGGGCGGGTTTTTTCGAGCAACTATATCGAATGATCTTTAAGTAAAATGGCGCACTCTAGAGATGTACGATTTCTTACTTTCTCCTTTCTGATAGAGGATATTCTCATGTGTACATTTGGAGATTACCAGGAACCTGGAGTGAGACTTACGTGAAGTAGTGAGCTGTTTAATATTAAGTTTGCAGACAGCATTAATTTAGCTAGTTCTTCTGGAGAGAAAATCCAGACTATATTCACTAGATTAAAAAATATGGTTGCTACTCACTACCCTATGCGAATTGTTGTTACGAGGCAGACAGAACCGCTGGAAACTGTTGAATGTTTCATCCACTTGGGTACAATTATTCCACTTGTTTTTATTGACGTTGAGGAGGCCTGTACGAAGATAGCCAAGGCATACAATGGGTTTGTTAATGTTCGTCATCTGCTGACCTAGCAGACTTCCGATTGCTTTCTAAAGTGCGTTTGGCGGTTTACTTGAAAGACCTCGTTCATTCACAGAACATCGGTAATTGGCCAGAGGTGTCTCCACCAATAGCTTGTATCAAATGGTCCGTGTGTTTGCGCCATTCGGCTGCACGTCGATATGTATTTGAAAAACGTACAAAGTAGTTGCTGACAGTCGATGTATTCAAAATGCGCAGCCTTCGTTGGTTGGATAAAGTGAGCCTTATGTTAACTGAGTGACTGCCATGCGTACAATACTCAGAGTGGTTGTCGATAGTTGTCAGAAACCGTAGGACGGTTGGGTGGTAATGAGCTATAAAAGTTTTGACCATCCCATTGAGTAAGACTGTTAGATTTTGCCATTGTCAATGTCAATGACGAACCTGCACCTCAACTTTATCTAATTTTCCATGAAACTGTATTGCTGGTTCTTTTGTCTTTGTTTTTTTCTGTTTCTCTTTTTTCCTTCTCGGTATATTCGTATTCATTTTTTACTCTGCTATTTTGAGTACTAGTGTCAGAGACAGAGACAATCTGACTCACAGTATCCACGAGTGGGGCTTAAACCTAATCATATGAAAGGTAATGGCTTAGAATAGGCAAACACTTGAAACTCTTCTATAATGTTGAAAATCGTCTACAGACAACAAATTAACTGTACCATATGCTGAAGTACAACGAAAGAATAAACTGTAATGGAAATAACAATCACAATAAATATCCTCTTTTTGTATGAAATCATGCTAATTGTAACCTCACTCTACCTAACTTGGGTCTTGTGAGAGGGACATATTGATCATCATCTTACTGGTCGCATATGAAACTTAGTGGAGTCTTTCTATACGATCGATTCTTAGATAAACTACTGTTTCATCAGACCGATGGTATGAGATTGGTGATTTCGGCTGATAGTGTTACACAACAAATTTGTTACCGGATATATTCTGTTAAATCGGATCATTGAAGGTATCAATACAAAGGTAACCTGACGACAAAGCGTAAATAGACTGGGAAACATTAGGTTGTGGATTATTATCACTAATCTGTCATATGAGAGTTGCTTGTACCTTAGAACGAACATTACAATTTATCAGTTGGCAGAGTGCTCGATGTGTATGTTTAACTCAATTACACCCCACTACAGGCTGCTCGTAACTCACAAATATCACAAGCCTTGTGTGTAGTCGAAAGCATCATTTGCCAATTCATTACGGCCTGCTAGACATAAATGATGACAAGTATAACTGAATTATGTATTTCCTATCGCGTTCATCTGGCATATAATTTGAAGGCTGATAAAACCCTTTCGGCTTGGTCAGACTTTTTGTCCGACAATTAATTGCTTGTCAATGACTACACGCGATCTGTTAATTTGTCAGATGTCTGCGCTAACTTCTTCATGCCAAGAGTTCAAAATTGTAACCTTATTTCACAGTAAGTCTTCCTCAACAACTGTGCTCAGTGAGAAGCTTGAGTCACTGACCGAAAACTTGTTGTGAATGATTTATTTATTAACCGCACACAGCTTACATCTAGTACAAACGGTAGATGGATACATCATAAACAGCCAGGGTGAAGTGTCAATGGGTTCAGTCACTCACGTGGTCACGTAGTTCTACGTTTATGATCCCCTGGTTAGTAAATATATAAGAAAAAACCGACTCATTCTTCAGTTGCTTGCAAAAGAGGATGAACGTGTGAACGAATACGAACTAGTTAGCAACCATCGTAGTAAAACAGACTTTACAAAGTAACCGACGAGTTATTATTGTAGTAAATAAGGAAATGTCAATTCTATTACGTTGATAAGTATTACGAATACTATAAGTCATCTCTGTAGCAACAAGACCGGTAGCATACGATGAAGTAACACATTGGTAAGGTATGTGAATATCTACAATTACTGAGTATCAGACGAGCAGTCACTTCGCGTAACGTAGACTTAGTCCGTAAAGTCGATGATCGAAAATAAAACGTACAGATCAGCTCAGATGAGATGAAAAACAGTGATTCGCCGTCTGTTTTCTTGTTATCTCCCAGTCCGTAATATTTGTGCAATATCTGTGGTAAATACTCTGATTTAGCATCCATAGGCTTATTCTCCTCAAAAGGCACTCTTACAAGGCAAGAGATATCTAACCACACTTATTTCGGAACTTACGACAATTCACAATATTTAAAACAGCCACACTATGAACAGTGAACGGTTTATTGTAACATTTCGAATGCACATTGGGATACTTTGTCGAACACATAAATGTGTCCTAGTGAGATTGTTCTGCTGTTCAACGTGTTCGCCTTTCAGCCTGTCTTCGCTCATCTTTCGTTTCAGCGTCAACGATCTTGACGTAGTGGCTGTCTACATCTGTGTGTCGGTTGAATAATTTCCACCAATACAGAGTTTCCAGTACAAGCTGTTCTTTCACTGTTGATGCTCGTGACCCATGTCAACGCAGGAGTACCGTAACTGCTATTTGGATTCAGCTGGTCGCATCTCTAATTTATATCCGCACAGTCGCGTGTAGCAGCTGTTCCCTGTCTCTTCCACACACGGTAGGTCACATACGAGAAATGAAGTCGTGTACGTTATGCCAAATTGTTCGTGTGGTTCTACACGATCCTCGGCGTTCACCAAAGCTGAAGGAGTGCTCAGTTTGACTTGTACGATATTTGGATGTCCAGTGGCTGGAGCATCCTACGCATTGTTTAAGACGCACCATGAATATATGGTATTGTCATTCACGATTAGTGCTCCGCAGGTTCGGTAGTTGTGGCCCCTGTGTTGGACGTTTTTATGCAACTACTAGGGTACCCATTGAAAGTGAACAGTTTGAACAGGTGTTCTGGTTCTTGTCTTCTGAGTGCGGGTGAGCTACGGTGGGTGACGTCATGTCGAAATAACGTTCACACGCAGTCTTTAAGGTGACAAGCTGGATAGTTGTTGCTGGGCCTGAGAATGACATCAGTTACTGTCGGTTAACAATAGACAGTAGCTTCAAGTTTGCCATCACGGCCTTCGGGTAACCAATACATCCAGGGAGGCTAAGCGTGAAATTTATTCTTTACGTATGCGGGTTATCCTATCTCTTACGGTATTCAAACGACTGTTAAACTGGTAAGGCCGAGTCCGAAATAAAACAATACGTCATCTGCATTTAAAAGCCACACTTTAATTTTGAGCGCCTGAAAAGCTTCAGGTTCGAAGGGTTTTGATGACAGTATTTGCACAATCCTAACATGGGTTCGCTTGTTGGTATCCTTCTGTTCAGCAAATGATTCAGCGGTCAAAGTGTAAATCTCCAGGCAGAGCCCCACTAACTGAACTAATTCTTTTGTGAAAAGATTCATCTTACTGTCTTTTCTTATCGCAAGTGACTTTGGCAAGTTAGTAAAATGTGACACAACATAGAAGGAAACCAGTTAACCGTTTTTTGCTACCCCAGGCCTTTAATCCACCCCAGGGCATTAGTTGAACTGTTCGCATCATGTGTATAGTGAGACAGATATGATTGGGCAGCACGAAGGACGAACCTCTTTTACTGGTAGTTCGTGACCGTCCTGGATGCAACTAGTGGTCTCAGTGGTACTCGATCTTTGTAGACCTTTGTCAATTTGCATAGCTGTGACACTAGTTCTTCACTAAGTCCAAGGCGTTTAATTTGTTTTCTGCGAGTGAGTTTCTTCTGCCTAACAGCTTTCACGGTTTTGATAATTGGAACCCTCAAACCTTCTCTTAATTTCTCATTTGACATGTTCATATGTTTCATAGTCTCTTAAAAGATCACTCCCTTTGTCCTTATAGTCCTGTCTGTTCAATACGGTTATTGCGTTGACCTTGCCTGTGGGTAGAATGACAATCTGATCGTTCTTCCTAAGGGTCCTCAGTATCTTATTTTCATTCGTTGTTAAGATATTTTTGGCATTCGTCCGGTCAGCTGTTGACACATCTTCGTCCTGACAGCCTGCTGCATTTACTCATCACTGCGTCTGAGTCCCCACTCAAAATATGCAATGATATGGGCGCGTCTGCATAATTAAAGTTCAGACCTTTTAGCAGAAAGGTCTCTTCCTCGAGTGTCAGCTAATGGTCTGATAGATCGTGTATAGGTTCGGTGCTTTGTTTCCTGAGCAGATTTAGACGCTGGAATTTCCGGTTTAGCCGAACTTTGTTTCTGATCTCTTGGAGTCTGTTAAAAGTTTCATAGCTTTTTTGGTCCTGTTGGTTCATTTGGAACCAAGTAATTCGGTAGTTGCTTGTTTAGATTTCTCTTACCCGTTTCTCTTTCGGTGTGTATCCTTAACATGTTGACCATACGTTTGTTTCTGGTAACTTCCAGCCATGATCATCACAAGTTCTGACTTAGGTCAAGTTAGTCTGCATTTTAACTTCGTTGTCACTGCTTCACGTTGACACAACCATTCCGGACCCTATGCCGCTGAAACATGATAGAGTCCCAAATAACTGTTGTTTGCCATCGTTTTCTATTGTGGACTTGAGTCACGGTAAGTTCCCCTGACTTGATGTTCGAACTTGATCATGTATACCTATCCCGTAGTGGTTTTTTTATCACACTTATGGCCAACTAAGAAAAACGATCGTAGGTAATCCAGCAATCGGAAGTGAAAATCTCACTGACTGTTTTTCTCAACCAATATCGAACCTCAAGCGTATTCTGCATTCGTTGCACTACCGTAAATGACGATCATAGCTATGCTTAAAAAACGTGATTATCCGATAAGTTCACATCCACCTTACTATAAACGTTATGGTCTGGATAATGTTGTCTATGGGTGTAATATTTGTTGACCCACAGAGTTTCACCGACTTTGTTATGTTATAAATACAAGTAGGTCAATGTTTTGAGTGTCCGAAAATTGTTATTTCAAGTAAAACCAAATTCAGTGTATTAATGTTAAATGCATGTTTAGGAAAATCCGTTGAAACAACGGAGTCAGTCAATAAATCTTTTAGCACAGAAAAAAATTCTTCATACGCTGCCAGCTGAACACTGTTTTTTATCTCCCTTGAAACATGTTCTATGATCGGTACTGGTGTTCATCAAACCTCTCTCCAAATTTCACTCTGAACATGTTATTAGTCAAAATCAACTGTTCAACTATCATCGTAGATCAGCTCTTCTCTGCCTGAAGTCTGCGGGACGCGGAGCCGGAATCCGTCATGTGAATCATCCCTAGTGCGCAAGGTCAATCGCCCGTTGTAATGACTACCATGGAGAGAGTGAATCATCGTTTTTGAGGACGTTTGAGGGCACATGTTGTAACGCGCAACCGAAACCAGCGAGCGCGCACGAATTGAATTTGAGTTGTGTGACGGGGCATGCTGTTGTGTTGTCGGTGCCGTTTTAGCTTACGTTTGTGTAAGTCGTGTGCATGGCTTACTGGGCCTTCGGCTCATACTTGTTCATATTGTTTCTCTTTTCAGAACTGTTGTTCGAACCCCTAATTCGGAAGAAAGCTGTCCCCTGGTGCGTCCACGTTGCCCGGAGGTTGGTCCTCGAAGTCACGGGCATTCAAAGTAGAGTCGGCTGGCCTGCATGTTACAATATCACGCCACGCGGTAAAATGACAAAGCAAGCTACTGTCAGTTGTAAAGGGTATGTCAGCAAGTTGAATTATAGAAGAAGTGTACTTTTCAATCACGACCAGAGAGTACACATTGAGCCTCCGAATAGTGTGAAATAGGAGATAATTTAGTTACCTTCAAAGTGCAAAATGCACAGAGCACAGGTCAGATTCGTTCATCAAATAGTTCGTTGTACTGGTTACACCAGCCCTTGCAACACAGTGAATTTAGATTTATTTGGTGAAAAGCCCACACCATAGTTCTTTTAAGGAATCAGTAATTGTTTGCAATCTCAATAGAAATGTTAAAAATTGTCGTGTAGTTGAGTTGTGACAAAGGCAGAGTGAACTCATACTAGCATGATCAACGTATACCGCTGGGTTACGGACTAACGGGGTCCCGCTCAATACGACTAATTGTAATGTTATGCTTCTCCGTCATTCTGGTTGTACCGAGGGGTGGAAAACTGACATCACCAACCACGACTGTTTTAAATGGATTTAACCTGTCTTTATGTTTGCCGGATTATTGCACCCAGTCTAGTTGTTTAACTCTATGATAAGTCCTTGTCCTAAACTAGATGTTCTAACTGCTGTTCTTACCTTGAAAGGGTGCAATGCACTCAGTGTCACTCATGTTATTAGTCAGCCGTTGTGTTCTGTTTCTGGAGTAGGTTTTTGGTATTTTTGACAGGCTGCAGTCGGGTCTCTCTTTCGTTTAGTTCCCTCTAACTCAATCTCTTTAGGTATGCAGTTGTACGCGGAAACCGTTAACCAGTTTTTCTTCATGCCAAATAGCCCAACGCAAATTCAGATGTGTGTGAGCATCTCGTTCAGTCTGTAAACTGCCAACGCATCCCAGTTTTGTAACACACAACACGACGCTGTTATAAGACAACTCAATAGTTTACTAATAATTCCGGGACCTTAGCGTACTAAATCGCCAGCCGGTACCACAGTGAAGTGTTGTGAATGTCGTTCATTCTTTCTCAGAGATTAAGTCGTAAAATCGCCCTTATAGCCATACTAAGCTGGCCTTTCAAAAATAACGCAGTTCCAAAATCTGATTCAGATAAGACGGCTACTTGTTACGGACAGATGATATCCCAAAAAACACGGGGCGTCATGTCGGTTTTCACAAGGTCGATCGAAGTCTAACCATGCAGAACCATCGTGGTTTCTGACGCACAATCATGCAATCGATTCTTGCTTATCCACAAGGTGAGGTGCCGCGCCGAGCGACCTTTAAAAAAAAGAAACCTTTTGGCTTCTAGGCCAATGATCTTCTGGCTCTACGGAAGACACTTCATTAATTTTTAAGGTCAAACTATTCTGTGTAATCTACCTTGAAGTCAGTCTCCACTGGTCAATGAAAATAAGGCAGGAAGGCAATTAAAAGTCTTCTGAGTTGAACAGATTGCAAGTCTCCTAGCAACCATCCAAAATATTCACCAAGTTCTTCGGCAATAAAATCAACCATATTAACATTTTCAGAAAGATCGTATGAAGAAAGTCGGTCGATTACGGTCGGTTTGACCACTGAATAAGGGGAGAGAATAGTTTTCCAAATTACGAACAAATGCAACGGATATTTTAAAATGGTATGGGTCTGGCTTTGTGTGAGCACTTCAATAGAAAAGAGCAATGTTTGATGGCGAGCAAACACTTAATTTGAATGGTTATGATGCACAGATGTGGTACTGACACGATCTTAGAAGAAAGTGTTGAGTTAGTAGTAGGTCTAACGCTAGACGATCACTAATAGCCAGTAGTATGATGACAACTACGATTATGAGTGAACTGATTATGCATGATGGCTAAAATAATATTATATATTGTCTACAAGTATCGGAGGTTTTCACCACCTTTTTTGTCACCTGCACCAGTTTAAAGAATTTTCCAGAAGACACTGATTTCATACATGCGTTACATGGTACAAACTTGTGGTTTGGACTTTGCGGGAGTCCCGAGCTGGAATGGATACATTTCGGTCTCAATCCTAACCAGACAAAATACTCAATGAACTGAATAACTATACAAAAAGTTGATATACGGCTCAATAGTTAAGTTCACGTCAGTCAACTTAGTTCACGTGAAATCGACTATTTGCCAAATGTCTGTTCAAGTGCTGTATAGAAGCATTCCAGACGAGTGGATGTAACATTTCCTGCTAGTCGCTTTCGAAGAGGACATTCTAATTTGGACTCACGATTTTGTCAAGGCTGTTTTTCCAGTTCCCTTCAGTAACTTTAAATAGCATAGGAAGTTTCAACCAGTGTCTAGTTTTTGGTATGTTTTGAGTAATAGTATTTCCACTCCATTTTTTCAGAATTTTTCGCATCGCGTGTGTTCTAATTTTCACTTCAGTATTCTTTTTATCATGGTTGTAGGAAGCAGCAACATGCGATAAAAAGGGGACGCTCATTCAAATGTATCTCTGCATGGAGTGCTGTAAATGGATGTTCACCACCGGTATAGCCACACATGTTTTCAACCTGGTATCTGGGTTAACAGCAATGAACAACCTACCATTCTCAACGATCGATATTACGTGCGTGAACATTGGTACAGTGGACGACTTTTCATTGAAAATAACTGCTACCAAATTCCTCTATTTCTCTTGGATCGTTTCGTTTATTACGGGCTCAATCGTTTCACCACAAATTGAGAAAGGGAAGAGACGTGCCAACACCGTCTATTGGAAGATCAAGTCAGATGTAGGCTACATGGGATCTAAATATATGGAGCGGAGCAATTACTATGTATGGCCGACGAGACGACCATGTCAGTCATACGCAAAACGAATCAAATGAAATGGTCATATATAGCAATCAGGGCGTTAAAACGAAACAACTTATAGAAGACATCGGAAAGCAAACGTGAGACAACGCAAATTAGATGGCGTAGGGGTGTTCAATGGTGTGGCTGCAATCTAATTGGCTGAGTGAAATCATACCACCATCCATCAGCATACCACCCGAAATTGGGTCGATCGATTGATAGGGCGTGATGCATCTGGGCTGCTTCGTTAAGAGGCGCGCCCCTAAGAGTTTCTTCGGGCGAATTAATTAAAGAATCTTCTTAATTGTTTTCATTTTATGGTAAAGTCAACTATTTCAACGATTCGCACCAAACCCGAGATACGATCTTACTGCTAGTGTAATTACCACTGCATACATATATATACGTCTGCATATATATATATCCTTAATCGGACCTTGTAAATATGAGGTTGGTGTTTTATTCACAACCTCGCTAACCGTATCATAGTAACAGTAACTCGTTACTATCCGGCTTTCACTCACAGATTCCCAGACATTTTAAAAATATAGAGCGGTATCACTCTTATTCAATCTAGTCGATAGCCCTCCTCTCAAGACCTGTATTTAGTTTGCAGGTTGTGCTCTCACTTAATCGACAGAATCGTGCTGATGGAAAGAAACACACATCAGGCTATATAGAGCATATTCATATGGGTTCGCCCGGGGGTAATACACTAATGGAGTAAGGGATGATAATCATTAATGTGCTTCATCTACATATCTCATGTGTTCCACATATTCCATTTAAGTAGTGAATCAAGTTAACAAAGCTTTATTAGACAAGATGAGTAATGACTATCTCGGGTCACACTCTTTGTTCTGCACCATTTGGTCAGTCGGTTTATTAATGCTTGTGTGCCACCCCCCCCTCCGCACTGGATGTTATACTCACCTGTCGTTTTCCTTGGTTTGTTATGAAAGAAGCTCCCAGCCTTAGCCAGATCTCTAAAGCATCGGTGCCTGTTGCAATGGCATTCCCCATAAACAACTCCTTGATTCTATTGTTTCTTATCATTTCAAAATGTGCAATCAATTTTCGATAAAATCCTAACGAAGGCAACCCACCCCTTGTATTTGGATCTCTCCGAGAGTGTTTCCATATCTTTCACTAGGTCTTTGTAAAAACATTTGTCTACATGTGCCCGGTTGTTCTGTTATTCCTTATTCAGCTTGTTTTCTACACAAACCGAATATTCATACTTTAGAACTGACCTCAAACTTAATCAATAAATATTTTTCATAACCGATCCTGGCTGTGGCAGCTTTCCTAAATTGCAAAGCTACATTGCTTCACAGTGGTTACGTTTAAACAAACACCCCAGTGTGACAGGATTTATCCATGTGTATTCTTTTGACAGACATAACAGAAACATGCGTTACCTGGAACCTAACCTATGGTGAACCAATTTCTCAGTCATTAAGTTTCGGTGTGATATCAAGCTGACATTATCCTTGTTGATGACACTGAGGAACTCCATACAATCTAGAAATTAGGGAAACATTTTTGTCAAGAGCCAGTTCAACATTGTAGACAGAGACGAAACAACTGGGTCGTTTCGATTAGTTCTCCGTTCGTTCGGCGTTTTCAAAAATTTGAACATGTTAATCACATGATTCTTCCTTTTGAAATGTAATTTTTTCTAGCTAGAACTCGTCAGATGACGGAATTTCACACCCAGGCATTTCTTATGACCGATTTACTACTGATCATTAAAAAAGGACAGCAATATTTTTAGTTAAAACTTCGTTCTTGTTCTATTTGCTCTCGATTCACGATGTTTTAATTAACAGGGTTCGCGGTCAGATTGCTTATTTGCACCAACATTCCGAAGTTAATTAAGCAACTTCTATGAGTGGGATTTGGGTTAATGAACTCAATGTTCGTGCGTCACACTCTTTCGCACATTCATGTGCATAGTTTTATCAAATGAAACAAATCGTTCACGGTTCTTCGTGTTTATGTGATTAAAACTTATATTTCCTACTGGTAACGAGTTATAACTACTGATAGGCTGTGACAAAAAACAAAACTCGAGTAAAGTACTTCTTTTCAAAAGGGTGTGGAGGAAAAAACTATTCGTGTGTGAAAGCTACGATTATTTAGGTATTTTCAACTCATACTGATGTACATTGTATTGATTATCAATAAGTAATCGGGGGTTACTCTGCAGAAGCGCAATGAATTCAGCTATATTTTGGTAAACAACGCTGAAGGCAATGTTCGAAGTGACAGATCATTCAGATTTTATCGTTTTTATGAACGTGAAGTGTTCAGCCGATGAGGCTAGCAAGCGTTTTTTCAGCAAAATGTAGTTGTCAGTTACTAATGGGAAAAAGATTATGTTCTGTTGTTCCTAGCTTCTAATGTTCTATCAAACATTCTTCATTGTTCGCATGTGACGTTTTGAACAGCTTTCTCTACCGTGTATTGTTATAGCCGTGGTCGAGTTGAAACGATTGAAGCACACTTGAAAGATACGCTAAATTAACCTAAATTTAATTATGTACCGATTGTACCACCCGTGCTTTCACACAGCAATACATAATAGTGATTTTAATTTCTTCTCAATGTTTGTTAGCCCCTCTCGAACAGTTTGATTAGGTTAATCTGATTACCCATGCTGCTTGAGAAGCCGTACAGGTAACTGGTTCTCCCTCATGTCAGTTGGCAAACCTACAATTGAGGGCAGAAATCCTCACATAGACGAATATTTTTTCAACAGAGGAAGATTGTCTGTTCTATAATGAAAACATGCAGTGTCATTAATGGCCTGTGATATCATAGCATTCCTGGTTTATACACCCAAATCATCATGCCAAATTTCCGAACGCCTAACCAGGCTGGGTGACTGGAACATTAGTATAACTTGTTTCATAAGCCCCATTGATGTCGTTAGGTTTCGACCAGAGTCCACGCTTTTTTATCTTGTAACAGACCTAGCTATTTTCTGTGGGGTTTAGACCTAGTGCACATGCTAGCCAGGGAAGTGGACGAGTTCTTTATTCCCCTCTCAGCTACTCTATCATCCTCATGCGAATGGAGTTCGAGTTTATTGTCCTGCACTAGTCAATGACTTGTTTCAGTGGTCTAAAACAACAGTTGTTAAACCACTGTATTCCGATATTGTTCTATGATTACCCTTTTGCCCAGTGTGACTAACAATTAAGCAACACAGGTCGTCTAACTCCTCGTACTCTCACTCTGGTGGTTTAATGTCTGGATTATCACAATGTAGTGGTTCGCTGTTCTGACATATATACATGGGTAGTGGGTTTGATTCCTGAAGTGCGTGTTATTGAAGAAATCTAACAGGGTCGAAGAAATCGCCCTCTACTTAGCTCATTGTCACTAGAATCAAATGTGTGTAGCTCGGTTCTTTCATCCATCCACATCTATTTACTTCTGGTGTGTCCCTCACCATATCCAATCACCGGCTGTCAAAGTAAAGACGCTGACAACGGAGCCACTGATGTATGTGAGTCAACTCCAGGCACGTGGACGACACAGAATAGAAAATTTAACCAGTACTGACAAGACCTTGAGTTCGTCCAGAGACGCAACTATTACACGGTATGCACGCTGAAGGTACCACAACTGTGAGATTGTGTGGTGGGTCTATTCGTGAGATACCTTGATCCAACGAATGTGCACGCCATGATGTTATTGTAAGAGCATTGAAACATTTTTATATTGAACTTGTTATTAAAATGACAATATATTGTAAACATAATATGCTATTACGAGATATGCGTGCGTTGAAGTACATGTCAGTTTTTAACAGGTGAAAAAACTCTTGTGATAAAGTAAGATTGTCCTGTTTCATAATGATTATAAGGAAACCACAAATCGGGGTAGCATGCAACAATCCAATTTGAAATGTACTGAGTTTCATTTGTTTAACACAGGTGAACCGTCCCCCAATCACCTCCTGTTTACTGTCTGGTCAACGTTCATTTGTGATCGGCTGACTCGACCTGGGGACACATGTGTAAACAGGATACAGTATACGGACGTTTAGAGAAGCAAAACCCTGGCATCATGTCAAATGAAACTCAGAAATCCAATGAACAAATCCTTATTGCTCCTAATTTGTGTCGTAAAGAAACAAAAAGTCGGAGTCAAAGTTGAACACCTCAAACTGGGGGTGAAAATAGTAAAAAATGGCCTACAGTGATATATTTGGTGAAATCGCATCAACAGACAGCTGGAAGTCAGTTGTTCGATTGCAGTCTTCCATGAAATGTTGAAGAACACTTAGATTCCAATTGGTCAACAACTCAGAGTTTCAGAGTTGATTGCCTGTCACAAAATTCAACAAGAACTGTGGGCGAACAGATGAGTAGCGTGGACAGAAAAACAGATGGCAGTAAAATTCAAGGAGGAGGAATTTGATTAACTTGAAGAATGAACGTGCTACTGACATTGTTCGTGAAAGGATCTAACATTGTACACCAGGAGCCGGTTGTAAGATAGCACAACTACAACCTAGGTTGCCTTCAACTTCAGACATAAATGCGAATTACTTTTCCTGATAAACAAACGATGTAAACAAACTTACGTTCTAACATTACCACTGCGTTTGTAATATTCTTCAGTCTGAGATGTACTCGACGGTTAAATTAAACAGTTGTTCACTACCTGATCGACAGCAATTGTTTCCACGTTAACCCATCGCAATAGTCGAAGCCATAGTGTGCTTGCATACTACAAGTGGCTTACAGTGAACCACTCACTGTTCTTGTCACCTATCACACAGTCCGTTTAAGTCTAAAGGCAAAATACCAGACAAAATGTGAGCTGAGGTTTTCCTTGTCCAGCCGAGTAGTGCTGAGTAACAAACATTAATGAGACTGTAGTAGTAGGATACAAACGTTACTAGATCTTAACAGTGGTTGACTGCCATTTTCCGATTGCTTGCTTGGTAGGTTAGGAAAATGTCTTGATTCCATTATATACTGCAAAACCAACTGTGTACTTAAAATCGTTATGTATAAGTTTGCTCACCCCAGACATGCTTGGGTTAGCATTAGAAGCTCGATTTTCCATAGAGCTTGATTTTTTTGCACAGAGGCAGGTAACCAAAAAACAGTTCAGAAAGAGTCGACTGTTACAGTTTTCAGAAACATAATTGAGACGGGTGCCTAGCCTAGTATTTAAGACAGCACTGGAATACAAACCATTTTCAGTAATTTATTCGAAGAAGGAATATCAGTGGCTATTTGCACGGTCATGCGCGAGAGGAGCATCAAAAGGGAACGACCTTACACAAAATCACGATATTCCTTGGAGGTCTCTTGCTTGGTGAGGCAACTGTTAATTGTTCATACAGAATTAGATATAGGAGTTGTTCACAAGCCTATTTCTAGCAGACGGTGCGAGAGCTTAGGATTAACATAAATGAGCAGTTAAGAGATATTAAAAAACCATCCAACATCAGCTGACCTACCAGTTCATGATTTAGGACGCTACAACCGTCGACCACTCGTTAGGCACAGGTCATGAGTTTAACCTGAGGAACGTTGAGGTAATCAGAACAGGGTTCAGAATTGCACGAGTAGGTTTAGGCCAGATGTACTGTAGGTTGAACTGACGGGGCCAAACCTTCTGGCAACTGGCAACCGCTCTTGGGTCAATCAAACTGATCCGCTTTGGTGGCTGGATGAAATGGTAGGTCAAGCGTATTTCTTCTGCTGCACTCCTTAAGATCGATTGACTTTTTGATCAGTCCAGTTGAACGTTTACATCAACTTCCTTTCTGTCCCGTTCTCCAACAGTCCTGTATTTGCTGCAACTATCAATTCATACTTAACATCAATTCTATTTATGCACACGTGGCCCATGATTTGATGCCTTCAGAATTGTTTAGGTACCTACGTCTGTCTTGAATGTCACCAGGCTTGTAACCGGTTTATCCCCTGACCCATTCTGCTACCTTGGTGTGGTTGCCAGGCCTGTGTGCTGTTTTGATCCGACAGGCTGTGCTAACTGCAAATTCGGTTCTTACAGGTTCAGCAATATCAGATTGGCCAAAGGGGAGCAGTCTGACCAAAGGGAGATGCGTTCGATGTGGATGATGCCAGTGTGTTGTATTTTGGCTTCGTTTGATGTTTGATCTTGTCTGGACTGATTTTCTGTGTATATGTGACAGGTTTGTCTGTGCAACATAGTTGTTTCTCTGTGTTTCTCCGTGTTACTCTCCAGCCTTTTCTAGGTGGTTGGTGTTGATACGTATGTGTGTGTGCGTGTGTCACCTGCTGCCCTCAAACAGCAAGTGGCTAACCAGCATTGGCCAGCTGGACAGGAAGGTCCCACTGTCACACCTCCCTGTCTTATTCCTTTGGGTTTACACTGGATATGTGGTGTGTTGGTGGAACTGTAATTGGTGCAGCGCAAGCCAATTGCAGTGATGGCTAAGCGCAGGCGTCCTTTGGCTTCCGCAACTGTGACAGGCTAATCCGAATCGGATGCCGCCAACCGTCACCTGCTACCTTGTGGTAAAGGCTTTTGAACCAAAGAATTTGGTTGAGGGCTCTAATCGCCCTCCTGTGTAGGTTTGGGCGTTCTGGCAGTATTCAACGTCCTTATAAAATGATACGTTTCATACTGTATCGGACGTCACGTAGGATAAATCGAGTCACCCTATCTGTTGCACAAGACAGAGCGGATAGGCGAAACTGTGCTACTGTCAGACGCTCACCCCCATATTGCAGATAATGCTCACTCAAGTCTCAGTATCCCAAAGACCAACCTGAGACAGGCCCGGGGACTCAAGACACTATCCACTGAAACATGGAATGTTCACACGCTGGTGGATCAATGCAGTGTCACAGGACGTCCAGAACGACGAACCGCACTGATCGCGATGAAACGGCTTCACTGTGGAACCTACGTAGAAGCCTTGGGTGAGACAGGACTTGCAGACCAAGGCAAGTTGTGAGAAGCAGATGTTAGGTGCACCTTCTATTGGATAGGTTACTTGGCAGACGGTGTTCGGAAGCATGATGTCTGGTTCGCAGTCGCTGATCACATCAATGTTTCGATGATAGACGAGCCACACGGCACCAGCCCTCGAATCCTGTCCATCCGTCTGCGACTCGGTCGAGGCAAGTGTGCTACATTTGTGAGTGTTTATGATCCATCTATGTGTCGCCCTGATGATAAAAGAGATCTGATCTATGGTTACCTGGGCGCCACAATCCGGCCGGCACCGGTGAGTGACCGTCTATTTGTTCTGGGCTACTTGAACGCTCGAGTTGGGAGCGACTTCGTAGCCTGACTGGAAGTCGTCGGACCTAACGGCATTGGTTCAGCCAACCAGAACGGTGATCGTGTGCTCTAATTGTGTGCCAGTTACTAGCTGGCAATCAGAAACACCCCATTCCACCTGGATGCAAACGCCATCAAGATGTGGGTTGATCTACGAGGCTGGCAACAACATTTGCTTCACTACGTGATTGTGCGGCAGCGCGGAGTTCGTGGAGTGCCTATCACGCGGGTGATGCGAGGTGCTGAATGTAGAACATGTCATAGGCTGGTCGGGAGCAAATTGTTTATCCATGTACGCAGGTCTGTTTACTGTGGCTGTTCCGGACCACGGCAAACGCTGAATGTCAAACGACTGGAGAAGTAGGCGAAGACTGCCCTTCAGCGTGCGGTTGCCGCTCGTATGCACGACGCTCTCGTATCCACTTCCCCCGAGCGTATATGGTAACAACTCACAGAACAGATCACGGTAGCAACCATGGGGACGATCGGTGTGGAGCACAGGAGACTCTCGGAGCGGTCCGTCGAGAACAACGTCGTTACCTCCAGCTCAGTGAGATAGGAATGGTTTCAGGCTATGAAGTAATAAAAACCATGTTCCGGACTATCCGCCATCAACTGACCAAGCGAGTTCGCGGAATTAAGGACAACTGGTGGAGGAAGCACGATGAGCGGATGCATGGCTACGCATATTGTTGAAAACAGGGAGTTCTACGATTCGCTTGAAGCGATTTTCGGTCCATCCCTCTAGTCTACGAAAGCACTGGTTGGCGTGGACACCGGTTGTTGTTGCACCCAGTTAGAGGACATCGTGAAAATTTGGCGTAAACACTCTGGTAGCCTACCAAATCATCCTGCTACCGTGAACAGCCTGCCGCAACAAGACACCAAATCTTGACTTGCTCTCGCCCCGGATTTCGCGCAGGCAATAAGAGCGATCAGACAGCTACGCAACGGTGAGGCTGAAGGCGAGGATGGTTGCCAGGTGAGGTCCTGAATAGTGGCGGACCGGCGCTAGAACGCGTACTGCTCCAGCTGGTTCATTTCATTTGGGAGCACGATGTGTTGCCGCAAGAATTCAAAGATGCCCTTATCGTACCCTCCTTCAAAGGTAAGAGTAGCAAGCAGTACCCCAACAGCTATCGGTGTATCAGTCTTCTAAGCCAGGCAGGCACGGTACTGGCAAAAATCCTCCTGAACTGGCCAAATGCGAACGTTGTGGAAGCAGGTGATCCCAAAAAGCAGTGTGGATCCCGGGCGAGTTACAGTAAGATCAACCTGACGTCTGTTGCTGGACAACTTCAGAAGAAGTGCTTGGAACACAACCAGCCCTTGTATGCTCTTTTGTGAGCTTCACCAGGGCTTTTGAGTTCGTGAGCCATGGAGCTTTGTTGAAGATGCTGGGTAAGTTTGTATATTCAGGTAGGTTTGTTAGTTTGATTAGGATGTTCCACGTGGAGATGAAGGCGGAGGTACAATCGTTTGCACCGACCCCTGGTATCGTCACTGGTGTGGATCAAGATTGTGTCCTAGTCTCAACCCCATTCAGTCCATTGTTGACTGTCAAGCTAACAGCTGCTTTTTAGGAATCTATAGAGGAGGGCGTTGAGGTTGAGTATTGAGAGTATGGGCGCCTACTGAATATCCGAAGTTTCGACGCTCCAACCCGGCTACATACCTCAACGATGCGTATGCTTCTGTTCGCAGACGATAGCGTGCTATTTGCCCACGCAGACTTTTACGCAGATTTTCGCTACTTGGGTGGCAATTTGTCGACAGATTTGTCCACAGAACGCGAGTTACAAGCTCTCGTGGCAAAGGCTAGTGCTGCTTACAGACGTTTTGAAAGACCTGTCGAGAAGAACCACAGCCTGTAGATGACCACTAAACTGTGCGTCTACCGCTCACTTGTGCTGGTGATACTTCTGCACGGCAGTACAACTTGGACACCGTATCATCGGAACATGTACTATCTGAGTCGTTTCTGTTTGCAGTGTTTAAGGCGCATCTTGCGTATTCGACAGTCGGACATGATTTCGAACACTGAGGTACTGCGGCGGACGGACATGGACGGAATGGAATTCATGCTGACACTGAATCAGCTTCAGTGGCTAGACCACATCTGTCGGATGGGTGATAACCGTATTCCAAAGCAGCTGCTATGTGGACAACAAAAATTAGGTAAGCAAAATCATGGTGGTCGAAAAGTGCGATATCAGGATGTTATCCGGGCGAGTCTTTCGCGATGTAACATTGATTTTAGATGTTTGGAGAAGTTGGCATTGAACCGAACTGTCTGAAGAATTATGGTCCCAACAGGCGTCCGCAATTTCAATGAGTAGCAACTACTCGGCCGGGAACGGAAGCGCGCTGTACGCAAAGGAACCATCGGTGCCATAGATTGTGATGACGACCATAGGGCGTTGCGATGTATGCGACGGGAATGTGCTGACCGTTATTGATTAGCAGGTCAACAACGTACTTACAGTACACCGTCAGCCATGAGACAGTGAGCACGTTAGAGTCAAGTAGGTTATATCAGTTATATCCATTTCTTTATTGTGCATATCAGCCGACGACCACCGTAGTTTGGAACATATCCGCTTCCATTTTCAGAAACCTGGATGTCTGTGGCCTTCCACTTTTCGTTTTCTTAAGTATTGTTGGTTTGCTGTCTGGTAAATATTTTGTCTATTTTCTTCCAATCCAGTCTTGCATTTCGATTCTACTCCGTATCCCCTCTAGAGTGCACTAACATGTACTGTTATGATGGAATGCTTCTTGCGTTATATTTTCAATATTTTTCTTCCCGATGTGGATTTTACCATCGCAATCTGTCTCTGTTTATTTCCCGAGAGATAAGGGCCTAAATTTTGAGCTAGCCTAGCACTGGACAACTGAACACAAAGACCTCATTCACATACCTCCTGGTCGTATTCCTTCGGGTTTACGCCAGATCCGTTTTGTGTGAGTGGAACCACAAGTGGTGCATCACAAGCCACTGGTGGTGATGGTTAAGAGCAGGCGTCCTTTGGCTCCAATCATTGTGGCAGGCTAATCCGAATCGGATGCCACCAACCGCAACCGGTTTACCCGCTCTGCAGAAGCGTCTTTGTCACGAGTGAAACCTTAACAAAAGATCAACCTGCTGATTGCTTGCAAATTGTCCCGAAACGATGAGTTCTCACTCGGTCTTAAGTGTATTCCACCTAAGAGACATGTGAATAAGTTATATTGATATCAATTTTTATACAAGTAGAAAATTACTGCGTAATTTGAACACTGTACACTTTGAATTACGTGTGAGTAAAAAAACATCATTCTATATGAATAAGCAATACATAATACTTAGAGATTCCGTGTCCATATACTTATAAGATGAAGTATATGTACTCACTTCATCTAGAAATTTTGTGCGTATATGGAGTAGGGAATTTGTCGTCCTATATGTCTTATGATGAACATACAACTTGTGTCAACGACAAACGAACTCGAACAGAGATGTGACCGGTGTTTGGGTGGTTGGCCTTGAATGCACGGTCTAAGCTGCTTTATGCACTGAGTTGAGTTACACAAGGCAGTCCATTTGTGACAAAATAACTTTCCCACTTTTGAACTTCGTGCATAAGACACAGAACTTTTGGAAATCACAAAGTGATGGCATTTGTTAACCATCTTCATGATACACAACACTTGGACGTCAAATAATACATCCGTCCGCATCAAATCAACCAAGTTTAGCAGTTGCATTGTCAAATCACGATTGCTTCAGTAGCACAGATAATCAATCACCTGCCGTGAATAGAATCATGTCAATCTAACTTGTCCAATCACATCACAATAACGTTGCTCAGTTGATCATAATTAGCATCACAAATGTGTGAGTTAATTTGCGTAGATGAAATCAGAAGGGGGAGAAAAGTCGGTAGATAACTAATTCACATTCAGCTGGCGATCCATCAAGTTTGTGGACAGTGTGTAAGAAATCGTGAGTTTGGGTTAATATGCATTTTGTTTATCTCTGAATTTCCTAGTGGCCATGAGAAATAAATTTCTGTTGTTTATTCTAAAAATCGTTGATTAATCAGTTGCACGTGTACACAAATTTCCGGTTGTAATGGAACCTGAGAGACACAAACTCAGTTTTGCCTGAATTTTCAATCTGTCAGCCCTGTGGCCTACAACTACTCGCGTACACCTAGGTCATTAGGAGATAGACGAACCAATTCGTGTCTAATTTTTCAAGAGGACTCTACATAGTTCTAGGTTTGCAGTTCTTGTCATTAGAACAAATAACAAACCACACGATCTGACACCACCGAATATACGTGCAAGTAAAACATCGTGAAAAGTTTGGTAGGAAAGACTTCTGATACATATGTGTGCTATCGTTTCCCCTGGGGAGTCCGTCTCACGAGTGATCAGTTTACGAGAGGAATCATCTTCATCTGATCCTACGGCACTTTCATTATAACTCCATTGGATTCCAACAAAGCTTTGACGCCAATTTTGCTCGAGTCCTCCGATCAATCGATCACGGTGTTAATCACTGCAAATCGGAATCCGGAATCCAAAGAGTGGGACAGAGCTAAGCTTTCTGAGCTAAGCATCCTGCAAACGTTTGGGTCTTCTATAACGTTAGTGCCATCATACCAGCAAGTCTACAATAACAAACATCCTTCCCGTCATTCTGTAACATTTTTAACCATTTGTTAACAGAGATTTGTGGATATCGTTTGACCTCCATCCAATTTGCTAACTCGATACCTTCATCACATTCTAATCTCTCGATGTTGTTCGTGGTTCCTACTGAGCAAATCCTCGTTAATCTTTACAAAACACCGATGTTCAATAACCTCCGGTTATTCTCAATTTGTAATATGGGACTTTGTTAGAATACTGGGCTGAAAAAAGGGGACTGTTCAACTGCTCTGACGAGCATTGCTAGCACCAAACTTTCTGGCTTTTTTACTAGGAAAAGATTGCTTGGCTTGTTCTAAAACACCCGTTTTATTCATGAGAACGATGAAACAGAGAACAAGATCAGTTTTCTGTTGTAGATCACTAGGTTAATCACAACCCGGTTAATATGTGATTGTTAGCAAGCGTAATCGAGAGATCCGGACATCCAAGATTTAAGGCTGCGTGCCTGGAAAATTCACCAGATTATTAGTTCACATTGTGGGTTCGATTGTTTGAAAACCAGAAGACATGAAGTATCCGCAAAAGCCTATTCAATTCGTAAAAGCCAGGACTACGTGCTTTGTGACCAATAATGTCCGCAGCAGTGAACATGTGGAATCCCGCCATCATCGAACGATTTCTAGGCACTCGATGGGTGATCAGAAAAGCGCCTTTCCTGATAGCCCAATGATCGCAGTCGGTGAACTGAGTAACACTCGCACCTGAAATTCGGACATTTATCAGCAAGCGCATAAGTGATACTTTGAGATGCTTGAGAACAGAAGAGAAGTGTCCATACGAACCAGCTTATTACTCTGTTGAAAACGACGTAATACGCAGACAGATGGTGTATATTTACCATCAAGATCAGCATGAACATTTCCAGAACAATCTTTACAATTTGTCACCAGCTCTATGTCAAGCGTTGCGGCAGGAGTGCCACGCTAAGTAACTTAAGGAACACTTTTTAAAATGTCAGAATATGTTCCTCATTCCCGTCCAATTCTCGAGCTGAGTTTCTTTTCAGCAAGACAGATTAGCTCAGGAGAGACCAGCGTCATTCACTCTCATCAACATTTTCTCTACGGTTTACTACTGTATGTGGGCTGGACAGTGGTCTCAGCAAAATGCTTTTTGTCACAGGTGGGTCTGCGGCAACTTCCAATCGGGTGAGACACGTCGCGATACACAGGAATTCGTCGTACAGCTGTGCACGATTTTTCCTAACAGCCAGTGTCAAATGATCCACTGTTGCACATCACATCATGAATACCAACTCGAAGTGAATTTGATTCAATTCTGCTACTGTCATACCACAGTATTTTCTGTTCAATGTCAAACGGGCTGGTTAATGTTGGACGACTTAAACTGAAATGGAAGCAATTGCAACCCAAAAATGAAACCCACCATCTTGTGGTTGATAGAAGACTACCACTGTCACTATGTTATGACTGACCGAAGGTTGTCCTCAAAGCACTATTTGACTGAAGTACCGTCAGTGAAAGCTGTATCCAGCTTCACGTGAAAAATTCCGTTTTGACAATATTTTGATCACACATCCATAATTCCATAATTCTGCCACACATACTTAAATGAACATTGATATTCGAAGCATCCAAACTTCTTTTTCTAAAGAGAGTTGTTTCATCCAGCAATCTATCAAGGTTATCACAGAGAAATTATTCGTCGCTAGATCCTGACAAGTTTCTCAGTGGGCCATACCTTCTAGGCTGTCCGTCATTTTTGGTAACTTTCTATTTTTTTAGCGATAGTGGACTAGAAAATCTATGAAACTGTGTCAGTTCCCCGTCAAACCGTATATTTTATCCTACCAGTAGGTGATTATAGTTCACAGGTGGGTTTCACTACATTTTTTTCAAGTTCTCATGAGTAATGGTTTCTCGTAGAATAAGCCATTCTGCAGGCAGAACAAAAAACACAGCGAACACACTTCGGCGCACATCGGTCATCGTGGCAATCTAGTATCAATGGCCAGATTCTCCATAAAGTGCGGATTGGTTCCTACGGCCACTGTCTTGAGGGATCGGATAAAACTCGTCGACTCCGTTCGGTTGAACCAGATTTACCACATCACCGGTGGAAGACGCTTCTTTTTGTATAAATATGCTGCGGCCACGAACGCCTCATTCATATCTGCAAGATATCAACACTAAGAACAAAGTTCACATGTCCTTACGTTTATCTGAAGGACGATGGTTTGGTAGGGATTCCACCAAGCTAGGCCAGTAAGCAAAAGCTCTCACGCACGCCCCACACCAAACACATAAGACCGGTTTATCGCCCAACCGTACTCATTTCTCATGTTGGTTAGGTTGTTATAGACTGGATTGTCGTGTTGGGTAAGTAAGTGTGTCAGTTCGGTGTGCTTAGACAGTTTATAACCGATTTAGTACGCATAATCGACCCAACTTAAGATTACCGAGTCAACACAGTTTGACTCTACATGACTACAGTACGGTATCGTCTTGGGCGGACAGGACTCAGACGGTTTTTCATATTGTTTAGAAGGTTTACCCCATACTAGTGGACCTTCTTGAACCGTGAACGATGGATGACCTGAAAATCACGTCTTTTCGTCAGATCACTTGTAGAAGAGGGGAATATGTGATTAAGAATGAGACACCACGAGATTCGATGGGTTGAGAAGTGTTACCATCCGTCGCACATATATATAAGATTCAGTGATGGAATCCACGGTGAACAAGCTTAGATAAATCTTGTCGTTTGTGCCGTTTGTGAAGTAACAGCAACTTCAGCGTGAAAGTAGTATACTAGTATGCGAAACGTAGCCGAAACTCAACCTCAAAATTTTTCAAACGTTGTAAGACAGTGTTTATTAATTAACATTTGTCAACAACATAAGACCTATTGTGTGGTAGTGACTACCCATCGGCTATGCGTGCCCAGTGAAAATCCGCCATATATCCTAGTACAGGAACAGCAGATGCTGAAACTTGTGGTCAGTGGCTCAGCTTGTGAATTCCTTGCATCAGGTTTGCAATATTCCGAATCACTCAGTACGTGATCATCACGTAAAGGAGTACAAACACAGGAATGAACTACTTTGAGGGAATAAGTAGTAAAACATAGAGGGAAAAGAAATACTCCAAGTGTAATTACTTGGAGTGGCGCATTTTACGCGCACACAATTAAACAGCTTGCAGTAGATTTCCCATTGTTGCGTGGTGGGCATAAACATGCGAAGTGGCTATACAGCTAGCACTCCAGTCTGGCATCAGAGGCAAGATTGTAGGATGCAGTTCACTCATACGTATCCGTCTCCGCTTTTAATAGACAGAAGGCGGGGAGACGTTTGCGTTTACATCAAATGAAACCGTATTACACATAGTCGCAGTGAAGTTGGTCCATATCTTATTGTAAGTTGAGCAACAAATAGTTTTTACACAAAGTCTGACACGAGATAGCAAGTTCAAACTATGATACCCCCATCTTGTTGTTTGCGCAATAACAAATTTCATATGTGATGCCAAAGCTTTTGCAGAGTCTCCTAGCGGAGCACCTGACAATGATATTCAACACTTTTTATATCCGCTTTTGGCTTTGGTTCTCCACGATAGACCGATGCCTTCAAATATCTCTCAAAAACTTATTCACTGGATGCAAATCTAGAGCCAGTAAGCCATTTCCTCTGTCCACCTCTTTCAATCTAGCTCACTGAGAACAGTCGTTAAGATAACCTTCCCCTTTAATAGTTTTGCAAAATGGCGGAGCGTAATGCACATTTGAACTAAAAATTATGAATTCTATCTTGTGCAAATTCGACTGGTGTATCTTAATGCTAATCGCAGAATTTCAAAATGTGGCGAAACCATATTAGATGGTTTAGTGGATAGAGCAAATTTATCTCATTTTCTACAATCGGCATAAAAATAGGATCCAATGATCTCATCTTGTCAGATAGAAGCCGAAGTCTACAGGCTAAAACTGCGTTGATTGCGGATCTCTTCAGACAGGGGTTTCTGCCAGTTCAATGTGGTGCGCTATTGAAGTGACCATTAATGACTTCACCGATCCTCATCTATGTGAATGTCATTAGACTGGAGTCAACTTTGACGCTTCAGATTGTTCTCTCAGTTAACAAATATATGAAACTCACTTCTTTCCCGTGGATTTGAGTAACCTCTTCAGTTGAAGTAACAGGGAAATAGTTACCTTTCTTATGAAATCATCTTGTATATAACCGTCACTCATAATCATCTGTTGCTTTTGTATCAGGTTGGTTCCATTTTTCTTGACTTGTACTGAACGTCCGCAAGCAACAAATCTGACTCCCCTTTATTCCCGAATGAGTTTGTGTCAGAGATTGGGTAGCCGCGATATATTCTAGGGATGACAGAAACCAGATTGACTCTTACACTTCGTCACTGACGATGACATCCTGTGGAATGCAGGATCGAACAGTTCGGCATTCGTTACAGACTCGAATTCACGTTACCCTGAATAGTCGAGTGAGTTTCATGCTATTCTCTCTTCTCTGTCTCAGGTAGCTTTCTGGTTGAATCAGAGACAAGCATTGAATCTGGCCGCTTCATGATAAGCTTTTAACTCGTCCGTACTACAATGTGCACGAACATGTGCGTCACAATCAATGTGATGCCAGTAGAATTACAGGTGTTGGTCGTACCAAGCTGCCTACATTTACCGTAGACGATTCAATACTCATCATACATTAGTGCCTCAGACCAAATAAGTAGCTTGGATAGCTAACCGCCTGTCTATCGACTGTCTACCAGATGATCACAGCAGCACGTTTACGCGCTTCAGAACTGTTTAGACCTGGCACCGCTAAGGCTCAAAAGAACTTGTTAATCTTGGTTTACAGCACATTCGTAAAAGAGACGCTTTCACTCCTTCAACTTCCGTCTTTCTATTGTCAGATGTTTTGTGGATTCGGAGGGCAATTAACCTGGGTTTATTACTGCCCCAGTAGGCAAAAATGCCTCTCGCAACTGTGCACGATTTAGTTCTTTAAGACAGTGGAAGTAAGTGGTCTCAGTGAACACTTACGGAGTAGTGGATAGATATTGTGATCTATTTGGGTCTCTCCAATGCTACACTGGGAATTCGAATGTGCAGCCTATGTGCGGGTGTTATAATGATATTTCAGATGTTTGTTCACAAGGCCTGGGTTTGTAGTCACTGAGTCAGTGGACTTACCCCCAAGTGGAGCCTGAAAGACTACCTGGTACTGTTCAATGCGTCCTTACAGCACCTCCAGTGTTTATAACCATGTCGGGAGCGTTGCTGATGTTGAAAGAGGATTTTACTGTATGAGTGACCCTGGAATTGTGTACTCACTTGACCATGCAGTCACCACCACAAACAGCAACGTTAGTAACGTGTAAGAGAAATCGAGTGCACACATTTATTTACTAGCAATATTTACGGCTTTTGAAATGGCAGTCGATCCAAATGTACCCAACCAACTATACTTTTAGAAGGCTTTTTCTGGTAAAACGGGAATATTGTCTGATCATCATTTACGATCGAATAAAATGAAGAATTAAATTATTGGTGAGTGGTTGGCGATTTGGTTAACTTCCAGCTGAAAGTCACCCACATTCCATCGCAGCCTTCGCATTCAGATAAACTTTCCAACCAGCCTCTTCCGAAAAGAAGTACTAGACTCCCGTATCGCACTCGACACGGCTGGGATTGAAACTGTAGCCTCGCTTTCATGAGGCAGCCGTGTTGACAAATGCGCTATTGGCCTCATGCTAGGTAGGATCGAATTATCATATTGCCTGTGAGAAATGCTCTCATTGTCCGATCGTATCGCAGAAGACAGTTGCTGTCTGCTAACTCCAGCCGCTAACCTTGTGACTTGGAAAATTACCTGTCAACACAATCCATTGCATTGCAACTGATGACTCATGTGGTTGTGGCGATCCATAAGTTTTGAGGTATGAACATATTCTGAATTCATTATCAATAATAAAACCGTGGCTTAATGATAGACTTCCGACCCACAACAAACTTGGTTCTCAAACAATTAAACGTTGTCCGTTTAACGGTGGGATGCACGGAGATCCGTTCTTACGGTCTGTTTGCTTCTCATTTGGACAACCACTGTAACTTCTATGTCATGTTATAATAGAACAATCTTCTTGTTGTATTCCATTCAATTGAGAGCATGGTAACTACACTTAAATGAACATAAAAATTGCTTTGGCGGACGGTACAAAACGTGGAGGTACATCACGGAGCTTGTCTATAAGTTGAGTATTAGTTTCAAGTTAACTATTGGCAATAAAATTAATGGACCATAGACATTTTTAAAGTTGGAATCTAGCAAAGTTTTCACACGGTGACATGATAGGATGTTTAAGTTTAGCCCGAAAGATAAGGCCTTCGAATATAGTGGACACCAAATGGGAGAGAATATGGACAAATTTAGCTCGTTTGTTCATAAAACCTGACGGATAAGCGTGCACTGACAACTTGTTGGTGGCTTAGTCCGTGTAGAATTCCTTGTCATTTTCGTTCGATTGTCAGATAAACATTCTGCTGCACAACCAAAAGTCACGTTCATAAATGGTCATCGATGCGATCAATATTGATCGCGTCCGCCCTACGCTTCTGTGCAAAAAGTTGCATTGTGGTAACCGTGGTAGAACCTAAGTAACCACATGGCCTTCGAGGTTTCAATCACATTCGCCTTGGTTTCACTGTGGCTGACTTAAAAATTTCTCAGTGTGCACGTTTGTGATTGATGAAAATGAACGGAGTGATCATCATTTCACAGTCCCCGACTATTACCGCACAGGTTTAATTAAGTGACAGACACAGTTTTTTCTCATCTCCTGAAAGACACTTGCGGAATTCTGTCACTTTGCAATTCAGTAAGACAACCATTCGGGTACCACTATAACCATATAGATTTTGTTTCGTAAAATTCGACTGTTGGGGTAAGGAAATGAGTTTAACTATCCTTTTAGACAGCCGACTGATTTACATCTAATATCAAGGGTATATGTAGTGGAACTCAAGTAGACCTTAATTCAATAATTTGGACATTACCGGACTTAAATGTCAACAACCAAAGACTGAGCAGTGATGAAACAACTTACCGTGTAAAGTGTAATTCGAAGAAACAGAGATATCGTATCACATGAACCACATTAGGAAGTTGAGCTTTGTATTCAATGATTCAGCTTAAAGCTACTTACGTCGTTTATTTTAGACCTAGTGGGGTCCGTAAGTTTGTACTGGTGTTAAGGATACTCAGGGTAAATATACAGCTATTCAGTTTGCTTCGGTATGTCCAAACTTATTATTTGTAATGCAAGTCCTTCCTGATGGTTGGGAATAGTGGTGGTGTTATTTGTAGCAAGTCCTTCCGACGAACGTTGAGTGACGTAGGCGTAACCAACGACGCCAAATATCAGAACCAAGTCAAGACGTTGGAAACATGGTACTAATAACATGAATAATATAATCGGTTACAAGAAAGGTAGGGTAAGAGACAGTGTTTGGCCGCAAGAGGCCGTCAAGGGTCCAAAAGGTACGACAAGTATAAGCACAAGCGACTGACAGGCAGTGACGAATAGACCAAAATGCAGTCGGATCGGCCTGACCGGCCTTCGGGCAGACTGATTAGCTGTTGACCATAGGAAGGGCGTATTCACAGGGGTACGGAGGGTGAGATTGACAGACAATGGGTGTGTGGGCAGGTTAATGTGATTCAATGACTGAGGGAGGCGGGCTGGAAGTAATAGTACTTTTAGACACAGGTTGTGCGAATAACGATAACAGGTGTACGGTTAGACGGGGTCACGAGGAGGAGTGGGACAGCGTCAGTCGAAGGGAATTTTGACCTTCAAAAAAGTCCTACACATAATAAATCCGATTGAATCTATGGTCTGAATGCAGTGCTCGAAGATAAAACTGACATTATAGAGACGAAAATTGAGAGCAGCATGTTTCCGATTATTGAACACACTTTCTAAGTAATTTGAAACACTGAGTTCCCTTCAATAACTTCATCAGCGCAGAAAGAAGACATATGTTGCGATATGTTAACATTTCGTTTACTCTCATCAGTCGCAAACGTAAAACATGCAAGTTATATAAGACAGACAATTAGAGATAGACAGGGTATGGACACGCATACAATCACACCACGTATTGTCATCACCACCACGGCAACCCTATAGGTTGCTTCACCCACTTTTGTGCACACAGCGCCGGCTGGTGAGCTCTAATCAGCATGGCTTCGCTAAAGGCCAGTAGCTTCGGGTTCTGCTGACGTAACAATATTTTGAAAGAGTTAAGTGGGACCACCTGGTGACCTGTTATCATGATGTGTCTGGCAATCGATGACGCAGGGCTTCGAGTAACCGATCCATCGGTTTCCAGTTGTGTCATGCGCTGTTTTAACCAGTTTGGGAGGTGTTCGGCCACACGCTGAGATAGCCGTCGGTCTGTTCTGCCTATGTAAACGTCACCGCAACTGCAAGTGAACTGATAGACAACGTGAGAGACAGAATGGTCAGACCGACTGCGTTCGCGATTGTGTAGAACGAGTCCTTTGGTGGTTTGAACCAAGCGTAATTGGGCAGCCGTATACGTCCGGGATAGGGCACACTTCAGTTTGTGCTTGATGTCATTTGCCAGATGATCGCCTTTGAATTGCAAAAATAAAAATATATCTTTCTTTTGAGCTGTTTGCACTGGTTCCTTGCATTTGGTCGCCTTGCTGTGAATATCTATGAACTTTTCGGGATATCCGTTTGCCAGCAGCGTTTTCTTCAGCATTTCTTGTTCACTTTGCAGCTTATCAGGAGTGCAAATACGACTGATACTGACGGTGAATGGAACAGAAAAAGTTGATTGATACAGCCGCAGCTGGAAGAATCCACCTCATTGGAATAGTACTCAAACGACTATTTTCAAGTTGAACATCATTCACATTTGATCGACTATATTACTTCTCCGAGATTTGCCACAGATTCGTTATGGAAGCAATCCGTCTTATTATACTTTAGCGAATGAGCTGCCAGACGTTTTACGGCCATTTAAACAGAATCAAGTGATGCACTGTTGGTTAAAAATCCCCAAAGTACTCATCACACATTGTTCATATGTTTCGTTGCAATTCGCTTATGCCATTTACACGTTCAACGTAGAAAAATAATGCTTTTCGCTTGACGGTTTTTTCGCTGGTTACAAACATTCATTCAAAAGAAGTTCATGGTTTCCTGTGCAACTAGTTATCATTGACAGAAATGAGACAGCCACCCTACTGGTTCGGTTATGTTGTTCAATTTCTGTTCGCCAGAAATCTAAAACTTCAGAAGAACGGCAGATTGAAAGTTTATACAAAATCAACCTCCCGCATAAAAAATAGGGAAGAAAAAAAAAGTTGTTTTCAAAAAATCTAGCCATCGATATCTGATGTGAGCAACTGTCGTGTTCAGTTAAAGTAAGTGTTCAGAGACATCCAATGAAAAGTTTTCGTTGCGCTTATGGTCTCTGGTATTACTCTAGTCAGCACATTTCTAGGCAGCTGTTNCGCTTATGGTCTCTGGTATTACTCTAGTCAGCACATTTCTAGGCAGCTGTTTCATAAAATGTTTTAGGCCACAACCCCTTCTTTGTACTGTTCCTAAACTAAATGTTTTAGGCCACAACCCCTTCTTTGTACTGTTCCTAAACTTTTCAAACCAACTACCCCCTAACTTGTTTGGCCACAACTTCATCATACCGTTCACTTAAATCCTTTCAAGTAAACATTGAACCAAAAACGATAGAAGTAGAACACATGATTCATTATAATCCAACAAAACGCTATGCATGAAAAAGAGATATATGAGTCTGCTTCAACTATATCAGATCATTAAGGTCAGGCCGAAAGTGATGAATTTCAGTATTTGGAAGTGTTAATTAACACGCCGTCCATCCAAATACCTTTGAAAAGCGTTCACACATTTTATATAACCAAAAGTCTGATGACTTCGAGTTTGAGCTTCATCTCGGACACTTCATGGTGAAATCAATTTTCGAGTTGATCATCACTCACATTTGATCGCAGCCTTCGCATTCAGATAGATTTTCCAGTCGGCCTCTTTCGAAAAGAAGCACTAGACTCGAGTTTCGCTCTCATTAGAGCTCGTCAGTAGTGCATATCCTTGCCTTGAGCGTTCAGATTTGATAATTCGGTCGTGCCTAATGTGAGGTCAATGACGCAGTGGTCAACACGGTTGCCTCATGATTGGAATGGCCGGAGTTCAAATCCCTAATGAGAGCGAAACTCGAGTCTAGTGCTTCTTTTCGAAAGAGGCTAGCTGGAAAGTCTATCTGAATGTGAAGGCTGCGATCAAATGTGAGTGGTGGTCAACTTGAAAATAAACCAAATCCCCGACTACTCATCAGAAATCAATTTTCTTTCAGTCTTTCTCACCAATGAGTGTCAAGCAATGGATCCCTTATCCAAATTGAAAAGCAAATATGTTGTGTCCAACATAGTTTGAGATAACATTCCAGTGATCTGTTTTCTGGCTGAACACGGTCAGCCCGGGGAAATGTAATATTGGCAATTGCAAGTGGAGAGTGAAAACTTGAACAGAAATCGACGGACAACCACTTTGCTCACTAGAGTTGCCTTAGTGTTCTCCATGGAAATAAAGAAGTTACAGAAAACTCTAGCTGGACTAGGGTAACAGACCTTGAAATCTCTACTGGGGAGCAGCATGGTTTCTGTGAGGCATACTTGTGCATGACAGTCTGCTAGCCGCTCGTGATTTTTGCAAGAAGACTGCTGGTACACGATCGTCTAATGAATTATCTCGACAGTTCCAAAGACTTCGGCAGAGTCATTCACTCCATTTTGTTACAGAAATTTTGAAATTACAGTCTTAAGGAGAGCTTACTAAAAACAGGTTGAGAGTCAAGCCAAGCTGACATTAATCTGATTGGTTACCTGCTAACAGGGAGTTCTGTAGGGATCTAACCGGAGACACCTATTGCTAATTCCCACTCTGGTCAGATTACTAATGTTGACATATGTCGACGGTGCGAAACTCGGTCTAGCTGTGGAGTGCTCGCAAGATGTAGAAAACTCAAAGAACCATTGGAACTGTCTAAGCTAGTGGCCAGGCGAAAATGTCAGTTGATACAAGTTCTTGCGTAGTCTCCATCAAAATTGCACAGAACACAACCTCAACAACGCCAGACTATTCGCACCTGCACACGACTGAAACCTACAGACCCCAGCGACAGGCGGTTTACATCTGTCTGAAAATTGTGCAGACACCTCTGAGAAAAAACAAATGACATGGCACTACTTAGGCAGAATTTGTGCAGCTCTCCATCTTGAAGTATTTCCCACCACGCTTGCTTACATGCTCTGCCCTAATCTTGGAACAAACCTACAGGTCAGCTGTCCTTATTATCAAAAGCCTTGGCAAGTGGGTGGGTTTGAGGCAGGCCACAAGAAGAGCTATGAGGCTCAGAAAATTCCGGTAACCTGACAGAATACTGGAAATGAGTCAACATGCAATGAAATACAAACATATAAAGGGAGTGGTTCTCCTCATCTATAAAATACTCCCAACCCAGGTCTCGCAGTGACAAATCTACGTCCACTATAAGAAGATAAACTACAAACTATCCATTAAGTGCACAGTGGAATGATTGTATATGAAGCGAGGAAGACCTGTTGTTGACGATGCTCCATCTTCTGCACAAGCAAGAATGGTTATAAGCGGAATGCTCCATAACACAAAACTTTGATTCCTGCCATGCATTCACTTTTTGTTTTCTTGTAAACAACGGCTCTTCAAGCTGGCTTTCGAAAAAAGTCAATAATAGCATGTAAGATGTCTTGCGCAATGACATTTCGTTCGCATCTCATCGGTTACTTTTGCGAAATTAACATACACTTCATATAGTTAAGGGGCAAGCAGCTAGGTGAAATCAATCTAGAAATATTTGAAACAGTCAGTCAGGTGACCAAAGCGGAAGCAGTAAAATGCAACTGATTGATAATTTTGATGCAATAAAGGGGTGGTAAAAGATACATACATACTGAGTGGTAAAGGTCAGATATGGTTAGA